>JADLZL010003090.1:0-343903 GCA_015844335.1 Chrysopogon serrulatus | reverse complement strand
GCACATCCTCACAAAGTCATATGTAGTCTCACACGTGCCCCTGTAGATGAGTGAGAGATGTTCATCCTCATACGAGATGTATAGTATGACTTTGTCGAAATCATTTAAAACTTTGATGGGATGTTTACGAAGCCAAACTAAAAAATTAAAAATTATTACAGTAACATATATAACAAAATTAAACAATGAAAATGAAAATTTAAAACTACAAAAAAAATGGAAAGAAAAGAATTGGGGACGCATACTAAAATTAAAAACTGCTCCCCCTAGGATTCGAACCATGGAGCTCTGGTTCAGATAATACTTTCTCTACCACTGCGCTATGTTGGCGTGCTCGTTGTAACTTTGGTTTTAATTTAATTCATTGTAACACACCGGTGAAGGCAAGGCTGATTTGGGTTGGGCCTTATCATGAGCCATACGTGCAGCGAGCCAAGCACCCGCCAGGGAGTCTCGCGATCTGATCAGGGGCGCTGAGCACGGAGGTGGAGTCGCGATCCTCAGGGGGCGCTGCGCACGGGGGTGAGAGCGACCGCCGCCGCTGCTCGTCATCTAGACTCCTCCTACCTCCGCTCCACTGCCTCCTACCTCCGCTCCACTGCTCGTCATCTGGATCACTGAATCAGTTTTGAAGGTATGAGAATCAAAAGCTCCCAGCCTCCGATGTCTAATTTGTACAACCCTATAGCACGCTAATTGTGCTGTAATGTGATTAATTTAGGTACAGTATAGCTGATTTCTGCCCTGATTTCCACGTTGATCAATCAATCAGACAAGCCGTCCTCGTGGCAAAAGGCACTAGATCACCATGGGCTGCACATATATAGATCAATTATGTACATAAATACGCTGGCTAAATTGGTGATCATCGTTCATCTTCATCATGCAGATGTCAGGCGATAATAGGAGTTGGATGCGCTTGCCTCGTTCTTCAACCGAGTGGCAGAACAAATTCATGCAGTTCTTGGACAGGACATATAGTGGCACTTCAAGGGGTGGAACTGCAGCATGTCCGTGCCGTAAATGTCTATGCATGTCACACAGAACACGGGCTGTGCTTCAGATTCATGTCCTTTCAACAGGGTTTGCTGAAAGTTTTATAATGGAAGGGGAAGGTTCAGCTGATGTGGTATTTCACAATGAAGATGCAGGACCTAGTGATGTACAAATACACAATGACGACCCAGCAGCAGCAGATGTACAAGAACAGAACGATGATGAAGGTGAACCACATGATTCTGGAGTAGACAATGAAGAAGGCGGCGCACTGAGTGAAGATGATGAGGCCAGTAATTTGATTAAATCCCTAATCAGAGGTGAAATACGAGGAGAGATCGGTGATGAAGACGAGCCGAACGAGCAAGCCAAGGTCTTCTTCAAGTTACTACAGGAGGCAAAAAAGGAATTATATCCAGGTTGCGAAGATGGTACAAAGATATCTTTTATTGTGGAACTTTTCCAGGTTAAGTGCATGTATGGGATAAGTAACAAAGCATTGGAGGGGGTACTCTTTCTGATCTCAAAGTTTCTCCCTAAAGGTCATTGTGTTCCAAACACAATGGAGAAAGTGCAAAGGGTGGTTCGCGATCTAGGCTTGGACTATATCAAGATAGATGCATGTGAGAATCATTGTGTGTTATTTTGGAAGGAATATGAGAAGCTGGATATATGCCCCAAATGTAAAGCATCTAGGTGGAAAACAGATGATCGTGGTGCTGGCCATGTGGACGATGGTCATGATAAGAACCGTCGTCGTGTCCCTGTCAAAATCCTTCGGTACTTCCCTCTCACACCTCGGCTGCGCAGATTGTACATGTCTGAGAGCACGTCATCAGAAATGCGTTGGCATGAGGAAGGAAGAATAGATGATGGCAAACTACGTCATCCTGCTGACTCTAGGGCATGGAAGCACGTGGACAATATGTTTCCACGATTTAAAGAAGCTCGTAACGTTCGACTGGGTCTTGCTTCTGATGGCTTCAACCCATTTGGTATGCAAAATGTTACTTACAGTTGTTGGCCTGTTATCCTAATACCTTACAATTTGCCTCCTTGGTTGTATGAGAAACAATCTTATTGGATCATGTCAATGTTGATACCTGGCAAGAAAACTCCTGGAATGAATATTGATGTTTACTTGAGGCCTCTCATTGATGAGTTGAAGGAGCTGTGGAATACTGGTGTTAATTGTAGGGATGTAAAGGCAAAGGAAAACTTTACACTACGTGCTATGCTGCTTTGGACAATTAATGACTTCCCTGCATATGCGATGCTTTCTGGTTGGAGCACAAAAGGAAAATTTGCATGTCCTTACTGTCACAAGGATACAGATTTTTTATGGTTAAAATATGGGAAGAAGTTCTGCTACATGGGACATCGTCGGTTTTTGCCCTTAGACCATCCATGGCGTATGAACAAGATGAGCTTCAACAATGAGGAGGAAACCAGGGAGGCTCCAGTTCCACTGTCTGGTCAAGATGTATTAGACCAATATGCAACTTTTCATCAAACGGGATTTGGAAAGGACATATCAAAAAAGAGGAAGCGTGATGAAGACGCAAGATGGCACAATTGGAGGAAGAAGAGTATTTTTTTTGAGCTGCCCTACTGGTCTTCTTTGCTCATAAGGCATAATTTAGATGTGATGCATATTGAGAAAAACATATGCGAGAGCATATTAGGGACTTTGCTTGAAATTGAAGGGAAATGTAAGGACAGTGAGAATGCCCGCCTTGACATGGAACATCTTGGGATCAGGCAAGATCAACAT
Organism: Chrysopogon serrulatus; assembly: GCA_015844335.1. Lineage (NCBI taxonomy): Eukaryota > Viridiplantae > Streptophyta > Magnoliopsida > Poales > Poaceae > Chrysopogon > Chrysopogon serrulatus. The sequence continues at coordinate 341,133 of JADLZL010003090.1, read as the reverse complement.
CCTGTGATTGATGATGACACGTACACCTTGCCAGCAGCATTGTACTCTCTAGACAAGGATGACAAGAGGATTTTATGCCAATTTCTTCAAGGAGTGAAGATGCCTGATGGGTTCTGCTCCAATTTAAAGAGATGTGTTGATGATAAAACATGTAAGGTGTCTGGACTCAAAACTCATGACTACCATATTATTCTACAAAAACTATTGCCCTTAGTCATTAGAAGGATTTTGCCAGAAGATGTTGCCAGGCCATTGATTGAGCTCAGTAGGTTCTTCAGTGCACTTTGTTCAAATGAGTTGGTGCCAGCAGATCTTGACAAACTAGACAGTTCAATTAAAGAGACTCTTTGTCAGCTTGAGATGGTTTTCCCACCTGCATTTTTTGACATAATGATTCATTTGCCGGTCCATCTAGTTGAAGAGGCTAAACTAGGAGGGCCTGTGTGTTACAGATGGATGTATCCAGTAGAGAGGTATCTACGTACTGTTAAAGGATATGTCAGGAACAAGGCACAGCCAGAAGGATCAATAGCCGAGGCATACATAGCTGAGGAGTGTCTTACATTTTGCTCTCGATTCTTTGACATCGACACCAAGCTGAGTCGAGCTGATCGTCATGAAAATACTGTTGTGAATGAGCCTCCAAGTGGTCTAAGCATATTTAGTGAAATTGATTACAAGAGGAGAGGAAATAAGCTTAAGAAATTGGAGAAAGTTGAACTTCAAAAGATGAGGCACTACATAATTACTAATTGTGATGAAGCCAGGCAATGGGTAGAGTAAGTCGCAATTTTTACCACTAAATTTATCTATTATCTGCTTATTTGTGGCGTCAACTAATAATTTGGTGCACTCTGATGTAGGGAGCATAAGACACAACTAACAAAGGATAGTTCAATTAACATTAAAAAACGACACAAGGAGCATTTTGTAAGATGGTTTGAAATCGAGGTATGTAGTATTATTTTATATTTTTAAATTCCACTTTATGGTCAGAACGACGTAGTAATTAACTGGTAGATGTCTAACTTGATTTTTAAATTGCAGATAGCAAAACTATACGAGAAAGGGGAAGCAAGTAAACTGATGCACGCCCTTTCTCAAGGACCTGACCCTCGAGCTCGTGTGTTGAATAGAGTGCACATCAATAATTGGCTATTTCGGACAGCTGCCATAGAGAAAAGCCTCGTGACACAAAATTCTGGTGTCCTTGTGAAGGGTGACGATAGTACAGGCAACATGACCTGGTATGGAGTCATTAGAAATATAATCTCACTGGAATTCCCACAAGAAAAAGAAGTTATATTGTTTTAGTGTGATTGGTATGATGTGCCGGCTACCAGTACTAGCAGAAGCAGAGGGTACACTAGGGATAAATTTGGTATTATCGACATTGCTACTTCCATGTTCAGATATTCAGATGAACCTTACATTCTTGCTTCAAATGCTGAACCGGTGTTTTATGTCCCTATCGTGAACAAGCCAGGATGGTCTACTGTTGTTTTTTGGTGAGATCAAGAAATTTGTTTTCGATGCCGCACACAGGAAATGACGCCGATGCACTTGATGTGGGAATCCAAGAAATGCCTGAATCAGGCCAAGGTCAGGAATTCTTAAATTGGTCAAGACAAGATAGGGTAGGCACAACTGGTTCTGCCGCCATTATTAATCAAGTGCGTAGCGAAGCAATTCCCGAACCTGTTGATGACTATATTGGTGACGATGATTCTGATGACGATGACACGTACATTGATGATGGGGTTATTGCACCAGTCATGGAAGAAAATATAGAAGATGATTTCTTTGTTTGAAGACAATTTTTTTGTTGCACTGTTTGATGGGAAGGGTCACTTATCCTTCATACGCATATGTCGCACTTTATTATTTTTTTTTGAACTGATGACATGGTTAAGTTTGAACCGTTGCATGGAACCTTAATGTTCGTTATGCTAATGAATACCTCTTGAGAGAAATGTTTTAAGTATTTGGGTTCACTTATAAGTTGCAATCTGAAATCAAGATTTTCTTGGCAGAATCGAAAGGCCCTCTATACAGAGGTTCAAATGACAACAAATTTTCATTAGCGGATTGCATAAGTCGGCGGCCACCTGCGCCGGAGTATTCTTGGCCGCCCTTGACACCATGAGATCGCCGGCCGATGGCTTGATGTCCTCCTCCTCATCAAGATTGTAGTCGACGCCATTCGTCGGCGTCGCAGCCGCAGCCCGGCGGCGCGTAGACCGCCCGCTCTTGTTCCGGAATTGACTCCACGCCAGGTTGTTGTGCTTGCTCTCACCTTCGCCGGTGTTACAATCAATTCAATTAAAACCTGAGTTACAACGAACAAACCTACGTAGTGCAGTGGTAGAGAAGGTTTATCTGAACCAGAGCTCCATGGTTCAAATCCTATGGGGAGCACTTATTAATTTTTGTATGCGTCCCCAATTCTTTTCTTTTTTTATACTTTTTTTTAGTGTTAAATTTTCATTTTCATTGTTTAGTACTGCAATAATTTTTTTAGACTTGACAATCTTCACAATCATTCCTCACTAAGTGAACTCACTATATTCTATGTAGCTAAGAGAATTTCTCAGAATCAGTTCAAACTTTTTTTTTTTGGAACACTTATACACCAAAAGGATGTGTCCCTCCAAATTTTTTGAATTTTTTATGTAGCTTAGGGTATTTTAACATTTATTCTTTAGTAAATCTTAAAATAATTACAATAATAGGTAAACTTGGTCGAAATTTGCATAGATGCACACAACATCATAGTTTGGCTCCGTAAACATCCCATTAAAGTTTTAGATGATCCTCGTTAAGTATATTGCAACAAAAATTAAAGCGTTGCACTTGAACACAATTTTTGCTTTGACCCCAAAGATCTCGTTGCAATAAAATTTAGCACTTGCAACAATATCAAAGTATATTGCGACCGCCAAAAAAGGTTGCAATTGACCCCCCTTTTTGCTTCGCCTCCAAGAGTTCTCGTTGCATTAAGCATCTAGCATTTGCAACGCTTGTCAAATTTTATGCAACACAAAAAAAATGCAGCAATAGTCAAAACCAAATGCAACCAACATAAATGTAGTTGCAGTACTACCACACAATTGCAACCAAAATCAATTCTACTGCAACCATTTTTCACCATTGCAATATCGTCCACCAAATGCAACAGAGCTTTGTAACATCTTGAAAACCGTTGTATTAAAGGCATGTATCGCTACCAGTTTTTAGAATGGTTGTAATACAACGATCTCTAGCAACCAAATTTTCTATGTTGCAATTCTTCGGCATTGCATTAGACCGAAAACCTTGTAGTGTTACAAGTTCAAGGGCCGCTGGTGCATTTAACTCTTACTTAGAGGACAAAATGTGAACTAATTTTAAAACTAATAATTGGTAAAGTGGTGATTAATTGGTGAGACAAATCTGTTAATCCTAATTAGTCTTTGATCACTGCATATAGTGCTACAATAAATATAGATTAGTCATGGACTAATTAGGATTAATAGATTCATCTCACTAATTAGTCATAGCTTATAAAATTAGTTCGTGTTTGATCCTTCTGAAAACATGTCATTCGAACGATCGTTCAAATATTATTTTTTTTCTCACAAAGAAATCGTTTCGATTTATTTGTTTGGCTTATATGTCTATCGAACATCCGCCTCCACAGTCCACATACCACTGAGAAGCTATCACCATTTGCCATTCTGCGTATGGTGCACATGAGAACGTGGCAGCAAACAACAACGTGATGTGAACGCAGGTCAACGCGTTAGGATAGATTGCCGTATGAGATTGACTAGGAGACACATGTCATGTCCGCCTACAAATTTTGGCCAGTGTTGGACACTGCACTTTAATTGACCTTCATTATAGTACTACTATGCGTTAAAGATAGGCTTTTGTGAAATTTGAAATATTCGTGTTCCAAGTGTATGCAGCCGTACGTCTTGCAAGGGAAATATTCGTGTTCCAAATGAAATTTGGCATGATGCACATGCTCGCTCGTGCGAGCTAAGGGCACCCGTAATGTATGTGCGACCATAGCAATAAGAATAGGCCCCACCTATAATGAGCAACAACTAAAACTCAACCCACAATGTTTAATGTCGTTTGATAATATAAGGTGGGTCCAGCTTCAATAAAAAAGGACGGCGATGGGTTGATCGATTGAATTTCTATGTCTTTGTCTATAACCTCTGCAAATCTATGGAGTGGGCCATGGTTAAGTTCTATATGGAGTGGGCCATGGTTAAGTTCTGTCATTTGTGCAAAAGCTTGTGATTGTATCCCATAGGAGTCTCTTTCATCCTGAACTATCATGTTGTGCAAAATAACACATGCATACTACCATGTTGTGCAAGATAACACATGCATACATGATATCTCAGAGCGTATATTTACATAGTGTTGTGTCAATTTTGTAGGTGCATGAAAAGGCTACTGGTTGGCAGACCAAGCCAATGGTCAAAAGGAAGCAACGACTACCTGCTATCTTGGAGGCCAGAGCAATGGTCATGGAGGCAGGCCAGCAAACCAACGGCTCCCTGGGACGGTTACATGAGTAACATATTTCATTGGTTTAAGCATTATCCAAAGTACAAAAGAAATATATTCTATTTTCTTGTGTCTGCACCATAGGCTTGTGGTCTTTTGTAAACTAACTTTAACTAAGGCTATAGTCCATAATATTTGTGGTCTATTCCTGTAGCAGCATTTATTGCTTAGTACTACCTTTTTGCACACATTGTGGGTGCCCTAAAAAGGCTATTGTACATCTGAACTTTACTCTCTACCTCTGTTTCAAGTATAGTCTTGTGGTGTTATGCTAAATACAGACATTCATTTGAAATGACAAGAAAGTAAACGCTGAAAAAGAGGAGAGCACGTGAAATGAAGAACCAATTGTACTCCCTCCGTCCCTTTTTAAGTGTCGTCGTGGGATGCGTGCCACAAGTTTGACTTGATTTATAAAAAATACGTGTAATATTTATATCTTCAAATAATTTTTGTTAAAAAACTAGATCCAAAGATCTTTCCGATGATACTAATTATGATACTAATCAATGATATTTATTATTTATTAAAATTGCCGGTATTTGCTTACCGGGAAGTGAAGCGGCAGCTTATTTAGGGACGGAGGGAGTATTGTGTTGATATGTACTGTACTTCCCATTTTCAGAATAAGACGCGTCTAGTCTTGTGCATGTTTTGTTACACTGTGGCATGTTTTGTTGTCCACATTAACACGCGTCTAGTCTTGTGCATTGTATTTTGCTCATATCTACAGTTATTTGTGGAGATTCTTATGGCACGGAGACTTATATTGCACCACTAAAACACACTACTACAGTAGAAGTTTTCAGATGCAGCCAGTGATTATTGAAGACGGACAACCAATCTGACTGACATAGATCGGGGATGTACGCCAAAAGCACAACAGCAAAAAAAAGTTAAAAAACACAACAACCAACATAGAAAATCAGTTCTTTAAACAGCGTTTCGATTTACCAGCCGGTTCTGTCGAACAGTTTCGTAATTCGTAATAATCAATCAGCATGCGAGAAAGAAAGGAAATTGGCCAATGGCCAGGTGTCCACGTCAGCCGGGCTCTGCACGGCCACGTGGAGAGCGAGGCCCCTGCTCTGCTCCTCGTGCTCGCTGCTCGGCCGGACTGCTCGTGCGGCGGCGACCAGGCCACTTGCCCCCCTGCTGGGCCGCGTGGGCTCCGAAAGCCCAAAGGGGCAGGACACTGTGGTGGCCCACGCCTCGGATTTTCGGAAATATTTTATTCCCAGCCGTCCCGCCACAGTCTCACAGGTCACACCGTCACATGCTGCTGCCTGCTGGACCCTTTTTCCCATCACAAAAATTTAATTTTTATAAACCCACGGGCCGCGCGCAAAAATTAAAAAAAAAAAGAAATACACAGAGCAAAAAAAACCTGGTCCCCTCCGCCCGCCCGGCCGCCGCCACCACCGCGCCTCCGCATTTCAGATCAGAGGGGAAGGGGCACAGAGAGGCGCCGCTCCCGCCGGAGACCCAAGCGAGAACCGCCGCTCCCCCCTCCTCCCCCATTTTGAAATCGCGTTTTGGCGGCCTCCTCTCCACCTCCACCATCTCTCCTCCGCTGCTTCTGCGCTACTTAACCGCCTCGATTTGCTCCCCATCTCCCCGTCCAGCCTAGACAGACCTGAGCCGAAACCCTAGGGGCTGCGCCTCCGCCTCCGCGTCCGGGTCCACCTCCACCGCTGCTGACGAGGCCGACGATGGCGGACAAGGAGAACGCAGGTCCCGCGGTGGCGGGGCCCCGGCTCACGCGGGCCGCGGCGAAGCGCGCGGCGGCGGCGGCGGCGGAGGGTCCCGGCGACGCCAAGCGGAGGCGGGTGGCGCTCGGGGAGCTCCCGGCGCTCGCCAACACCGCCACCCTCCGCGCGCCGTCCCGCGCTGTCAAGCCCTCCAAGCCCGGGAGGCACGCGAGGCCCGGCGCGTCGGAGGCCCGCGGGCCCGCCGTCGCCGTCGCCGCCGAGGCCGACGCCGAGCGCTGCGCGTCCTCCTCCCCCGCCCCGCGCCGCCGAGGCCGAGGCCGAGGCCGAGTCCAACTCCGCCTCCTACTCCGCGCCGCGCGCCACCGCCGACAGCGACTCCTCCGCTTCCTCCTCACCCCCCGCGCGCCGCCGCCGCCGCCGCAGCGGCGGCGGCGCCCGCCGACCCCAGCTCTGCGGGTCCTACGCCTCCGACATCTACACCTACCTCCGCGCCCTGGAGGTACTCCGCTCCGCTCCGCTCTCCAACCCCTCGCATTTGGGGCTGACATCTACATCTACACCTACCTACGCCGATCTGACGCTGGCTTGCTATCGATTTGGTGCAGGTGGAGCCGCAGCGGCGGCCCAGATCCGACTACATCGAGGCGGTGCAGGCGGACGTGACGGCCCACATGCGGAGCATCCTCGTCGACTGGCTCGTCGAGGTCGCCGAGGAGTATAAGCTCGTCGCTGACACGCTCTACCTCGCCATCTCCTATGTCGACCGCTTCCTCTCCGTCAATGCGCTCGGCCGTGACAAGCTGCAGCTCCTTGGCGTTGCCTCCATGCTCATTGCTGCGTAGGTCCCACCCACATTGTGTCATTTGCTTCTAATTCTAGGGCGTTGAAGGATTGGGGACTGATTTGGGTCTGGTGCTTGCAGGAAGTACGAGGAGATCAGCCCACCACACCCGGAAGACTTCTGCTACATCACAGACAACACTTACACCAGAGAGGAGCTGCTCAAGATGGAAAGCGACATACTCAAGCTTCTCAAGTTTGAGTTGGGCAATCCTACCATCAAGACCTTCCTGAGGTGGCACTCTCACTAACCCACAAGTTCAGAATTTCTTGCTATTACTTAATTTCTATCTGAACATGTTGGCTAATGGAATATCTACTACCGAATCTCCTTTGTTTTGCTGATTTCAGGCGGTTCACAAGATCTGCCCATGAAGACAAGAAGGTTGCTATTCCATTCTGATTTAGCATATCCAATCATTTTCTTCTTTCAATGTGCATTGATGTTTTTCTTTGCATCCTTGTTGCAGCGCTCCATCTTGTTAATGGAATTCTTGGGGAGCTACCTCGCTGAGTTGAGCCTACTAGATTATGGCTGTCTCCGGTTCTTGCCATCGGTAGTTGCTGCTTCAGTTATGTTTGTTGCTAGGCTGACCGTTGATCCAAATGCCAATCCGTGGGTAAGGAATTGAAGGATCTTCTTGATGCCTGCAAAGGATCTCTCTGTTTCTAAATGCTCATTATCCCACATTTTTTTTTTGTATGTAATTATAGAACGCAAAGCTGCAGAAGATGACAGGCTACAAAGTTTCTGAACTCAAGGATTGCATCGTGGCCATACATGATTTGCAGCTCTGCAGGAAATGTCCATCATTAATGGCAATTCGAGAGAAGTACAAGCAACACAAGGTATACACAGATTCTAAAGTCTAGTAATCTTCCTTATATATGAATGTTAATGTCATAATGGCACTGTGAGCCTAACTCTGCAATCGTTTGGAACAGTTCAAATGTGTGTCAACGCTTCTTCCCCCTGTTGTGATCCCTACTTCATACTTTGAAGACTTATCTGAGTAGCTGCTCTTTGGGTGCACCACTGTAAGGCTAACAATCTGAGCTCTCCTTGAGCTCTTAGGGACAGGGGAGAATAACTGTGTGATGAGCTTCTTCTGTTAGTAGGGTGCTGAAAGCTATTTATGTGAGGTTCTTTAGGAGGCGCCGCTGAGTCACTAGAAGTGAGACCAGGCATTCTTGTGTTTTGTGAATTGTATTCTTTGTATCATATCCTAGTCACATCTTGCCTTGGTCTGTTGGCCACAAATGTAATGTTTTATACGTTAGACCCTTCCATCTGATTGATCTCAGTAACAAATTCTGTTACTCCATCCGTCCAAAAAAGAATGCAATTCTAGCACAGTACCAAGTTAAAGTATCTTGAGTTTGACTAATTATATATGAAAGAGTATGAATATTCATTAGATTTGTCATGAGGTATATTTTCATAGTATACCTATTTGTTGTCATAAACATTAATATTGTTACCTACATATAGTACATATTTGGCCAAACTTTAGGTACTTAACAAAGAATGTGCCTAGAATTGCATTCATTTTAGGATGGAGGTAGTACCTGTCAAGTGTGATATACCTACTTTTTACATGCAGGGGCTTGTACAGCGAGAACAAATCCAATATTATGCTTATTTTGGACAGTGGTAATATGTGGTTGCCTATTTGTTGCAACAATTGCCAAACCATAGAGGCCTGTTCACTCTTCATTGCTAACCCCTAATCATTAACACATGTACATAACCTATGGTTGGAGCATCTTTTGACTATGTTTAGAGACTTAATGGCACTCATTTGATTTTATGGAGATATTAAAAGTGAACACTGACATATCACGGATAGGTAGTTCATGTAACCGCTGAAACATGACATGTGGACAAGATGCTGGTCTCAGAATCTCAGGTGGAACATGGATGTTTGTTTGCTGCATGTAGCCCAATTATCTGCTTACCCTGATGCCACCATAGCGTGTGTGTGTGTGTGTGTGTGTGTGTGTGTGTATATATATATATATATATATATATATATATATATATATATATATATATATATGTTCTGATAATACTGCGTATGCTGGTAAGCTGGTTTGCCCAAATGGGCAAATTATCATTTTGGAAATATATCTGAACTTCTGAAGCAGTGTGTTGGCACAACTTGCTTCAGACCTGTCGTAGTGAAGGTGCTTTCACGAGATTTCAATGATCTGTATTATTATCACATTTTTTTTTTTTTTTTGTTTTTTTTTTTTTTTTGTGCATGAACCCTGAAAGCATGCTTCTCGTTTACCAACAATAGCCACTGTGCAGCTGTTGCAAGATGGGGTACTGCAGGATGGAGTACTTTGATTAAGCTTCCAAGTTACTTTCAGGTATTGCCTTGCTATAACGGATGCATGGATTGAGATGGCATATTTGTCATGACAAATTTATGTGTTGCGTAACTAAACTGGGATGAACTTATACAGTACGCAACACGGTACTACTTTGTCGTGACAAATTTATGCGTTGCATAACTAAATTGGGATGTACACTACTTTGTCGTGACAAATTTATGTGTCGCATAACTTAATTGGGATGAACTGATGTAGCACGCAACCTAGTACACCTTCAAACTCCATGTTTTCCTGCTTATTTTGCTGTCCTTGTCCCCAGAGCTGCGTGTTGTTATAATCCTGAATTGATTGTCATAAGAATTCAGGGAGTTTGTGCACAAACACCGTACGCAACTAGTTTTTCTCAATTTTTTTTTGGAGAGGTTGTGTTAACAAAAATTGTCAAAACATGGAAGAAAACTGATGAGGATGTGGCCGATCTATGGTCACTTGTAAGTGCAGAATCAACGAGTTCTTCTCACTGATGTCAATAGAGCTAAATACAGTTTCCAGCTACAGAAATAGTACTTAAAAATCTGCAGTACCATAAAAATGATTCTAATAGGAACTCATAAACAACACCAATATCTCCAAAATTCAGTACCAACCCATATGGTTCTTCATCTGACAGCGAGCTGAACCTGATCACTTCGATCTCCAGACCAGTTTATTCAGAATCAGATGAACCTTGATGATGATAAACTCATCATGCCCATCAATCAGAGCCTGAGGTTCAAGTCGATCTTACTCTGCTCAGACGCCGCCTGCTCATGCTCCAAGTGTTGCTGCGCTCTGAGCCGGAAGCTCCCCGGCCACGCCGAGTTGGGCGCCTCCTCGCAGGCGATCGTGCCCCAGGCGGCCACGCCGTCGTCGAGGAACCTCGCCGCCGTTCTGATCGGCGCCGCCTGCTGGCTTGCCGCCTTGTGGATCGCCGACGAGGCCGGGTTGACCCGGAGCGAGTGCATGAGCGCGGCGTGCGCGTGCAGCGGCAGCCCCACGATCATCCGCTGCGCGTGGTACGAGCGCTTGGCGGCGCTGCGCTCCCGCTTGTGCGCGTTCTGGTGCCCGCCCAGCGCCTGCGAGCTGAAGAACTTGCGCAGGCAGAAGTTGCAGGAGAACACCTTGTGCGGCGCGGCGGCGGCGGCGGCGGACGACGGACGCTTGGCGCCGGGCTCCGACCCGGAGCCGGAACCGGACTCGGCGGAGCAGCTCGCGGCCGCCGCCGCGTCCGGCGGGGGCGATTCGCTCGCGCCCAGCGTGAGGTTCAGCCACGTCAAGCCGTCGTCTTCTTGCTGCTGGTGCTGCTCTCTGGTAAGCTGCTGCTGTTGCTGTTCTGGGCTTTCCTTGTTCACTGACGACGCCTCGTCTCCTTGCTCCATCGATCTCTCTTGCTCAGTGCTCTACTAGGAGGTCTCTGCAAGGTTGAAGCTTGTTCTTGCTTTAGGCTGCAGCAGCTCCTGGGTGGTGCATCAGAAGCAGTTTGCAGTTTGCTTATAAAGGAGGACGAGGTAGGGGAGCATGGAATTTTTTTTGGGAGGAGTAATAATTGAGGGCCTGTGCTGTGGAGGGCCTTTGTGAGGAATCTGGAGGTAAAAGAAAGAACTTTGTCTCGAGTTAGTGGATATCTATCAAGTTGCTTATCTATCTCCTCTCTTTCTTCCCTGTCTGGTTCTGAGCTCTGTCTGGCCCATGCAAATATACATATATATGTATATATATAAATCTTTATTATCACTCCACTTGCCATGGCCCCCCATGGGGATTTGATTTCCTTGTTCACCCCATCTCACTTGTCGATGTGTGCACCCTGGTCCCTTTTCCCAAAAGAAAAGAGAGTGACTGTACAATTCATGGCAAGTTTGCTTCATTCATACATACAGGTGCCATTTGGCTACTCAACTCTGCAGGGGATGTTGTTATGCATGAAAGCTATTTGCCATTCACTGAGTCATGAATCTTGTTGGGATTATCAGGAATGCCGACAATTTCGGACTCTAGGGTGACTGTTAGATTAGGCCATAATAGGCAATCCTGCATTCAATAGGTATGTTGTCTTGTGCACTACTGTTGGACATTGTGTGATGTACACTGCTGACACAGTTCAGCACAATCTTTTTAAATTTCAGGGGGCAGTACCTAGCTTTTCTGGAAACTAATTGCTTGCACTAAAAGCATGGGTGGTTAGGTCAGAACTCACAATGATCCAGATCTACAGGCAACAACAGCAAGACTAGTAGTACTGATCATTATTCAACCATGGCGTTCCATAAAACACACATGCTTTCCGGGATCCCCCTATCAGTATTACAGCCTTGTGATCTGGAAAAAGTGACGAGAGAACTAACAACTAAAGCTGCAAAGGTGAGGGCAATAGTATAGTTTTATGCCCGGTGCTATCCCTTTGGGATCCAATAATTGAGTTATATACTGTAGATGCATTATGGCCACATGCTGTTCTTCCTCCTAACTCTCATCAGGCATCAATTTCTCTCTTTTTTGCTTTAGTGGGAGACTGTTGCTGTCGCAAGTGCACTGGAAGCTGACCACCTGTACTTTTTAGGTAGTCTTTCATGGTGAGATGAGACGGAAGCCGAGTTCTTGCCATCTTGCTCTCCTTTGTTTGTGCAATTGTGACGGCGATGACGTCGGAATCCCGGATGCTTTGGGTTGGGATGGACAGGGCTTGCATTTGATACTGAGTCAACTTGATCAAGATAGAAAAGGAGAGGCACCAGGGGTTCCTCTTCCTTCCAGGCTCCCACATACTTAACCATATCTGCAGGGGGCAGGACCAACATATGTCCTTTTCAGTCAGATATGCAGATCTAGGTGCATATTTTCAAGCACAATTTCACAGGGACCCATTGGTATCTTGTTCCTTTGTTTGTCCACTCTGGTATGCTTCTTTATTTCATTATTACTTGGCTGAGCTCGGGGTCCTTGTCTATCACTCACTGCCTTTTTTTTCTATGGCCTGAACAGGAAACACATCGCTTGTTTGCTTACCTTGTTGCCCTGTTCCCTGTTGCAAGTGCTGCGCTGATGTCAGTTCAGGTACCAAGTTGCCCTCCATCCTGTAACTTGCGATATGATCTTAACTCCAGTTGTTGTGTTCATTTGGCTTATCGTCTAGGACACTACAACCTGAAAGTGATAGTGGCTGCTAATTGGCGGAAAAAGCCGATTTGTTCTGATATGCCTGTCTTCGGACTTCAGAGGGAGGGCAACTGCCAAAGTTTTCCAAACCGATTAGACATTATGCTGGATGCCAGTTCGTGTGATAAATGAGCACAAGTATTCCTCCCAAGGTGAAAAACGATGAAGATCAGTCAAATCTTCTGTTCCAAAAGCCGGACAAAGTTTCTTTTCTACTAGTAGTTTCTTCCACGGTCACTGTTTTCTGCTACTTCATGTACTGGATTACTGACTCATCAGACATTGCACCGTTGGTTGCAGATGCATGTGGTCTATAAAAGTCTCCTCTCTTTGTATCATGTTAGGCCACAGCAGCAGCTCTAGGATGGATGCATCCTGAAGCAGAAAAAAAAAATGTGAGAAAGAGATGTCTTCTGGTGACGTGGTGCATGGTTAGTGCTGCCAAAGTACAGAGAGTGGTTGACAAATCTGGACTTGATCAGGCCTACCTCCATGATCCTGTGTGTCTGTATTAGCCGCCTTCCTGGTACGACACGACATTGACCTCAAGGTAAGATTTGTTGAGAAGATGTACAGAAGCTTCTGAAGACGTTGGGCAGTAATTTTCAGCAGTAGTTACACCTGTTAAAGGTAAACTGAAACTGACTCGCGTGTGACAAGTGGCACAACATAGTTTATACTCATGCCTTTCGTATGCACATATATTTCTTGGCTATATAATCCGAACACGGGAGGATACTTGTCGTATGCAGATTGCTTACCTAATCTCAGATACGGAGATTGCTTTTCATAGGAAGATCGCACGAGCTGATGACTTTCAGAGACAATGTTATTCTATTTCTCTGTTTTCTCTAGCAATTAGTAGTTCTTTTTACCATTTGTTGTGTTTTCAAATTCCACCATCGGGATAGTACACTATTTTTTTTTTTTTTACACTTGTAGTATTTTATCTGAGATAGAGTATTTCATAAGCAACTGAGTACACTGAGTTTCTTTTCAGGTGACATTAGCATGCACGCCTAAGATCTGAAACCTAATACCAAAAGTTATGTTGTCTTCAACTCTTGCTCTCACTCCAGCCTTTCTTTTCATCCGAAAAGGAAGGCAAGAGCTTTGCTGTGGAGTTTTCACTAGAAGAGAGAACAAGACAGAAGGTACAGCTGGAAAGATAAAACAGAGGCAATTGGACCTGGGGCACCTCTCCAACTAGTTCTTTCTTTGCTTTTGGACAGGAACATAGCCGTCGACAAGGTAGTGGATAGTGGATCCTCACTATATCCATATCCTTCAGATTGTTTGCTTCGTTCCAGCAATGAAAGAACAGACCCATGTCAGGTACGAAGGGTCCTCGATGAATTATGTTTCCTATACTACTATACGCTATTCCAAGCAGAACATGCTGCTGCTTCTAGCAATTTCAACTGGAACCGAAAATTTGGGGTTTTATATTGCTTACTGCTTATACATGATAAAATAGGAAACTGGGTACTTCAAATCTGCCTAATCTCTCATGTTACATCCTGCTATGTTAAATATAATATCGTCTCTGAATAACATTACCTCTGCCAAAAAAAAAAAAAAAGATGGACTCTGAATCAGACGGCTAATATTAATTGTCAGAAGTAAGAAGGATGATAGTGTTAACCATCAAATGGATCTCTGAATCACAAAGCTAATTTCAACCATCAGAAATTCAGAGGCATTCCTAAATGATTCAGTCTCTCATTCAGAGGGCAGTGCTGGGTTACCGTTTGAAGTCAGTTTCAGTGGGCATATATCATTGCTAATTGCAACTGGCATTTGTCAGGTGGTTTGTTCTTGAAATTGCTGCATAATTCTTCTTTGAAAATACGGCAAGAGATAGCAACCAAACAAAGTAGCAACAACCGCCCACCACCCCCCCCAACCAAAAAAAAAAAAAAATAGCAACCAAACAAAGTAGCAGCTGAAACAACCTGCACATGACTTGGCAAAAACCAAAGGGGTAATACAGGAACCGAAGTAACAAGGAAACAAGGAGTAAACTAAACTAAGAAACATTACACCTTGAACCATCTCCCCAGCTGGAGAGAGCTACGATTCATTGTTGATGGCGCAACTATTAAAGGCCCGTTGTTATTGATAGCAGATGTCTTGGTTGCAGTTCCACCTGTTGGAATTTCTTCTATTGCTTTCTTTCTAGATATTCTACCAAAAATATATCATGAAACCATCAAATTTCCTTCTCTCGCCCCTCTGTATCTTCATTCAGTTTCACTTCATGAACAAATGCATAGTGGGTGGAATAAGCTACAACACTGACCACTGCAAGTATTCTTCCACATAAGTAACTGAAATAGCTTAAGTTCAGTGTGACCCAATTCTGTTATTCTTCAGAAACCTGCATTCGGCTATTCATGTTGAAGCAGCTAACACGCTCTTGACAAACTCCCTGGGTCGGCAGATTGCTGCCAACGGCTTGGCCATCGGCATTGACAGCCCAACACCTTCGGCCATGTCAACAGCGCCACATTCACCTAAATCCCAGTCGAAGCATTGAACAAGCGCTGCCAGTGTCAAGCCGAGGAGACGCATTGCCATCCCCTCCCCAGGGCAGCGCCTCCGTCCAAGCCCGAACGGCAGCAAGGGGGTGGTGACCATGGTCACCATGCCAGCGTTCAAGAACCGCTCTGGCCTGAACTCCTCAGGCGCCTCCCACAATTTGGGATCCCGATGGATCAACCAAGCGTTCACGAGGATCATGGTGCCGCGCCGGACATGGAACCCACCGACGCTGCAGTCCTCCATGGCCTCGTGCGCTGGGATGACCGGGCCGACAGGGCAGAGCCGGAGGGTCTCCTTGACCACATATTGCAAATACGGGAGGTTCGTCATATCTGTCTCCTCCACCAGCCGGGATCTGCCAACGTTCGCCTCTATCTCAGCTCTCACCTTCAGCATCACTTCCGGGTGCGTCAGCAGCTGCGCCATTGCCCACTCAAGGGTCAGCGCCGATGTGTCCGTGCCGGCACTGAGCAGAATCTGCAGAAGCATCAAGCATCATCATGGAGAACTGACATTGCAATTGCAATCGTGTTGGTGTCACCATGACAGATTAAGAGGAGAGACTACGTACTCACCGAGACAATGCCTTTGATGACAGTGTCAGTGTAGTACTCAGGGTCAGTTTCTTGCAGCGACAGGAGCTCGTCAATGGTGCTCTTCTTCTCCGCGTCTGGGCCACCGGCTCTGCGAGTTCGCCGTCTGTCCTGAACGAGGCCGGCGACGAACGCGCCGCGTCTCGCCTGGAGACGGATCAGAGCCGCATCGACCCCGCGCAGACGGTCGATCCACCGCAGCGCCGGGTAGTAGTCCCCGACGCTCATGATGCCGGTCACCGCGAAGGTCTCCTCTATGATCTCCTGGAGACTGCGCACGTCGCCGGCGTGCCCGGGCGCGCCGGTGAGCGCGCGCAGCATCACGTTGAGCACCAGCTCGAAGAGCCTGGGCCGGAGCCGGAGCGTCACCCCTGCGGCTTCACGGGAGGGATCTGGCGTCCCGTCGCCGGCGGTGTCGCGGAGCAGGCTGCCGACGAGCGCGGCGACCTCGGCGCGCCGGTCGGCGGCGCGCGCGGCGAGGCGGGGCGCCGAGAAGAGCTCGACAGCGAGGAACCGGCGGAGGGCGCGCCAGTGGTCGCCGTGGGACGACCAGCCTACCGTGGTGTACCCGTAGTTGAGCCTGTCCCCGACCAGCAGCCGCGGCCTGCCAGCCAGCGCGGCGTCGTGCGCCGTGAAGCACTCCTCGGCCGCGGCGTGGTCGGACACCAGCAGCGCGCGCCGCGCTCCCAGGCGCAGGGACAGGAGCGGCGCCGGGGTGCCGCCGGTGCCGTGCGCGGCGGCGAGCGCGGCCAACGAGTGGTGGAGCGGCTTGTGGCCGAGCAGGTGGAGGTGGCCGAGCAGCGGTAGCGACGGCGGGCTCGGCGCGCCGTCGTCGTGCGCCTGACGGCGCCTGTTCCAGACAGTGGCAGTGACGAGGAGGGAGATAGCGACGGCAAGGAGGAGGACTACGGCCTCGCTGGCCACTGCATCCATGGCTGGATGCGGAGGCTTCTGCAGGCCCCACGTGTGGAACAGACTACACCAGGGTCGTGGCGCCGTAGCTGGCAGGGGGAGGAAGGTGAGGCAAAAAGGGACAGGGAAGAAGAGGTTATCCAAGTCGCGTCTCTATCATTCACCCTTTACGAAGTCCTTTTTTCTATTGTTTTCTTGGAATCTCATGATACGTACGTACGTTTGCACAAATACATAGTACAAACGTATAGATACAAACGTTCAGCCCTGTAAACGATTGCAAACAAATTCTATCCCTGTATCCCATTTGTCTAGATGCACTGGTATATTTGGTGGAATTAGATAGAAAATTCTGTCTTTCACCCGATGGAAGAATCCATAGCTAGAATTCAAAGGCCTCCCAAATCAATTGTTCTAATAAATCCCAAAATGAACTTTCTTTTTTTTTTTTTGTAAATTAGGATTTTTTTTAGACATGTCATACGAATGACCATGAACAAAGGTGTGAACTGTGGAGGCCTCACCAGGTAGTTGGGCATCCCGCATCCAGCATGTTACAGTATGCTAATGCTCAATTAACCTTTAAAGAAACATAGCTACCAATCAATCTGATTGAAACCATGAGAGTCAAACCTCTTGTTTTTTTCGAAAACGCGCACTGCGCGTGCTTCATTAAGAGGGAAAGGACTGATTACACGACCCTGCAGCCAGCGCCCGGGTGGTAGACCGGCGGCGGAAAAGAAAACACAACAAAAAGGGCACCGGCTCGACCGGTGGAGCTTAGGGTGGTGTGCTTCGTGGGAAACTACGGTGCGACTAAGAGCTATCATGAGCGTGGAGGTCTATGCTGCCGCGGCGAGCAGGGTGCCTAGAGCACTGCAGCCCGCCGCCGCCCATTCTTCACCTTCCTCACGGATCAGAGCGAGCACCTCCGACGGATTCCCGGAGAGGTTATCGAGCGTCTTGTAGGTTTCGCTCCTTCCATAGCACCCGGGCAACTAGAAGGGCGAGGAGTCGAGCGGGCGTTGGGCGTTCCGGGCAGCTCATTTCTCGCCCTGCATCCACCCCGTGCGGGAGGAGCGCATCACCGGCCGGAGACACGGCGCTGTAGTCCGGCGCATGGAGCACGCGGTGCCACACCTCCCACTGTGAACACACAAGAGGAGCAGGTGGTCCGTGGTCTCGGGCGCTGGTCCCAAAGGGCGCGCTCGTCGTTCTGGCTGGAGTGCGTAGGCGTCTTGCGTCGTTCCGCCAGATCGGGCCGCCGTGCAAAGCCAGCCCGGAAGAAGAACTTCACCTTGGGGGGGACCGGACAGCGCCAAACACCACTGGCGCCAAGCGGTGGAGCCGGGCGAAGAAGCCTCCACAATAGGCGGACCGGCTGGGTAGTCGCCGTCAATGGACCAACGCCCGGTCCGATGCATCAAGCGTTCCGGGAGTTAGGATGATCCCGTCCACTTTGTCCCAAAGGTGGGCGTACTCGATGAGGACCGGTGCCGTCGGCGCACCGGTGATGTCCCTCGTCCATTGTGCATTGTGAAGCGCATCCCGAATCGGAGCGAAGCGCGCTGCGGCTCCCTACTCGCGCGGAAGAGGTTTGTCACGTAACCCGACCAATTTATAAAAGCATAAGTGAAAAATCACTCGCTAAGCAAGCAATTGTCACACTTAAGCCGTTATAAACCCTGTAGTCCTGAAATCTCGAAGGATTTCAAACCAAACATCATCAACCAAGATCGTGCGGGTTTAGCGTCACCATTCGCATGTTACAACATTTCACAAATAGATCAACAACATCGAGAGTGCGGAAATAAAGTTATTACAAACCGAGTCTTCAAATTCAAATAAGCGGAAGTAAAGTAGTTTTAGAAGCTCAACCCAACTCACACATTTCGGATAAATAAAGTGCCAGCCACGCCTATCCATCAAAAGCACGTTGGGGAGAATAGTAGAGATTGACCTTGCCCCCAGTCTTCTAGTCCACCTGGAAAAAGACAGTCTCGCAATACCCGTGGTAGGTATGTCCGTCTGCACAAACAACAAGCGGGAAAAACCCCCGAGTACGAGAAGGTACTCGGCTAGACTTACCCGACCGACTCAAAAGTAAAAGACTCCAAGGAGGATGACAGGCTTTATCAGGGGATAGCTTGACTTTTTTGCGGAAAAGCAGTAGTGACATTTAATTAATAGCTCAGCTTAATCATTCCTATTTACGCTAAGTGAGCACCTGTACTAAGCATCATTATAGTATTAACCATAATTAAGCAAATAAGTAGTATCCATAATCATATTCATCAGCTTAACCCATCATCATCCTTAACCACATTCCATAATCATTACTACGATGGTGCAGCTCAAGTCAAGTGTTCACTGTCCAGGAACGATGGCGATTCGAATCGATTACTACCGAGCTCGCTCGGGGGTATTCCTCATGCAAACCACACTCACCCGTCGGTGAGCTACAGATCACCATGGCACGTATCCAGGAAGACAAGCACGCGGACTCGCATGGAACCACCGTACCCGGGGACCGCCCGACTGCCTTAGCCAGCCACGCTGGACCTCGGACTTACTCTTCGCGCCCCCGTGGTCCCCCATCCATCTCCAATACGGTGCGAACGGTCGAGAACCGGCCCGGATAGTGTTGGGCTTCGCGGTCGGAACGACTTATCCGGCCAGCTAAACATGAGGCATGCGTTCAACATGACTTGTGGTACAACAACGGTACGGTCCTTAATCGACACAGACGGAATCACTATGGTCCAACCACCCCACAAGACTCCGTCCGGTCTCCATTTTATCATAACCATAACCATCTACCAGATGATATCAATATAAGCTTTTCCATCAATCATGAGTAACCACCTATACTCGCGGATGACCGGAAATCACCCGACTTCTACCGTCTATGCAAGCTAAGCAGTGTACTCGCCTTAGACTAGCAGGGTGTATCAAGGTGGGATAAATCAATGGTAAAGCAAGGATATAATGCATCAACGGTGTCACACAACTCCTATACTTAATGCAACAATCATAAAGCATAATTAGACTGTTAGAAAGCATAGGTAAGTAAATGCTCCGGGGCTTGCCTTTCTCCAAAGCGTAGGGCTTAAGATCTGGCACGCTTGGATCTCTTCCTTGACTCCGGGGCGCCATTACGGAAATTCCTCCTGCGAGCCTGTATGATGCATGTGCGTATGTGTGAGTGCAACGAATGCATAAGTAAGGCATGATGATGCATGATGCTCATGAGTGCTCACATTCATACTATTTGATAGAATAGATGCATATCTCTTCTCTACTAACAATCTATTTCATTTACTGAGTATGTGCATATCTCTTCTCTAATTACTTAGAGAAGTGCACAAAAAATGTGGGTGTGTATATGCACACACACAACACATGCACAACCGAGCAAGAATAGTACTACTCACAACCTCACATCACATGCCAACATGGTACTGCATAACATGACCAGCAAGTATAACATAATTAAAAGTGCTCACAAGGCAATATTAACCCATTAAAACAATAGCCAAAAAGGGTTATCATTTCATGTGAAAACAAATACTTAAACTGTGACCTCTGTCTAAATAGTTCATAAAATTCTACAAAAATTACAGTAGCTACATCATGCCAACAGAGACCCATGATAAAAATTTCATCACATTTTATCAGAGAACATAGCCTACACAAAAATGACAAGCAACAGGACAGAAAGGCATATTTAATACTTTGTACAGTGAAAAGTGTTAAACGACAGATTAAACATTTTTCATGGATGCTTCTTAGCACAAGAGCAGTCACCAAAAATTATCAAGCCATAAATCCTCCTAATTTATTTACTATAAATTAAACAAGAAACAGCCTAAAAAATGCAATAAATTCACATCTCAATAATTTTACATAGGAATTGCATGAAATATAATTTTCCCAGAAAGTAAATCATTCAACAAAGCTAACAAAATAGGAATCCCATTTTTTTTTCTAAGCTACGGGCAATTTACTAGGAATTAAACCAGATTTCAGCCTTTTTAGCAATTAAATAATTCTACACAGGAAAATATCACAAAAATTGCATTCCACATTTTTCTCAGGTATATCTACTCAATATAAGCCTAACAAAACAAATCTCACTCAATTTGGATCGTATTTGCACCAGTTATAAATTAAAAGCGATTTAAAAGCATTTAGAAAATCATTTTTGAAAATAAAAAGGAACTCCCACCGCTGGGTGCACCCGGTCCATTGGACCCGTGGTCACTGGCGGCGGGACCCGGCCCCACGGGGCCCACCGCCAGCGAGCGATGGCGAGGGGGCGCCACGGACG
The DNA here is from genome assembly GCA_015844335.1 of Chrysopogon serrulatus. NCBI lineage: Eukaryota > Viridiplantae > Streptophyta > Magnoliopsida > Poales > Poaceae > Chrysopogon > Chrysopogon serrulatus. The sequence goes on along the minus strand of JADLZL010003090.1, from coordinate 320,101 downwards.
GCGGTTCTCGCCGACGGTGAGGTCCCCGGCGGCCTTAGAGGGCACGGGCGTGCTCCCCGTGGTGAGGCGCTTAGGGTGGCGGTGTTGGTTTACTCGGCGGCGAAGCTGCAGCGGCGGTGGCACGGCAAGCGGTGGCGGCGCTCTGCATGGCGGCCAGGGCTTCTTTCGCCGCCGACAAGCAAGGGCAAAGGCCGCGAGGGCTCCCCGGCGAAAGCGGCGCCGCTCTAGGGTTAGCGGCGCGGGTGGCAATGGGAAGCTCCCGGCTGCTTGCATGGCGGCGCTGACCTCGAGCACGGCTCCGGCGAAGCGGCGGCGGGCAGCTGGAGCACCGGGCCGCTCAATTGAGCTCGCCCGGCGACTTGCGCGCTCCCGGCGACGCTGCTGCGCAAGGCGGGCGAGGGCCGGGCGGCGGGGCGTAGCCGGGCCGCACGAGCCGTGGCTCCGTGAACTCCGACGGCGGCAAAGGCGTGGAGGACCGGCCGATTGGCCCTCACCGGTGGCGCAAACGGCGGCGAAAGGAGTAGCGAGGCAGCACGGGCGAGTGTGGCGGATCGTGCGCTCGTAGGCATGGTGGTGGCGCGCGAGTGGTGGTGGAGGAAACGGCGCGGCGGCGGTGAGCTCCCGGCGCGTTGGCTGCTGCTGGCTGCTGCTGCTGTAGGCGAGAGAGCGAGGTAGCGAGGCGAGCGAAAGTGAGAGTGTGGAGCGGTGCGGAGCGCCCGAGCGAGGTGATGGGCGCGGCCGGGTCGTGGCGGGGCCCCTCGCCGGGCATGGCGGCCACGCGGCGCGCAGCAGCTCCCCGCCGCGGCCGCCACGCACGGCCGGCGCAGCGGCGTCCACGGGCGACACGGGCGCGGGGAGGGGAGCGGGCTCTTTGGGCCGACGCGGGCCGGATTCGCCCGCTGCTCGCCTCGGCTTTTTTTTCTTTTTTTTTTTTTTTTTGAAAATTCGAATTCAAATCCAACCGAGCCAAAAGCATTTATTTGACAAGATTAAAAGCAGATTCAAGCCGAGCGCCCAAAATGAAAGTTGTAGAACTTTTCAAACTGAAACTTTTTCATTTTGGGGTCAGGGTCGATTCAAAAGGATTTTGAATTATAAATAGGATTTGGAGAAAGGGGGTTTTTTTTTTTTTTTTTAAAAGGAATTTAAACCTTCATTTCTTTTGCTTCCAAATTTGGCACATCTTTTGCAACAAAAATTTTGTTAGAACTTTTCAAAATGCTTTGGCACATGGATCCAAACCTAATCAAGAAATTATCATGATAATTAATTCACCAATTACACAAGCATGATCAAGCAATTAACATTTAAATGCAAGCACATAGAATAAAGGACTTGGAATTAGGGTTGGCATGGAATGATGCTCATGCTTATGCTAAAGATGATCATGTCATGCTAATGATGATTAGAAGTTAATTAATTAGGTGCCTAATGCATGCTTAACACTTGAGGTGTTACAGCCCTACCCCCTTAAAGAAATCTCGTCCCGAGATTTGGGTTTACTAACCAGTTTTTTTTTTTTTTTTTTTTTTTTTTTGAATTCGGGGTATGCTTCTTTTAGATAATCCTCAGTTTTCCATGATGCCTCTCGATCAGCATGGTAGCTCCACACAACCATGTAAGTCCGCACTTAAACGATCCCAAGTAATCCTTTTCTTGCTATCCATGATTCTCACAAGCTCTTCTTTATAGACTAATTTAGATGCTAACCTTAATTCTTGTTCTTCAACTCTTTCTTCGGCACACGCAAACACTTCTTCCACTCTCCTTTTGAGAATCTTGTATGGACCCATATATCTTGGTGCGAGCTTCCTCTTGGCTCCGAATCTTTGTGTACCCTTTAACGGTGAAACTCTTAGGTAAACTTAGTTACCGACTTAAACATCAAAAGGCCTTCTTCTATTGTCAACACAACTCTTGTGTTGGGACCGTGCAGCTTTCATATGTTCTTGGATGGTTCGAACTTTCGCTTCAGCTTCGGGAATAAAGTCAATACCGTAGTATCTCCTTTCTCCCGTTTCGACTCAAATCAATGGAGTTCTACACTTTCTTCCATACAAAGTCTCAAATGGTGCTATCCTGATACTTTCTTGATAACTGTTGTTATAGGAGAACTCGGCCAAAGGTAGCCAAGACTCCCAAGATCCTTTTGCAGATAACACACAGGCTCTCAACATATCTTCAGGAACTTGATTAGGTCTTCCAGTCTGACCTGAAGTCTGAGGATGATAAGCGGTGCTATGCAACAATTTAGTTCCCATTCTTTCATACAAATGGGTCCAAAAGTGAGCAGTGAATTGCGATTTTCTATCAGATATGATGGTCTATAGGTTGTCTTGACAGGTAAGAAGTGAGCTGACTTGGTTAATCGATCCATGATCATCCAGATGGAGTCATTCTCTTTCTGTGTAGTTGGTAAACCTGTGATAAAAACCATACTGATATCATTCTACTTCCAAGCGGAACTAGTAACGGCTTCAGCATACCTGCCAGCTTCATGTGAATGGCTTTGATATGACAACAAATATCACATCGAGCCACATATGCTGCTACCTCTTTCTTCATCTTGGTCCACCAATACCGAGGTCTCAGATCATGATACATCTGGTTGCTTCCAGGGTAAATGGATAGCTTGAAAAGGTGAGCCTCATCCATTATCTTATTCTTGAGTTCTCTATCCTTCGGTTACAATAAGGCAGTATCGAACTAAAGTACACCATTGTCATCTAGTCCGGCACGGAATTGATTCCTTTTTCATCTTTCCTTTAAGGTGATAGATGCCGGGATCGGTCTTTTGGCCTGCAATGATCTGTTGGTCGAGAGAACATCGAACTTAGATATCGTGTAGGACTGCAGGGATGCATCGATTGAACCTTTCTTCAACCAATGGCTTCACAGCATGATGATGTGTCTTGCGACTCAAAGCATCTACAACTACGTTTGCCTTGCCAGGGTGATAGTGCACTGTTAAGTCATAGTCCTTGATTAGCTATAACCATCTTCGTTGTCTCATGTTAAGTTCAGGTTGGGTAAAAATGTACTTGAGACTTTTGTGATCTCAGTATAGATATTGCACACATTTCCCAACGTATAGTGCCTCCATATCTTCAAGGCATGCACAACTGCTTTGCTAACTCCAAATCATGCGTGGGATAGTTGACTTCATGTTTTCTCAAGCTGTCGTGAAGCATAAGCAACCACTGGCCTTCTTGCATCGGCACACACAATCTAAACCGGTCTTCGATGCATCACCGCACACATCAAACAACACTTCTCGATATCGGTCGTGCCAAGACAGAGCGATGGTTAGCAACTCTCGCAGTGCGGAAAGCTGCCTCACATGCCTCTGTCCGCACAAACCTGTGCTCTTTTCGTAGCGGACTTGTCATTGGCTTGGCAATCTTAGAGAAATCGGAATGAAACGGCGATAATACCCCCGCCATCCCAAGAAAACTCCGAACTTCATGCACGGGCGTGGGCGGTTGCCAATCCATGACCTCTTGTACCTTTGACAAGTTGACTGATATGCCATTTTCAGAAATGATATGGCCAAAGAAGGCAACTTCCTTTAACCAAAACTCATATTTACTGAACTTGGCATACAACTTATGCTCTCTTAGTCTGGTAAGTGAAACTCTCGATCTTTGGGCGTGTTCTTCTTCATTTGCGAGTAGATCGAATGTCATCCAAGAATATATTCACGAACTCATCCAATTAGGTACATAAAGACTGAATACATAATGCAGGAGCATTTGTTAAGTCAGAAGACATAACAAGATACTCGTACAACCCGTATCTAGTAACGAAAGCAGCCTCTTATGTATATCTTCAGGACGAATCCTGATCTGGTGATACCCTGATCTCAAGTCAATCTTGGAAAACACTTTTGCTTTAGACAACTGATCAAACAGAATATTAATTTCTCGGCAGAGGGTACTTGGGCTTGATCTGTTCTTGCGTTCTTGTGATCGCACACACGCTTTAAAGATTGATCTTTTCTTCTTCACGAACAAAGCGCAGGGCAACCCCACTCGAGGGTACTTGGTTTCTTGAAATCCAACTTGGAAAGCTCAAACATCTGCTTCTTCAACTCTGCTAACTCATTGGGAGGCATACGGTATGATCTATTAGATATAGATGCTGTCCCAGACAATAGGTCGATTGCAAACTCAATCTCCGTATCAAGCGGTAACCCAGGTAACTCTTCAGGCAAAACATCAGAAAACTCATAACAACTGAAGTGTCATGGGCAGAAAAGTTTGAATTGAGTATGTCTGCTTGGCCCGATCTGCTCTCGACGGTAGGCACACTTGGAAAGTGCCAGAACCATCGGGGTTTGTCAAGGTACAGTTCTATTTTTAGTACCAATCATAACTTGACAATCCTTTATCCAATTCATACCAAGGATACCATCCAAAACAAACTTGGCATAACTATCAAATTAATTTTAAGCCCTTATCTCCAATACTAGAGAAGCACGCTTAACCATCTGATTGGTTAAGATACCCGCACCAACGGGGCTGTTACAATATCCATATTCTAATTCCATGAACTCTATCTTAGGCCTTCGTGCAAATGCTTACTCATGAAAGAATGTGATGATCCAAAGTCAAACAAAACAACTGCAGGATGTTGGTTGATAAAACATATATTGGCAGTCGCGGTTCTTCTATTGATGTGGCTGGTTCTAATTCTTCTTTTGAGGTGGTTTGAACCTTGCACCAGGAACTGGTGGTCGATATTGAGAATGGTTTGGCACGGGAGCTCTTGCCTAAGAAGGTCCAGACTCAAAAGCCCTCTTGCGAATCTTGGATGCAGTATAGATGTTGCTTGTTATTCTCTTGGGTCGAGCAGTCATCGGCAAAAGTCATTGAATGTAGCTTGATTATTGGTACTCAGAGATTTCAACATCTTGATTGAGACCTCACTTGAAGCTTGTGATCTTCTTAGCATCGGTGTTGACATACTCATGAGTATAGTGAGAAAGGTCATTGAAGGTGTGTAGACATTCAATCCTGGTCTTGGTACCTTGCGTGCGCCTTCGGGAGCTTCGAAACCCTTCATTACCACCGAACTAGACGGAAAGATCGTGCGATGATGTGACCACCATGCCCCTCGAGGATAGCATTTCTCTACAAAACAATCAACGAGTCCTTTGTCTACCATCTCTTGTAGTCCGGTGAGATTTATGTCAAAGGCCTATTCTTCCGCAGGTCGTCTTTCTTGCAACTTCAATAGGGAACTCGATTGCAAAGAGTTCTATGGAAACCTTCCGATATGAAAAAGGAAGATAACCAAGGGAAGAATCATGGGAAGATAACACATTGATGTAGCTTCTATAATGGATCCCGACTACAACCACGATACCAAATAGCGTCGAGCGGCACAACCATGTGTGTGCACCCACAGGAGGCCCTCGGTTTCGTCGCGGCACCGTCGGTTAGAAATCAAGACACCCTTATAGATTATACATTTAACATGATATCTCACATGACATAGATAGATCTTGCACGAATAGGTACCATGTAAGACAAAAGGAAGCAACAAATGATGATCACAAGGTTGGGAGAGACAACAAGGGAAAAGTTAGAGGATGAAGGCATGGCACAAGACAAACATGAATAAGTCATGTGCCCAAAACGGTTGTGATCAAATACAAAGTTAACTGATGTTGGGCCTAATTGGGCAGCAACATAAGTCCAAGGTCAACAAGGGTGTAGATGTCACTACCTTCACCATTGCTCTCGGGTTTCTCCATCTCAAGTCTTGCTACAACATCATCTTCTATCTTTATGTTGCCTCCAAATGCTACTTCTACGGTGACACCGGGCTCCATCTAGGCTATACCGGGATGATGAAAAGGTTGGATTTGGTTGTGAAGTTGGTGGATAGCTTCATGCAAGTTGTTGTTGTAGCCCTCCCCGGGGTGTGCTTCTTCTACTCTAGGTCCAGCGGTTGAGACCTCAGAATATTCTCCATGTGCCAGGCTTTCTTCCTCTGATCAAGCACATGGGCAAACATGTGCTCGTTCTTGTGAGTGGTAGTTAGACATCCCATCTGAACATGCAACTCTAAGGATCTCCTGGACCGTATTCTCATCTTCTCTGGGCTGCCTGATCCTTGTCCAGAGCCATCTAAGCCAACTTTGTTAGCAATCTCTCAATCTCAGTGCTGTGATGACACTATGCCTGATGCTTCCCACCAAGAGCATGGCCAACTGAGGTAACCATACTCCCAAGGCTACACTCTACTCCCGCATAGGTCTGCATCACAGCAAACATGAGACTCATAGCTGCGCTGACACGGTGTTATCACTCATCACTGCCTCCCTCTAGAGACATTTTCTCGGCTGACCCTATGTCGTAGTATAGGGATCACCCCTAGAAACACTCTAGTGAGATCAATGGCAAGCTTCTCTGGAAAACTGTCCATGAGGTCTCGCATCACCAAGAAAGTTGTCCCGCTGGCGGCCTCCTCGTGAGTAGTGCCCATGGACCCAAAGGACTGTTCATTCGATGCGAGTCATCCTCTCTAGGAGAAATGATAGTCTCCACATAGACCATCGCGTCCCTACAAAGCTCTTCTTTGCTCCAGTGATAGCGAGACTCTTCTTTTTTTTTTTTTTTTTAGGATACCCACAGATTGATCATTCTCCATATCCGGGTAGGTTTACTAAACTTCTCTAAAAACTTGCCCTTGCAATGGATTCCTTGAGTGCAATTTTGCCTATGGTGGACTTGTAAGCGGTCTGCTTTGTGCGAGACATCCGTTGGAAGCTTACCCCATTGTGAGATAAATTAATTAGTTATCAAATTTTTAATTAATAGAGAAAATCAATTTACAAGGAAAGATAGATGTAATGACATGAGATGAACAAACAGGATGTATGCACGTATCTTACGTTCTCACAAACTTAGCAAAAATAATTCTAGCGGATATACGGTGGCATACAACGTTCTCTCATATCGTATAACTAAACGTTCTACACGAAACGCTGTTATGTACCTGCAGAAAATCCACTTCAGCCCATCCCAACAGTATGAATATAATGCATTGCTGAAATATAAAGATTAAGCACTCACACATACGTGCAGTCCCAAATACACGCACATGTAGTACAACTACCCGATCCTCGTCCATATGACGGCATCGTCTCTCAACAGACGGCACAACCCACAATTAAACACCTTGGTAAATACATGGTTTTGACATGTAAGTACTTCCGGTATCACACTAGCACTTCCCTAGATTGCCGGTTGGACAACCCTGCTCTCACAACTCCCACTTACCGAGGCGTAGAGGTATTTTGAACCATACATTACCATTCAAGCGAATGGCACCCATACAATTACCTTGCTGCATGGGCAACAGTGAAAATAAAATATGATGCAAGCCCCCAAGTCAGTACTTAAATAACCACCTAGAGTCCTTATTTGGGCATAAAGGATATGACCACTGGCACACTTTTAGTTTTGCAAATGAATTTTATCGAAAGACTTATAGATCTATAAGTTGAAATCCAGTTGTGAAAGCAAAATCTTTTGTTTTAAATAGACATGTGAACAGATGTCGCTAAACCTTGCTCGATGCCACCGTCACGAGAACCGACCAATTTATAAAAGCATAAGTGAAAAATCACTCGCTAAGCAAGCAATTGTCACACTTAAGCCGTTATAAACCCGGTAGTCCGGAAATCTCGAAGGATTTCAAACCAAACATCATCAACCAAGATCGTGCGGGTTTAAGCGTCACCATTCGCATGTTACAACATTTCACAAATAGATCAACAACATCGAGTGCGGAAATAAAGTTATTACAAACCGAGTCTTCAAATTCAAATAGCGGAAGTAAAGTAGTTTTAGAAGCTCAACCCAACTCACACATTTCGGATAAATAAAGTGCCGGGCCACGGTCTATCCATCAAAAGCACGTTGGGGAGAATAGTAGAGATTGACCTTGCCCCGTGTCTTCTAGTCCACTTTGGGAAAAGACGGGTCTCGCAATATACCGTGGTAGGTATGTCCGTCTGCACAAAACAACAAGCGGGAAAAACCCCGAGTGCGAGAAGGTACTCAAATAGACTTACCCGACCGACTCAAAAGTAAAAGACTCCAAGGAGGATGACAGGGCTTTATCGGGGGATAGCTTGACTTTTTTTTTGGAAAAGCAGTAGTGACATTTAATTAATAGCTCGGCTTAATCATTCCTATTTACGCTAAGTGAGCACCTGTACTAAGCATCATTATAGTATTAACCATAATTAAGCAAATAAGTAGTATCCATAATCATATTCATCGAAGCAACCCATCATCATCCTTAACCACATTCCATAATCATTACTACGATGGTGCAGCTCAAGTCAAGTGTTCACCGTCCCAGAACGATGGCGATTCGAATCGATTACTCTGCGAGCTCGGGGGGTATTCCTCATGCAAACCACACTCACCCGTCGGTGAGCTACGGATCACCATGGCACGTATCCGGAAGACAAGCACGCGGGACTCGCATGGAACCACCGTGCCGGGGGGACCGCCCGATCGCTTTAGCCCGACCCACGCTGGACCTCGGACTTACTCTTGGCGCCCCGTGGTCCCCATCCATCTCCAATACGGTGCGAACGGTCGAGAACCGGCCCGGATAGTGTTGGGCTTCAGCGGTCGGAACGACTTATCCGGCCAGACTAAACATGAGGCATGCGTTCAACATGACTTGTGGTACAACAACGATGCGGTCCTTAATCGACACAGACGGAATCACTATGGTCCAACCACCCCCACAAGACTCCGTCCGGTCTCCATTTTATCATAACCATAACCATCTACCGGATGATATCAATATAAGCTTTTCCATCAATCATGAGTAACCACCTATACTCGCGGATGACCGGAAATCACCCGACTTCTACCGTCTATGCAAGCTAAGCGGTGTACTGCTCGCCTTAGACTAGCGGGGGTGTATCAAGGTGGGATAAATCAATGGTAAAGCAAGGATATAATGCATCAACGGTGTCACACAACTCCTATACTTAATGCAACAATCATAAAGCATAATTAGACTGTTAGAAAGCATAGGTAAGTAAATGCTCCGGGGCTTGCCTTTCTCCAAAGCGTAGGGCTTAAGATCTGGCACGCTTGGATCTCTTCCTTGACTCCGGGGCGCCATTACGGAAATTCCTCCTGCGAGCCTGTATGATGCATGTGCGTATGTGTGAGTGCAACGAATGCATAAGTAAGGCATGATGATGCATGATGCTCATGAGTGCTCACATTCATACTATTTGATAGAATAGATGCATATCTCTTCTCTACTAACAATCTATTTCATTTACTGAGTATGTGCATATCTCTTCTCTAATTACTTAGAGAAGTGCACAAAGAAATGTGGGTGTGTATATGCACACACACAACACATGCACAACTGAGCAAGAATAGTACTACTCACAACCTCACATCACATGCCAACATGGTACTGCATAACATGACCAGCAAGTATAACATAATTAAAAGTGCTCACAAGGCAATATTAACCCATTAAAACAATAGCCAAAAAGGGTTATCATTTCATGTGAAAACAAATACTTAAACTGTGACCTCTGTCTAAATAGTTCATAAAATTCTACAAAAATTACAGTAGCTACATCATGCCAACAGAGACCCATGATAAAAATTTCATCACATTTTATCAGAGAACATAGCCTACACAAAAATGACAAGCAACAGGACAGAAAGGCATATTTAATACTTTGTACAGTGAAAAGTGTTAAACGACAGATTAAACATTTTTCATGGATGCTTCTTAGCACAAGAGCAGTCACCAAAAATTATCAAGCCATAAATCCTCCTAATTTATTTACTATAAATTAAACAAGAAACAGCCTAAAAATGCAATAAATTCACATCTCAATAATTTTACATAGGAATTGCATGAAATATAATTTTCCCAGAAAGTAAATCATTCAACAAAGCTAACAAAATAGGAATCCCATTTTTCTAAGCTACGGGCAATTTACTAGGAATTAAACCAGATTTCAGCCTTTTTAGCAATTAAATAATTCTACACAGGAAAATATCACAAAAATTGCATTCCACATTTTTCTCAGGTATATCTACTCAATATAAGCCTAACAAAACAAATCTCACTCAATTTGGATCGTATTTGCACCAGTTATAAATTAAAAAGCGATTAAAAGCATTTCGAAAAATCATTTTTGAAAATAAAAAGGAACTCCCACCGCTGGGTGCACCCGGTCCATTGGACCCAGGGTCACTGGCGGCCGGGGACCCGCCCACACGGGCCCACCGGCCAGCGAGTGGCGATGGGGTGGCGCGGGACGGCGGTTCTCTCGCCGACGGTGAGGTCCCTGGCGGCCGAGGGCACCGCCGGCGTGCTCCCTGGTGGTGGCGCTTTAGGGTGGCGGTGTTGGTTTACTCGGGCGGCGAGCTGCAGCGGCGGTGGCACGGCAAGGCGGTGGCGGCGCTTTTGCATGGCGGGGTCGGCTTTCTTCTCCGGCGCCGACAAGCAAGGGGCAAGGAGCGCAGGGGGCTCCCGGGCGAGGCGAAGCGCCGCTCTAGGGTTAGCAGCCCACGGTGGCAATGGGAAGCTCCTACCGGCTTGCATGGCGGCGCGGCCTCGAGCACGGCTCCGGCGAAGCGGCGGCGAGGCGGCCGAGCACCGGCCGGCCAATTGAGCTCGCCGGGCGACTTGCGCGCGCCCCTCGGCGACCACGCCGCGCAAGCCGGGCGAGGACCGGGCGAGGCGAGCGTAGTCGGCCGCACGAGCCGTGGCTCCGGTGAACTCCGACGGCGGCCAAGGCGTGAGGACCGCCGATTGGCTCCTCACCGGGTGGCGCAAACGGCGGCGAAAGGGAGTAGCGAGGCAAGACGGCCGAGTGGCGGAGCTCGTGGCGCCGTAGGCATGGTGGTGGCGCGAGTGGTGGTGGAGGAACGGCGCGGGGCGGTGAGCTTCTCAAGGGCGCTGTGTTGATGCGCTGCTGCGCGCTAAAGTAGGCGAGGGAGAGCGAGAGGTAAAGTGGGGCGAGCGAGTGAGAGTGTGGAGCGGTGCGGAGCGCGCCCAGCGAGGTGACGGGCGCGGCCGGGTCGTGGCGGGGCCCCGCCGGAGCATGGCGGCCACGCGGCGCGCAGCCTCCCCTGCCGCGGTCGCCACGCACGGCCGGCCGCGGCGTCCACGGGCGACACGCGGGCGGGAGGGGAGCGGGCTGCTTGGGCGACGCGGGCGGATTCGGCCTGCTTTCGTTCGCCCTCGGCTTTTTCTTTCTTTTTTTTTTTTGAAAATTCGAATTCAAATCCAACCGAGCCAAAAGCATTTATTTGACAAGATTAAAAGCAGATTCAAGCCGAGCGCCCAAAATGAAAGTTGTAGAACTTTTCAAACTGAAACTTTTTCATTTGGGGGTCAGGGTCAGATTCAAAAAGGATTTTGAATTATAAATAGGATTTGGAGAAAGGGGGTTTTTTTTTTTTTTTTAAAAGGAATTTAAACCTTCATTTCTTTTGCTTCCAAATTTGGCACATCTTTTGCAACAAAAATTTTGTTAGAACTTTTCAAAATGCTGGCACATGGATCCAAACCTAATCAAGAAATTATCATGATAATTAATTCACCAATTACACAAGCATGATCAAGCAATTAACATTTAAATGCAAGCACATAGAATAAAGGACTTGGAATTAGGGTTGGCATGGAATGATGCTCATGCTTATGCTAAAGATGATCATGTCATGCTAATGATGATTAGAAGTTAATTAATTAGGTGCCTAATGCATGCTTAACACTTGAGGTGTTACAAGGTTGGGCGCGGTGGTGCGGATGGGGGCCGTCCGGACGGGGCCAGCGTCCGTCGAGCGCGGTGGCCGCCCGTCCGCCTAACTGGAAGAAGACAGATGCCCGAACATAGCAGCAACGGCGCTTCGGTCCGGGAGGGGAGCATTGTCCAGGCGGCATTCGGGTTGGGTCCGACGTAGCCACTCCCAGGGCCGAGACGCAGGCGTAGCCAAGAAACCCGAGGTCCGGCAGCCCAAGTCCCCGATGTCCTTTTGGTGAACAGACCACCGGCCACGCCACCTTGCACTTGCCAGTCAAACCTCTTGTAACATTGTCTACTTAGCAACATACGCCGTGTTATTTGCCGGCACAAATGGCTAGTCTTTCTTTCTTTGCCCGGCTTCTTCTTCTCTCTCGTCCGGCACTGTTCAACCAACCCGGCAAAGAACAGCCGCAAATACCGTGCCGCAAAATGAACAGGGCCATAAAGAGATTTATTTAATCTATAGAGACAGACTATTCTTTTAAGAAGTATGGGATAACTACAATTTCATCTTCAAATGCATTTCACTTGTCAAATCTTTTGATAGGCAAATTGACTACAGCTCGAACCATAGAGTGGCAACAATTTTCTCCTAGCTGCTACTGTAGCTGTAGTTCCTCTCCTGCAGTTTGCTCTCTCTATGTACTGTACATGCAGCGCAGTAGCAGCTGCAGCTACCGGTCCAAATTTTGAAATATTTGTGTTGGGAACTTGACCTCACACAATGCAGCCCGGAACGGCCTAATGAATTGAATTAGTCTTCATTTTACGAAATGAATCAGGCTTCTTCGAAAGTGTGCCAGGCTTTGGCGAAAGTGTCAGGCTTCGTCGAATGAATCAAATTGCTTTTGGGAAAATTTAACTATATGTGTTGAGCATAATAATAGGGAAACAAGGGAAGAATAGCCTACGTAATGAAGTCGAAGACTCACCCGTTATAAATACCCCATAGCTTGTACTGTGGCAAAGGGAACCTCAATAAATTTACTATTTACAGGGAGGAAAGACATGATTGAGTTTATTATACTCTCTATGTCTGTGTGAGTGATTGAGTTCATTATACTCTCTATGTCTGTGTGAGTTATCTCTCACCCAACACTTTGCTCTCAAAATTCATCAAACAGATCAACTGAATCATGATGCGGCAAAATAGCTCGCATCTTGACTTGCTACAGAGTGAATCTTGCACTTCGATCCAATAGTGGAGTACCACACTTCATGGAAAATTGAACAAGTAACCATAGAGAAATAATTTGTGGTCCACCATTAAGAAAAAAAATAATTTGCATTAACACAGATACACTTCGTGTGCATCAAAAAATGGACTGCAAACACCTAGGTACACTTTTGTGTATTCTCTCTGTCCCTAAATAAAAAAATTTCTAGAGTTATCTTAAATCAATTTTTTGGCACTTTGACAGAATTTTTTAGGAAAAAACTTGTCAAGATTTATAACATGAAATTAGTACTAATGGATATACCATAGAATATTTTTATAATGTGCACATTTTATGTTATAGATGTTGTTGCTGTCGTTAAACTTAAGATAGTTTTCCCTATATGTATTTTAGGATTAGATCTTTTTAGGGACGGACGGAATATGTTCTCCAAGACACGTTCTCTAGGTAGCCTATGCGTGTGCGCGTACCACAGGTTCACTGAGCCTACAAGAATATTAAATGAGCCCTTTTTTGTTTTTTTTCTTTGTCGATTCGTGTGCTTGATTGTATCCACCTGACGGGAGCAGGAGGCTCGGATTTTTTCATTTTTTTTTTGAAAACGTGGCTTGGATTGATTTCTTTCGCCAATCTTTCCGTCCGATCAGAGCAACTCTAATAGAGCTCTTAAACAGGCCCATATTCTAATTCTAGAGGTTTGAGAAAAAAAACTATTCCAATAAAGCTTCTATTTGGACTTCTATTTTTGGGACTTTCTATTTTTAGAAGGCACTCCTAAATTTTAGTTTTAGGCCCCCTAGAATTGGGAGGATCCTATCCCCCTCTCCCCAAGATATAGGGTTTTGAGCTAGAGTTGGAGTCAATTTTGGGCCCTTACTTTTTGAAAGTCAACATGCAAATAAAAAATAGAAGCTCAATTTACATATTGGGCTGGAGTTGCTATCACACGACCAGACAACAGTGCGCCGACCACCTCTCTTGAAAGTTGGAGGAGGAAAAGTATAATTTTTTATTTTTTTTCATTTGTTCCAGCCCAAGTGATTTGTACGTTCGGCTGCCCAGCAAATAAACGATACACATGTCCTGTAGCGTACACCTCACACGGGAGAGTTCGCCAGCCCAACAGGCTTTAGCGAGTTAGCAACTCAATCAGGCCACCAATGTCCAGCTACGTACGATGTTTTTCCTCTTTTGTTTTTCTTTCTTCTATTTCTATTTTTATTTTTTATTTTCTGAAATTTTTTGTTTTCCTTTTTTTTTTATTTTTTTTTTCATTTTAAAATTCTTACCTTTTGTTCTCTTTCTTTTCTTATTTCTCTCTTTTTTTATTTTTATTAGTTATTATATGTTTGTACATTCATTCCCTTTTTGTATTTTTCCACTTTTGAGATAACAAGGATCTTTTGCGTGGTTTTTCGACGACAGCTCACATTTTTTTTTTTTGTATATCTTTTTTTGTTATTTTCTTGGTTTGTATCCTCCTTTTTTCTTTTGTTTATATTTCTTTTTTTTTATTATTCTATTATTTTGTTTTGGTTATACAATTCATTTTAATTTTCTTTTTTGTTTTATTTACCTATTTATTTTTTTATATTCCAACTAATTTTTATTAAAACCAATTACTTTCTTAAATTTCTTAAATTAGTTTTGATCTATTTTTGATGCGGAAAAACTTTGAGATTATATTTAGACTTATTTTCTCTTTGTGACAAGACCATCCCCTTTGTATAATGAGAGGGTCACGACCGACCGAGGATCCAACATCCAATCGCCCTTTTTACATCAAATACTTCTTTTTTTATCCTACTTTTTCAATCACTTGTTGTTCGTTACATCTTTCCATAAGATCCAACGATGTTCTAGGTGACCTTGTCGACCCTAGGACAACCTCGGGCGTGCATGCCCTAGGCGGGCCTTTCTGGGAAGTGTTCCTGAGTTCTTGCGATGAGAGACGAGCTCTGGATCGGCCTAACCCATCTCTTGATCTGTCTTTGCTGATTTTGTAGTTGCTTGTTGCGTGTGATATGTCATGTTCGACCTCGGGCGAGCTAGCCTTTGTTGGTGTGTGATCCGATTCGGCATCAACACATTCCTCCAACCTATGTTAGAAGGCCATGTAAACTTATATATGAAAACTTAAAATAGCTTGACTTTGGACAAACTGTAATCCTTTATTTTATATAGTTTTTATTTTTTTTACCTTTACATGTGTTTTTCAACATATTCCCCCAACCTATGTTAGAAGGCATAAGAAGATACACAATTCTTCTTTGTAAACTTATGAAAACTTAAAATAGTTTGACTTTGGATAAACTGAAATCCTTCATTTTAAATAGTTTTTTTTTTTACCTTCACATGTGTTTTCTAACTTTCCCATCGGGCCAGTAATAAATAGTAGTTTGTGTCATGGCCTCACAGAGAGACAAAGGCTATGCTAAGAAAACAGAAAACATAAATAGGATGATAGGATCATATGCGCACAAGATTATTTCTAAAACAGATTCCCAGTGAGCTGGTTATTCCGTAGCGTCAAGTGTTGAAGCTTCGTGACCGTCCATAGAGCTGCTGGCACATCTCCGGAGAGCTGGTTATCGTCTAGAGTCAGCAATTCTAGAGTTGCGCAGCTAGCAAGGCCTGTTGGGATGGAGCCATTCAAGTGGTTACCACGGGCGGAGAGGGACTGGAGCTGGCCTCTCACAGGCCTTCTGGAATGGCACCCGTAAACTCGTTATTATCAGCATCGATATGAAGTAAGTCCGAATGCTTCCCAAGTTCCGGTGGGAGTGTGCCATTAAATCTGTTACCGAACAGCCAAAGGCCCGAGAGTGATGATAGTCTGCCGATGCTCGCTGGTATCATGCCAGAGAAGTTGTTGTAGAGGAGCAAGTCTGTGAGGTTCTCCAAATATCCAAAAACTTCCGGAATGCTTCCAGTAAGGTTATTTTTTGAAATATCTATAACAACTAAGCTATTTGCTGTGAACTTATGAACCACTATCTCACCGGTGAAGTTGTTGCTGTACGCATCCAATCCTTGCAGCTTCTTGAGCCTCCAAATCCTCGGAGGTATGCTTCCGGTCAAGCCATTATTTGACAGGTCCAGTATCTCCAACTCCGACATTTCAAGCACAGGGCTTGGGAAGTTGCCAACGAAGTTGCAATCTGACGCAGTAAGGAAGACCAGCTTGGACAGGTTCTTGAATGACGCGGGCAGCTTGCCGGCGTTGAACGGATTTGCTGACAGGTCCAAGTTCTGTAGCATAGTTAGCATGCCAAGATCCGCTGGGATGGTGCCGCTGAATCGGTTGCTGCCTAGGTACAGAGTTGTAAGATTCTTCGTCAGACGATGGCCGATGTCCGACGACAGCTCACCGCTCAAGTTGTTGTGCGACAGATCGAGGTATTCGAGCGAAGCACAGCGATAGAGTGTGGTCGGGAATACGCCGGAGATGCAGTTGTTGTAGACGTCGAGGTAGATCAGGGCCGAGAGGCCGCCGACGGCCTCTGGGAAAGGGCCCTCGATGCCGCGCTCTCGAGGGTAAGGTTCACGACCCGCCCGGCTGCGTCGCATCCGACGTATGGCCAGCTGCAGTGGCCGTCCACGGCCGAGGTGTTCCATCCGTCGAGCACGGGCGGGTCGCCCCACTCCCTCTTGATCTGGAGCAGCAGCTGCGCCTCGTGGCGATCCACCTCTGCCGGCGCCGGTCGGGACTGGGACTGCGCGGCCGCGAGCCGCGCGACGAAGCAGGGAAGCAGCGCGCGCCAGCAGCAGGAGAAGGTAGTAGGGGTAGGGGCACGACGACGCGCACGCTCGGAGTCGGAGTCGTGGCGCCATGTCTCTCCACCGGGGGCCGGCAGGCTTCGTGGTGTCGTGGTGCTGTGCACGGCCGCCGCGGAGGAGCTGGGGGTAGGATTTGCTTCTTTCGGTGGTTGCCTAGCTAAAGGACTGGCGAATGCGGCGGGAACACACGTCCCGTGGGCCCTGTTTTTCTACCCACTCGACTGGGGGAGACCTCCTGCTATGGAGCACGACAGCACGCGTTAAACGACCGCGACGCATGGGTCGTCGGAGTCAATTCGTGTCAATAGTCTAAAAGTTTTGAGGGTGACGTTCACTGAGTTATGGAGGGAGGTGCCCAGAAGCCAAAGTGGGAAACCTCGGGTCTGCTAACCTTCAGATGAATCTCTGAATCAAAAAGCTAATTTGAACCGTCAGAAATTCAGAGGGCAGTGCTGGTTTTACATCTGAAATCAGATTCAGTGGGCATTTTCAGTGGGCAGAGCTACGATTCGTTGTTGATCTCGCGACTATTAAAGGCATATATAGCAGATTGTGTTGGTTGCAGTTCCACCTGTTCGAATGTTCTTCTATTGCTTTCTTTCTAGATATTCCACCGTAAGAATATCATGAAACCATCAAATTTCCTTCTCTCGCCCCTCTGTATCTTCATTCAGTTTCACTTCATGAACAAATGCATAGTGGGTGGAATAAGCTACATACAACACTGATGATGCACATCTACCTGCAAGTACTCTTCCACATAGGTAACTGAATAGCTTAAGTTTAGTGACCCCAATTCTGTTCATTCTTCAGAAACCTGCATTCGGCTATTCACGATGAAGCAGATAACACACTCTTGACAAACTCCCTGGGCCGACAGATTGCTGTCGACGGCTTGGCCATCGGCATTGACAGCCCAACACCTTCGGCCATTTCAACAGCACCACATTCACCAACATCCCACTCGAAGCACTGGACGAGCGCCGCCAGTGTCAAGCTAACAAGACGCATTGCCAACCCGCCCTGGGCAGCGCCTCCGTCCAAGCCCAAACGGCAGCAAGGGGGCGGTGACCGCGGTCACCGTGCCAGCGTCCAAGAACCGCTTAGGCCTAAACTCCTCAGGCGCCTCCCACAATTTGGGATCCCGATGGATCACCCAAGGGTTCACGAGGATCATGATGTCTCCAAATAAATTTTTTTAAAACTAGATCTAAAGATCTTCCTGATGATACTAAATTACTAATTATGATACTAGTCCATAATATTTAGTGTTTATTAAAATTGTTGGCATTTGTTTCTTGTAAAGCGCAAGCGACAATTAAAAAGGAACAGAGGGAGCAGCTCGCACGGTTTTCAAAATATTTTCAAGTCTCTGACACATGGTACCACTGTTTGCCATTTTAGTTTTTAATCCTTTTTGGCTCCACGTCAAGTGACGATTTGTGAAGACCGCTGGGCGCCCTGAGAGATGGCAGCAGGAGGCTTGGATTGATTTCTTCCACCAATCTTCCCGTCCGATCAGGCCACCCGGACAACAACGCCCCGCCGGAACGAGATCCCCTAACATAGCTTCCATCCATCCGTTCATCATCTAACCAACGGCAAGGTCATCAAGACGATCAATACACCAGTCCGTCCAGCTGTATGTCTATTGGGCCAAAGGAAGCCCAGTTCGCTGTGCTCGCCCGCTGAGTGATAAACGGCGCGAGATAATAATTTTTCAAAGAACTTACTTTTCATTAATTACTGGGACCAATGACCAATGACCTTCTATCAAGATTCTGGTGTTGTTGTTTTTGAAGAGCTATTTAGTATTTTGAAGTAACAGAAGTGCATGCAAATGCAACATAGCAAATGCTCCCAAGTGGACATAGATGTTCATGTTTTCTTTTGACACAAACCAGTTATCTGGTGCTAGATGCTATTGCTCCCAGGTGGACAAAATCAGTTTTTTTTTTTTTTTTTTTTTGCCAGTTTGCAAGTATCTTGGAAGCAAAACTAGTTCTGTACATGTAATTTAGCTTTCTTTCGCTATGTTACAAATACGCATTCTAGTACCATTGGTACATATTCCACCATTCAGAGTTCTCAGATCGAAACAATCATCATAACAGCACTGAAGTATCAAATTCATACTACTCGCAAATTGGCAAGAATTATCCAATCATCACAACAAGGTTGAGCCACAATCTCAACTGGCATCAGTTACGCAATGACAATTCGACACTGCTGCTTATCTACTGCTACTCTGAACGGACAGCTGCGCTAAATGCGGAAGACAGCGCGGGCACGAGCGCAGGATAGGACGGTGGCGCAGAGCACTTCCCAGAGACCTGCTTGCCAGCTCTCTAGTGCCAAGGGAGGCTGCGAGCAGAAACAGCCGCCGGCCACCGGCCATCTTCGCAACGGTGGCGAGGGATTCGAACACTTCGTTCCTTTGCAGAGAATGAGGGCAATGGAGGAGATAACTTGCCCAGGGACCTGCTTGCCTGCTCCAGCGCCGGGGAAAGCCGCAAGCAAGGAGCAGCAGCAGCAGCTGCTAACCGACAGCAACGAGGAAGGCGTGGCTGTGGCGGCGGCGGCGGCGAGGGCCTGGAGCTCTCTAAATATGGGCCGTGTCGAGTTTATGGGCCGAGGCCAGAAATGGATGGCTTCTGTGCTTATTTCTGGCTTTCTGCTGCGCCGTCGGATGCCCAACGAACGTCATCGGGTATCGGTACGTCCGTCTGCTGTAGTTTACAGGACCACCCTCCGCCGATTCTGTAGCGCCGTTTTCGATTTCATTTATTTTATTCCAGCCCAAGTGATTTGTACGTTCGACGGCCCAGCAAATAAACGATACACAGGGTGGGTGCAACGCCGTGAGAAATTTCAATATTTGGGACTCAGTTCGCGCGCCTCTCAACATTTAGGACTCGATTCGTCTGCCTTTCAAAATTTAGGACTCAACACGCGAATTGCTTCAAGATTCAGGATTCCAGCATTTTTCTCATCTTTTCCTTTTCATGAACCTCTCCAGCCCCTAAAGTGACCAAACTACCCCTCCCCACAGCCGCCGCTGCTCCTGTTCTTCCGTCCTCCTGTGTCCCGTCCGTCTGCTCGAGTGCTCCCATGGCGAATTCCCTATGGCGGCACGGTGACCTCGGCACAACTTGGGCGCAAATGAGGTGGAGCAGCGTCAAGGTGCTCTCAGCGCCGGGCGTGTCCCGCGGTAGCACTCGGCCGGGGCGCGTCCCCCACGGTGGCTCCTCGTCCCGTCCTCGGCCAAGAATCGTAGAGCGGAGCGGCGGGCGCAATGAACTCCTCGCGGCGCGGATGGGGTCCTCGGGAGGCAAATGATGGGAGGGGAGGGGGGAGGGAGGGGGGAGGGGAGGAGGCGGCGGAGGGGCGGAGGGCACTCGCCGGGCGGTGAGCACCGGCGCAGGGGCCGGCGGGCGGGGGCCGCCCATGTTCTTTGGTGCGAGTCGCGACGGCGACGGAAGTCCGCGTGCATTTAACGGAACCAGGGAGAGATCAATGCTTTCTCTTCTTCTATAATGCAAGGGGTAGTTTTAGTCTTTTTTAGAAAATAGAGAGGTGAAATCATTTCAAAAAAAAAAAGAGAAATAATAGAAAATGCCCGGAATCCTAAATCTTGAAGCAATTCGTGTAATGGGTCCTAAATTTTAAAAGGCGCAGCGAATCGAGTCCTAAATGTTCATGATCGACACCTCTGAATGCTTCTTTGTGCCGTCGGAGCCCAAAGCATCAACAGCGACGCTGGTCTCGCCAGCTACGACATAGTGCCGGATGTATGGAGGGGTTCTAGAGGATTTGGCTACCAACTCGACCACCTTTATAGTGCTTTTGGTTCCCACCTTTTTTTGGTCGTTCAGTTCCCCTTCGGGTTCGGTTAAATTAAGCTTCGGTATGCTAGGGGCTCGGTCCTTGTGGCGTCGATTTTCTTGGTGTGCGACGATGTGATGGTTGATGGCCATCTTTTCCAGCCAGATCGTTCAACGGTTATAAAGCGTGTCGGTCGACATGCTACACAAGACGGCATCAAAAATTGTATTTCTTCGCCGGAGAGGAGGTCAGCTTCAAGCAATGTGCTGCTCGACCGTCGGTGGTGAGATAGACCGGGAGGAGTTTACAAGAGTTGTAATTTTCTTTTTTCTTTTAAGAGTGTTCTTGTAAGATTTGGGTTGTAACCATTAAAATTTTTATGTGGAATATAAACTCAATTCTCTCAAAAAAAATAGGCCACCAATGTCTACTTACGTACGATTTTTTTCTTCTTTTGTTTTTCTTTCTTCTACTTCTACTTCTATTTCTATTTCTATTTCTCTTTTTTTGGCATTTTTCTATTTTCCTTTTTATTTATATTTCTTTTATTTTTTATTTTCTTACTTATATGTTCTCTTTCTTTCTTTCTTATTTCTCATTTGTTCTTTTTCTTTCTTATTTCTCTCTAGTTTTTATTTTCTTACTTATATATGTTTGTACATTCATTCTGTTTTTGTATTTTTTTCCACTTCGACCCGAACGAGCATCTTCCGCAAAGATAACTCACATTTTTTGTTGTATACCTTTTCTGTTTTTTTCTTGGTTTTCGTCCTCCTTTGTATTTAGTTTATATATTTCTTTTTTTTTTTTTATTATTATGCTATTATTTTATTTTTTTATTCTATTTATTTTAATTTTAATTTTTGTTTTATTTATTTATTTATTATATATTCCCACTACCTATTTTTTATTGAAACTAATTACTTTCTTAATTTTTTTTCAAATCAGTTTTTGAACTTTTGATCCATTTTCAACATGGGAAACTTTGAGATTACATTCTATTGCGATAAGACCATCTCCTCTATCTAAATGAGTGGATCACGACTGATTGAGGATCCAATACCCAATTGCCTTTTTTTACATCTACTACTTATTTTACCCTGCTTTTCCATTCTCTTGCTATTCGTTGCATCTTTCTGTGAGATCCAACGGTGTTCTAGGTGACTTATCAACCCTAGGACAACTTTAGACGAGCCTTTATGGGAGGTGATTCCGAGTTCTTTTGATAAGACACGAGCTCTGAATCGGCCTAACCGATGATCAGTCTCGCTGATTTTGTAGTTGCTTGCTGCATGTGGTATGTCATGTCTGATCTTGGACGTGCTAGCCCGGGTGTGTGATCCGATTCGACATCAACACATTCTTCCATTCCCCCAACCTATGTTAGAAGGTATAAGGAGATACACAATTCGTCTTTGTAAACTTATGAAAACTTAGAACACTACTAAAAAAAATCTTTTGCGAGGTGTTTAGGAATAGGTCTCGGAGGTGGACAGACAAAAA
Source organism: Chrysopogon serrulatus (assembly GCA_015844335.1). Classification (NCBI taxonomy): domain Eukaryota; kingdom Viridiplantae; phylum Streptophyta; class Magnoliopsida; order Poales; family Poaceae; genus Chrysopogon; species Chrysopogon serrulatus. Next base: position 297,991 of record JADLZL010003090.1, on the reverse strand, counting down.
AACCGCCTCGATTAATCTTGGATTATCCGAGGCGGTTGTTTTTCACTAACGAGGCGGTCATGGTCAATCGCCTCGCAAAATCTATTAACCGAGACGGCCATTTATATGAGGTCCGCCTCTAAAAATACTTTTATTTTTAGAGACGGTCCTCTTAGAAAGGCCCGTCTTGGTTAGAAAGGCCAAGGCCCAAAGCCCTATATAAAATGGAGAGCTTAGGGTTCCTAGCAGCAAGCGCCCGCCCTCCTCCCTCGCTCCCATCTCCTCCTTTCTTAGCAGTCGCTCGCACTCCTCTCTTCCTCTCCCATCTCCCTCTCCTCTCTCAGCAGCCACCCGCCCTCCTCACTCTCTCCCTCAACCAGCGCGCATGAGCTCCCCCACTGGCCTGCCCTCCCTCCTCCGCGCGAGCTTGGCGTGGATCTAGTCCGGCACCACCGAGCAACGGCGGCGACGACTCCTTCCCACACGGGCAGGGGTGGCGGTGGCTCCTTCCCACCTGAGCAGCGGCATCGGCGGTGTGTGCCCTCCCCTTGAGTAGTGGCGGTGGGGGCTCCTCCCTACCCCTGGTGGCGTTGGCGGCGCACGCCCTCCCCCTTGAGCAATAGTGGCGGCGTCCCTCACCTACCCAAGCAGATCTCGCGATTCAGCGGTGACACGACGTGGCGGGACACAGGGGCGTGGCCCGGCGGTGGCGCATTATGGTGGTGCGCTGGCGCGCATAGAGCTGCGGTGCGGCAGGACCCCAGGCGTGGCCCGCGGCGGCGCTTGGCGCGCGGCGGCGTGGTGAATCTAGGGCGGTCGGTGTGCGGCTGGTGGGTGGATCCTTCAACGGCGTGGTTCCCGGCGGTCAGATCCGATGTCGGCGAGGCCAAATCCGGCATGCAGCACTCCTCCGGCGAGCAACGATGGCAGCTGCTTGTGGATGGGCTCGGCAGGCCTCTTTTTTACCTTCACGTGTGTTTTCTATCTTTCTAATCGGCCCTTAATAAATAGTAGTTTGTGTCACGTCCTGAAAGAGAGTCAAAAGCTATGCTAAGAAAACAGAAAGCATAAATAGGATGATATATACGATCATGCGCACAAGATTATTTCTAAAACAGATTCCCCGTGAGTTGGTTATTCTGTAGGTCAAGTATCGGAGCTCCGAGGCCGTCCAAAGAGCTGGTGGCAATCTCTGGAGAGCTGGTTATCGTCTAGAGCCAGCCATTCCAGAGTTGTGCAGCTGGCAAGGCTTGTTGGGATGGAGCCATTCAAGTGGTTGCCACGGGCGGAGAGAGACTCGAACTGGCCACTGGCGCACAAGCCTTTTGGGATGGTGCCCGTAAGCTCGTTATTATCAATATCCACATCAATCAAGTACGAATGCTTCCCAAGTTCCTGTGGAAGTGTGCCATTAAATCTGTTATCACCAAACAACCAAAGGAACGCGAGTGACGGTAATCGGCCGATGCTCGTTGGTATCTCGCCGGAGAAGTTGTTGTAGAGGAGCAACTCACTGAGGTGCTCCAAATGTCCAAAGACTTCCGGGATGCTTCCAAAGAGGTTATTTTTAAAAATACTAATAACTGCTAATCTCCTTGCGGCGAACTCATGAACCATGCCACTATCTCATCGGTGAGGTTGTTCTCGTACAAAAACAATCCTTGGAGCTTCGTGAGGCTCCAAATCCTTGGGGGTATGCTTCCAGTCAACGCATTCGTTGACAGGTCCAATACCTCCAACTCCGACATCTCAAGCACAGGGCTCGGGAAGTCACCAACGAGGTTGCACTCTGCTGCGCCAAACAAGACCAGCTTGGACAGGTTCTTGAATGATGCCGGTAGCTCGCCGGCGTCGAACGGGTTTACTGACAGGTCCAAGATCTGTATCCTAGTTAGTGTGCTAAGATCTGCTGGGATTTTGCCACTGAATCGGTTGCCACCTAGGTACAGATTTGTTAGATTCGGCGCCAGGCGGCGGCCGATGTCTGACGGTAGCTCACCGCTAAAGTTGTTCCACGGCAGGTCCAGGTACTGGAGTGAAGCACAGCGGTATACCGTGGTCGAGAACACGCCAGAGATGCTATTATTGTGGACGTCGAGGTAGGTCAGGGTGGAGAGGCCGCCGACCGCGTCCGGGAAAGGGCCGTTGATGCTAGCGTCGACGATGGTAAGGTTCACGACGCGCCCGGCCGCGTCGCATCCGACGTGTGGCCAGCTGCAGTGCCCACCCGCTGCAGAGGTGTTCCATCCGTCGAGCGCGGGTGGGTCGCCCCACGCACTCTTGATCTGAAGCAGCACCTGCGCGTCGTCCTCCACCTCTGCCGCTGGCTGGGATTGGGACTGCGCGGCCGCGAGGCCTGCAAGCCGCACGACGAAGCAGGGAAGCAGAAGCAGCGCCAGCAGTAGAAGGCAGGGGCACGCGCGGCGGAGTTGGAGCAGTGGCGCCATGTCTCCACTCTGCACCGGGACAGGCTTCGTGGTGTCGTGGGCCGGCATTACTTGTGCTATATATAGCGGAGCACGGCCGCCGCTGGTTGCCAAATGGCCTGTTTTAATTTCCTAGCAAGTCTGGGAGAATGGAGAGCTGCTCGAAGTGCAGTGGAGGACCGGACCGGACTGGGTCTTCGCGCGGCAAGTTTGAATGAATTGAAAAAGTATTTTGAGCGGGCAGTGATCACTGATTTTCTTCTGTTGCTGACAGTGACAGCACGGCAATGATCACTGATTTTCTTCTGTTGCTGACAGTGACAGCATGACTTAAACCACGACGCTTAGGTCGTCGGAGTCACTACCAAGTCGTTTTAACTAATAAGAGCAACTCCAGCCCAACATACAAATTTGGCCCCTAGTTTTTCCATTTGCATGCTGGCTTGTAAAAAATAGAGATCTAAATTTACTTTCAACTCCAACCCAAGACCCTATTGTGGGGGAGGGATAGAATCCTCCTATTCCTAGGGGCCTGAAACTATATTTTAGGAGTCCTCCAAAATAGAAGTCTAAATAGGAGATCCATTGGAGTTGTTTTTTTTATTTGAGCTTCTAAAAATTAGAATAGGAGCCTGTTTAGGAGGTCCACTGGAGTTGCTCTAATAAGTTTTGCTTCGTGATCCTTCTTAAAAAACCTTTGCACGGATCTTAAAGCATTCTAGTAATTAATTATAACTAGCAAAAATGTCCGTGCGTTGCAACAGAACATGCGGTTTATTATATGGTTATTTATACGACGACCTGTGGCACAAAATTTATTTAACTAACACATCATGTGTTCCAGTTAGCTTTTAAATCGTTGTGTTTTGCTCTAACTTATACCAACATTAAGAGCTTATAGTTTTATGTAATATATATGGCGTCATACATTTTAATTCATCTACTCTGTGGGCCATGCTCATATAACTTCAGACAAAAATACTCTTTGGGAATAAAAAAAGCTGACATTAGAGTACCCCTCGCCTAAAAAAGAAGATAGAAAACAATGCTATGACTATCCAGCGGTATATAAAAAATATAAAACAAAAAAACATATCAGAAACACAAAAATATAATCATTGAAGGGCATTGCACGGATACCTGACCGCCTTCTCGTCTTCTCGTTCTCCCGCGGCGGTGCAGCACCGTGCTCCCCGCCGCAACGGTATCCATCGTAGCTTCTAGCCGCCCGGCGATGCCGCTTCTGCCCGGCATCTCGCTCATGATGCTGCTTTCTACCCCTACTCCATTGCCGCCACCCCATTGCTCTACTTCCACCGGTGCAGCTCGAGTATCAATGGAGCTTCGATCCAACATCTCATCCCTCGCCGAGGCCACTTTGCCGTGTTGTCTGCTCATGGGAGATCATGCCCTCTCGTCGGCTTGCGGTCTTGCAGGAGGCCACCACCGCCCTCTCTACCACCGGCAGTGCCGCGCCGCTTCCTCCCGGTGTCCCATGATGCTTTGCGTTCTACCGCTCGTGCTGCGCTTTCGGGGGGAGGCCACTGCTATTTGTCTGCTCGCGGGAGACTGGCACCGTTCGTCGCATGATGCCGCCGTTGTTCGTCGCGCGTAGCCATTGCTGGAGGCCGCCGCAGTTCACTCGTCCTTTCCTTGTGTTTCCGTGTGCTCGCCTATTAGGAACACCGCCATGCTTTCCTTTTTTATGTCTCAATATATTTCTATTTGATTTGGCCAGTTGTCCGTAGTGCTTTCGATTTGGTCTATCTAGTCTGATAGTTATTGATTTGGTCAGATTAAACCGTGAATCCGAGTCGATCTCTTAGTTGGACGAAAGATTTTATCGCAAGAAATTTTGCCTTTTAAGTATTAGGGATAGATTATAATTTCATCATGGGTCTGAACTAGGCCGTCCTATCCATGTGGGAAGCCCAGCCCTTGCCCACCAGCCCAAGTTTACTTCTCTCGATCTCCATCTCCGTTAATGCGCACTAGTCCATCAACCCGTGCGGATGTTGACCGCAAGCGGCAAACGATTTAACGGGCATGGCCGCTGAAAGGGACGGACGGCAGACCGGTCGGGACGGCTCATTAGAAACCATGAAGCTAAGATGTTGCCGTTGGTACACAACCGCTATTGGAAGGTCTAGTAGCAGGGCGATGAAGTTCTGCTTCAAGGAAAAGCATGGGCCATCAAATTTCAGAGACTGCATATGCTTGTTAGATAAGTTGTTGCATATCTTTTGTAATCAGTTAAGTTTCAGATTGCATTCCGTTAGGCTAGGGGGAATGTGTGGCCGGAGGCGTGCTCGGTTCACAACATTACCCGGTGTGGGTTCATGTGTCGGCGCCCGAGAACATGTCGTTGCACGTTGCGGATACCACGGTGAAACGGTATAGCGCGCGATATGCGACCTGGCGTGGGGACTTGGAGTAGCCAAGATCTCGTGTATGCATTGTCTATAAAAGCATGAAAGAAAACCCCGAAAAAGCTGCGAGTTGTTTGCGGCGCAAAACTCTCTTGCATGTGTTCTCAATTTCCAATCTACATACTCTACTTTGTGGTGATCGCGGTCACCGTGACCCTCGCCGCCCGGCGTGTTCGCTCTGGGCATCGCCGAGTTCCAACAAGTGGTACCACGGCCATCGGGTTGCCGTTCTCGGCGTTCCCGGTGCGGGAGAGGAGGTGTAGAGGAAGGCCGGTGGTTTCGTCCATCGAGGAGAAGAGATCGAGTCCGCGTCACCATGAGTGCCGGCGGGAAGGATGTCGAGGTGATGGAGCGCGTGGGAATCGGGCCGCGGGGAATTTGCTCGGCCGATGTTGACGCACCAATTACCAAAGAGTGGTCCGAGCACGTGAAGTGCAATCTTGAGGCGATGTATCTGTGGGACGCGGTGGAACCAGCGGATGCCGACAAGGTGGAGCGCCGGTGAGATCGGCTTGCTCCAGGCGCGATGATGAAGGGGGTTCCCCGAGATGCACTCCATGATGCTGAACAAGAAATCAGCAAAGGAGGCGTGGGAGGGATCAAGTCGATGCGGCTCGGGGCGGAGCGTGTCAAGGAGGTGAACGCGCGCCAGGTTGCCGGGCGAGTTCGAGGCGTCGCGTTCAAGATGGGCGAGACGATCGACGACTTCGCAGCTCGCATCTCCGGGCTAGCCACGGATCTGCGTGGGCTCGGAGAAAAGAGCGTGGACGATGCGCGCGTGGTGAAGAAGTTCCTCGAGTCGTGCCCCCACGCTACAACCAGGTGGCGGTCACGATCGAGATGTTTTGCGATCTCAAGACACTCACGCTGGAGGAGTTGGTCGGACGGCTTGCGCTGCGAAGATCGGTTCGAGTCTCCGGTGGAGGCGGGGGGCGACAAGCCCAAACTATCGCTCACGGAGGATGAGTGGATGGCGCCGCAATGGATCTCGCATGACGCCCGAGCAATCATCATGCTCGGTAAGGGTGGTGGAAAGCACTACCGGAAGAAGGAGAAAGCGGGTGCACGCGGTGGCGGCGAAACGCGTGATGGAGTGAAGCTCACATCCATGGGCACGCCACGGAGGAAAGGAAAGTGCAAGAAGTGTGGCATCTATGGCCATTGGGCCGGGGAGTGCAAGACCCCCAAGAAGGAGGAGAGGCAGAGGCGGTGAATGCCGCCAAGCAGACGATCACCGGATCCCACCTTGCCGGGTGGCACAAGTGTGTCACGTCGTGCGTGGTGCCTCCAAGCCGAGCAGCAAGTGTTCCTGAATCGGGAGCGTGTCTTTCCGTGTGACTACAACGAGGGATCATGGGTGCTCGACACCGGCGCGACGAACCACATGATCGGCAAATGCGTCGCCGGGCCGTCGAACCTAGATGAGTCCATCGGAGGAGCCGTGCGGTTCGGGTGACGGCTCGACGGTGAAGATCGGAGGCATAGGCGCCGTGGACGATCGCCGACAGAACAACGAGCACCGAAAGTGCTCACGGAGGTATATTACATCCCCTCTCTCGAAATGTAATATTGTCGGTTTGGGGGACAAATGGAGGAGAACGGGTGTCGTGTGGAGATAGACCATGGCGTGATGAAGGTGTTCGAGAGGCCTCGGGGCACGAACCAGCCAGATGTCGGTGTTGATCGGGGCCGAGAGGAAGAATCGCTTGTATGTGATGCGGATAAAATTGTGCCGCTCCCATCTGCCTGGCCGAGTAGGATGACCGATGAGCCCGGCTTTGGCATGCACGATTCGGGCACCTAAACTTCAGATCGTTGCACGACACACGGGTCAAGAACATGGTGAATGGCATACCTCCGATTCAGCGTGGAGAACAGGTTTGTGATGGGTGCGTCTTTGGCAAACAAAGATAGAAGACCGCTCCCACGAGCGTCGGCCACAGACCGAAATGAATCAGACTCGAAGTTAGTCCATGGAGATCTATGTGGTCACATCACCCCACCGACGCCGGGAGGCAAGTCCTTTTTCCTTTTGATGGTTGATGATTTTAGTCGGTATATGTGGCTAGATTTGATAGCCTCAAAGAGTGAAGCGTTCCAAAGCTTCAAGAAGATCAAAGCAAAGAAATTTGAAAAGGAGTCGGGATCTCGGCCGAAGGTGTTCAGGGACTGACCGGGCGGTGAGTTTAACTCAATTGTCTTTGCAGCTTATTGCAATGAGCAAGGCATCAAGCGCAATACGACGCCTCTATACCCCGCAGCCAAATGGCGTGGTAGAGAGACGGGAACCAATCAGTAGTGGAGATGGCCCGTTGTATGTCAAGAGCATGAGAGTACCGGCTAGATTTTGGGGGCAGCGTGAAAGTGGCAGTCCATGTGCTGAATCGTTCCCCGACGAAAAGCCTCGAAAACAAGACGCCATTTGAGGCTTGGTTTGGGAGGAAGCCGAGAGTTGAGCACTGAGAACATTCGGCTGCAAAGCCTATGCAAAATGCACAGACCGGGTCCGACGAAACCGCCGACGCATCTGTTCCCCGTGTCTTTTTGGGCTATGAGCCAGATCAAAGGCGTATCGTGTGTATGATCCAGTCCATGACAAGCTCATTGTGTCAAGGGACGTGGTGTTTGATGAGCAACTGGATGGAATTGGGAGGAGAAGGAGCGCCTTGCGTTGCCGGTGTTGACGGTATGGTGCCGGAGTTCACCGTCTTTTTATCCTGATGAACCTGAAGAAAATCCGACAATAGACGTGGTGCCGCCGATGCAGCCTCTTGAACCGCAAACGCCGTGCCATCAATTCCTTCACCCGGGATCAATTGGATCAACACACAACCAAATTCAATGGGCAACCCCACCGACCCTGGAGGATCGGTGGATTCGAAGGGGGCACCACTCGGGTATCGAACCGCTTCAGATTTGCTGAATGAAACCGATGAGATTCGAGGATTCGAAAGTACAGTGGAGTCCGCCTAGTTGCAGCTGAAGAACCAAGGTCAGTGGAAGAAGCTTTGACCAAGAGCTGTTGGAGAGATGCTATGCAATCTGAGATGAAAGCAATTGAAGCCAACAGGACTTGGGATGTGAGTGTGCTTCCAAAGACACACAAAGCTATTGGCCTTAAGTGGGTTTACAAAGTAAAGAAAAACCCTGATGGTGAATTGTGAAGTACAAAGCCGATTGGTGGCTAAGGGCTATGCCCAAAGAATGGTGTTGATTTCGATGAGGTATTTGCACCAAAGGCTCGAATAGAAACAAGGAGAGTTTTGCTTGCATTAGCAAAGACAAGGTGGTTGGGAGGTACACCATATGGATGTCAAGTCGGCATTTCTGAATGGAGATCTCTCGAATCGTCTTTTGTACAACAGCCTCCGTGGTTTACTTGTTGGAGATGGTGACAAAGTGTTGAAGTTGAGAAAGGCACTCTATGGCTTAAGGCGTGCACTGAGCCCGGAATTTCAAGTTGGATAAGGAGTTAGTGGCTTTGGGCTTTGAGAAAAGCAAGCTAGAACATGTTGTATATAAGAGGGGCAGCAACAAGTCTATTCTCGCTTGTGGGAGTTTATGTTGATGACTTAGTCATTTTCGGGCCAAATGTCGAGACATTATGCGCTTCAAGCAAGAGATGATGAGGAAGTTTAGCATGAGTGATCTAGGACCGTTGAGCTATTATCTTGGAATAGAGGTAAAGCAAGGTAATGGTCGATCACACTTTGTCGAGTTCCTATGCTAAGAAGATTCTTGAATCGGCCGGGATGTTGAAGAGCAATCCCCGCACAACACCGATGGAACCTAGACCAAAACTCAGCAAGAACAAGAATGGAGATGTGGTTGTGGAGCCAACAAAGATATAGAAGTTTGATTGGGAGTCTCGTGTACATTGTGAACACTAGACCGGACATGGCATTTGTAGTTGGTGTGGTCGGTAGACACATGGAGGCTCCAAACAAAGAACATTGGGCTGCTGTTAAGCACATTCCGAGGTACCGAAAGGAACTATCGAGTATGGCTGCAAGTATCCGAAAGGCACCGAACTGAAACCATTCCCGACCGGTACAAAGGACGGTGACTTTGTAGGTGATGTGGATGATAGGAAAAGCACTACTGGTGTGGTGTACTTCCTTGGGAAGAATTTGGTGACTTGGGCATCACGTAAGCGTAAGGTAGTAGCTTTGTCATCCTCGCGAGGCCGAGTATGTGGCAGCAAAGCAGCAGCCAAGCCAAGGCCTATGGTTGAGTCGGTGATTGGTGATCCGATGGGAACCGCTGAGACGCCGGTGAAGCTCCTCATGGACAATATGTCGGCTATCGCTGAGTAAGAACCCCGTGCATCATGATAGGAGTAAACACATTGATACGAAGTACCACTTCATTCGTGAGTGCATAGAGGAAGGGAAGGTGGAAGTTGATCATGTTGGGACCGTGAATCGCTTAGGCGATATCTTCACCAAGGCCCTTGGAAGAGTGAGGTTTCGTGGAGTTGAGAGATGCTCGGCGTCGTCAAGGTGCAACAAGCTTAGGAGGAATTTTGTTAGATAAGTTGTTGCATATCTTTTGTAATCGCTAAGTTTCAGATTGCATTCGCTTAGGCTAGGGGAATGTGTGGCCGGCGTGCTCGGTTCACAACATTACCCTGTGGGTTCATGTGTCGGCGCCGGGGGAACATGTCGTTGCACGCTATGGGATACCGCGGTGAAACGGTATAGCGCGATATGCGACTGGCGTGGGGACTTGGAGTAGCCAAGATCTCGTGTATGCATTGTCTATAAAAGCATGAAAGAAAACCCCGAAAAGTCTGCGGTTGTTTGCGGCGCAAAACTCTCTTGCGTGTGTTCTCAATTTCCAATCTACATACTCGCCTTGTGGTGATCGCGGTCACCGTGACCCTCGCCACCGGCGTGTTCGCTCCCCGGGCATCGCCAGGTTCCAACAATGCTTTGCCTGGACTCTGTTGGGCGATCGTGGAACCGAATGGTCTAGTAGCAAGTTGATGTTGTGGATGAATCAAGTCAAGTCTCTTAGGAAGCTGAGCAGATTGACCTCGATCGCTAGTGGTGCCCCCCGCCTCTCGTCGGTGGTTCAAAGACGCTGACGACACCCATCCCGTCTCGTCTCGCCGCCACCAATGCCATCGGCCATTCCGTTCTCGGGCGGCTCTGTCACCCGCTTTGTGTCGCTGCCGTCCACCGTCCCACCACTGTCGGTCCGATCGATTGCCACCGCCACCGCCGCCGCCTTTGGGAGACCAACGCCGGGGGGGGATGCGGCACCTCGATGGCCGGTGCCACCGTGTTGCCTTTCGAAGTTCTTGTTCGTGTTCCCACGAGAAATGGCTGAAGGATGTGCGCTGACGGGAGTTCGAACGAAGTCAATCTGGGCTGGTGCAAGGGCTGGGCTGGGCTTCCTTTGGACACGGATAGAGCAAGCCTCAATCCAGACCCATCAAGAAATTAATTTTATTTAATCACTGAGATGCTTTAAGATGCGTGCAAATTTTTTTTAAAGAGGACCACTAGAGCAAAACTCATAATAATAATACAAGTTTGAGCGTGACATCGTTAGCAGCAGAGCCGGCGGGTAGTGGGGTAGGCAAGAAGAAAGGAAATTGGGGATCAGTAGGGATTCGATGGAAGAACAAGGCAGAAGCAGCCAAGCAAGAGGCTCTAGAGGAAGACAAGGAAAACAAGAAATATTTGATGTGTTAGTCCTTTGAGATGGTTGAGCACCAGGTCTCCATAAGATATATAAAACATACATGGACTCAACACACAAGATGTAGATGTAGGCACGCCGCACGCAGTCCCAAGTCCAAATGGATAGTTCTGAGCATTTTCCTCCAATTTCCAAATTTCCTGACCTGTTCTGAGCTGACCACCATTCCCACATAAACTCAGATATTTTTATTTGAACATTTTACTTCAATTTCCAAATTTTTTTCTCACCTCTTTGCCTGCCCTGCATAATTCCAGCACTAGGCGTACATGCTCCTTATTCATTTCCTTCCAACAGTACTTCACTTTTTTCCTTCTGGAAAACAGATGGCTGCTACTTATCAAGCTTACTGCAGACAGGCCACCGAGTATCTAATGGATATCCCTCTCCTTGCAATCTTCCTCCTTATAGGTAGGCTGCTGTGCGTCAGGCGCCACCAGAACATTTTAATTTTTTTGGAACTTAAACATGCCATAGCCTATTCCGATTGAAGCCATTGGTGTCCTAGTATGCCATGGACAACCTCGTGTACATGTCCCTGACGGAACTTTCTAGGAGGTGTTCCTGAGTTCTTACGACGAGGGACGAGTTTTGAATCGGCCTAACCGATCTCTTGATATGTCTTGTTGATTTTGATGTTGCTTCTTACGTATGATATGCCATGAGATCTCGGACATGCTAGCACTTGTTGATGTGTGATCCGATGTGATCTATGTTAGGAGGCCTAAGTAAATAGTACACAATTCTTCTTTGTAAACTTACGAAAACTAAAAAATAGTTTTGACTTTGAAATAGTTCTTTTTACCTTTACAAGTCAACGTTCCCATGGGGTCAGTAATAAATAGTACTAGTGGTTAACCCGCGCTTTTGCGCGGGTAGCGGAGCATGATCAGGTTTAAGTATATAAATCAGGTGATTGTGATTGGAACTTAATCTCTGCATATGGAAAAATATATTAAAAAAAGGGCTGAATTGAGTTTCCTAGGGGTACACATAAGTAGAGATATATGGAACTAATGTCTAACCAAATTGCACTGAAAGCTACAAAGAAGTCTTGGTGGTAGTATGGACAGCTGTTGATGCTGGGACCATACTTATCCTCCATATGTGCTGAACCAAAATCGGAAAAATGTATTCTGTTTCCACCTCTGTCCATGATATCTAATTGTGCTGTTGCTGCTGGTATGGAATTCCGAAAAAACATGTAGCATTAGTAGATGGTGAGAGAGTACCACAAATGACAAATTGCAAATGAAACTAATTGCTGGAGCTGTTACCTAGCTCTGGAAGGAAATGGTGCACACAGCAGGACAGGCCACCGGCAAAGAAAGAGCCTAGGAAATTGGCTGGCACCAATGACGACAATTCCGGACGTTGGCCTCTCAGGGGACGATGAAATCAGCAGCTGCCGGAGCCCAGGCCTGTCACCTGTGGCAACAGGATACCAGTAACCTGAGGAGTGCACTCCTGCATTGGGTTTGGAGGTGAGCATCGTGGCCTGTGGGCTGCAGCTAGATTAAGAGCTGTGGTTATTTGGGAAAGGTATTTTTTCTTGTCCAGGTATATTTAATCTAGCTAGCTAATACGTACACTATGTTTGAACAAATTAATTGATCACATTTGCGCATTTAAGCAGTATATCAGAACAATGAGTGGTAGGTTTACAGTTTACAACACAGAGACTAAAGACTGTATTCTGACCAGGTAAATCGACGTAAGTAGGTCTCCGTTTGGTTGTAGAAGCAGGTAAATCTCTGCTCGCACCTTAAGCTTGGACTAATCGCACAAAAGATCCAGCAAACATTCATATATCCAATCTGTGCTGGCATGAACAACGTGCAATCAAAATGGCATAACAAACCCTTTTTTTTGTTTTTTAAAAAAAACTTCGAACGGAAAGCACTGGCGCACTGGTGAGGTAGGATCTAAACGAACCGGACTATATAAGCGGCAGTTGCAGCAGTAGTGTCTTTGGACATTTCATCGAGCACCCTAAGGGCAGAGAACACCTAGGTGATAGCAGTTCGTGACAATGAAATGATGGTGAGCAAGAAAAACGCAAACAGGCACGGAGAAGAGGAAGACGAACCCGCGGATCCGATGGCCACACGCAGGAGCGTTCGCGCAAGGCCTGACTGACGCAATCGACGCACGGAGGTTCCCAGTGGCGGCGCTGGCGCCGAATGTGGTTGCCGTGGGGGCGGTGTGCAGGGATGGGAGGGTCTGGGGCTGTGCAGATGCTGGAGGTGGCGTCGGGCAGCAACAGCGGGCGGCGCAGCGGCAGCAGGAGGAGCCGTCGTCCAATTGGAGCGGCGTGGTAGTGTCCAGAAGGCATGGTCCGTGGAGGGCTTGGTAATGTCCAGAAGCTATGGTACGTGGAGGGCTAGATGTCCTGCTGTAGATGATCGTAGGGCTGTGGTTGGAGAACTGTTAATGTACAGTATTTTGTGAGGAGACGCCGGAACACAGGAATAAGGTAGATGGTAGATGTGTCACGACCTCATAGACAGAGAAGCCATGCTTAGGCCCCTGTTTGTTTCTAGACTCTAGTTTCTGTCCCTTCGAATATTTAGACATATGCATGATGTATTAAATATAGTCTAAAAATAACTAATTGCATAGTTTGTGAATAATTTTTGAGACAAATTTTTTAAGTCGTCCATGATTTGATAATATTATGCTACAGTAAAAATATGCTAATGGCGGATTAATTATACTTAATTATTTTTTCTCATGAAGTGCTGACGGAATCTATAATTAGTTTTTTTTTTTATTGATATCCAAACATCCCCCTCCGACATCCCTCCAACATTAGAATGTGATATCTACGAGACTTTAATCCCTCCATTAAAAACCCGCTTAGAAAACGACACCCCTTAGAAAACCGGAAACATAAATTGGATGCTAGAATCGTAGAAGTGATTTGTGTCAGTTGTCCCGTCAGGCTAGTCATAAAAGTGATTTGTGTCAGTCACGGCAGGGACACAAAATCCATGGTAAGAAAACTGAAAACATAAATAGCTAGCTAGTATCATGCGCACAAAGATTATTTCTAGAACAGATTTCCAGTAAGTTGGTTATTCCGTAGCGTCAAGGACTGAAGCTGCGAGGCCGTCCACAGAGCTGGTGGCACACCTCCGGAGAGCTGGTTGTCGTCTAGAGCCAGCGTTTGTAGGGTTGCACAGTTGGCGAGGCTTGTCGGGATGGAGCCGTTCAAGTGGCTGCCACGGGCGGAGAGGTATTGGAGATGGCCTCTGTCGCACAGGCCTTGTGGAATGCCACCCGTAAACTCGTTTTTATCAACATTAACCCAAGCCAAGTCAGAATGCTTACCAAGTTCTGACGGAAGTGTGCCATTAAATTTATTATCGGACAACCCAAGTAACTGGAGTGACGGTAGTCGGCCGACGCTTGCTGGTATCTCGCCAGAGAAATTGTTGTCGTAGAAGACAAATTTTGTGAGGTTCTCCAAATGCCCAAAGGCTTCCGGGATGCTTCCAGTAAGATTATTCTTAGAAATACCGATATAACTTAAGCTTTTTGCAGCGAACTTATCAACCACTATCTCACCGGTGAAGTTGTTACTGTTCAGATCCAATAGCTGCAGCTTCTTGAGCCTCCAAATCATCGGAGGCATGCTTCCAGTCAACGCATTTTTTGATAGGTCTAGTACCTTCAACTCCGTCATCTCCAGCACAAGGCTCGGGAAGTCAATGACGAGGTTGCAATCCGATGCCCAGAGGCTGACTAGCTTGGACAGGTCCTTGAACGATGCCGGCAGCTCGCCGGCGTCGAACGGGTTCTCTCCTAGGCCCAGGTCCTGCAGCCTAGTTAGGTTGCCGATATCCGCCGGGATGGTGCCGCTGAATCCGTTCTTGTCTAGGTACAGACTTGTTAGACGACTCGGCGCCAGGCGGCGGCCCATGTCCGGCGGTAGCTCGCCGCTGAAGTTGTTGTGGGACAGGTCGAGGAACTCGAGCGAAGCACAGTGGTAAAGCACGGTCGGGAACGCGCCGGAGATGTTGTTGTTGAATACGTCGAGGTAGGCCAGCGCGGAGAGGCCGCCAATGGCGGCCGGGAAAGGGCCTGCGACGGCGGCGGTGCTGTAGAGGGAAAGCTTGATGACGCGCCCGGCGGCGTCGCATTCGGCGCCTGGCCAGCTGCAGTGCCCGCCCGCTGCCGAGGTGTTCCATCCGTCGAGCGCCGGTGTGGGTCGCCCCACGCGCTCTTGATCTGGAGCAGCAGCCGTGCCTCGTGCTCCATCTCTGCCGCCGGCGGTCCGGATGGGGACTGCGCGGCCGCGAGCCTCACGAAGCAGCTGTGGAGCAGCGGGACAAGCAGGAGAAGGTAGAAGGAGCACGACGAGCAAGCTCGGAGCAGTGGCGTCATCTCTCCACCGGCGCCGGCAGGCTTCGTGGTGTCGTGGCGTCGTCGGCGGCGGGCGTTGCTTGTGGGTAGCTGTGCAGGGCCGCCGCGGTGGAGCCGGGGGTGTGACGCTTCATTTCGGTGGTTGCCTTGTTTAATGGCGAATGCGGCGGGAACACATGTCTGCTGGCCTGTTTTTCTAACCACACTGGGGGAGAAATGCTGCCTCCAAGTCACCAGCTGTGTCTTCGAACGAGAGCACGCGTTGAACGGCTGGTCGGATTAAAATACCAATTCGTCGTGTTAATAGTCTAAAACTTTTGATTTTTTTAGCGTTATGTTCACTGAACTATGAGGAAGGTGCCAAGAAGCCAAAGTGGAAAAACTTTTTTTAAAAAACATGATTTCACGTGTATTTCATTAAGGAGCAAAGTGGAAACTTTAACCTTGGGTCGGCTAACCATCAAATGGATCTCTGAATCAAAAAGCTAATTTGACCCACCAGAAATTCAGCAGTGTCGCTGACTTGACGGACACAAATGTATGGAATGGATGCCCTCACTCTCACCTGGATGCAAAACTCGGGCCATTTGTGCTTCTTACTGTTCTTCGGATTTGGGATGCTAGGAATGCTGAGGTCTTCAGAAGCGAGCCCTCCTCAAGCTGTCGTATCATTACTAGAGTCTGTGATGATCTTGTTGTTTGGCAAAATCGACTGAAAGTCGACCGTGATGTAACTAATCTTAGACAATGGTGTTTGTTCTTGTCATCTTGTATCTCTCTGGCAAACTACGTGCTTTAATCGGAGTTTTTTGGTTCTAATAAAATCAGGTGGGGAAGCTCTCCCCCCGTTCACTTTCAAAAAAAAAAAAGAAATTCAGAGGCATTCAGAAATTCAGAAGGCAGTGCTGGTTTAAGATCCACGGGTGTTTGTTTTGGTTGCAGTTCCACCTGTTTTTCTATTGCTTTGTTTCTAGATATCCCACCAAAAATGTATCATGATTCATGAGACCATCAGATTTCCTTCTCTCGCCCCTTTGTATCTGCATTCAGTTTCAGTTCATGAACAAATGCATAGTCGAGATGGAATATATATGAGCAACGGGCCGTGCCGAGCCGGCCCGGTCCTAGCCCGTGCCGGGCACGGCCCTAAAGGGCCCTAAGGCCCACTGTGTCGTGTCATGGCCCTCCGTGCCTCGCCGCCGCCCCAGCACAGCCCTACAGGTCCTTTTCCGTTCCGCGCCGTGACGGCTCTAAAAAACACGGGCCAATAGGGTTCGAGCCCGGCCCTTAGCCCGCTAACGTAAAAAAAAAAACATGATTTGTCTAAATTTGAATTTTGACAATAATTTTACGTAATATAGCACAATTCATATATTTCTCCAAATCATCTCTAAACTATTTTCAACAATTCATAGTTTCACTTACAAAGATGTGAAAATTCATCTCTAAATACCCAACCTAACGGGCCGCCACCATGCCTCCTCTTTTAGCGGGCCGTGCCGTGCCAGCCCTCGTGCTTCAGTGGCGCCTGTGCACGCCCGCTAACCGTGTCGGGCCGACCCTAAGCCCTATGCAGCCGTGGGTCGCGTGCCGTGCTTGGACCGGGCCAAAATCATAAGTCCGTGCCGGGCCGACGGACTTAAGACTGCATGCTTAAGATTAAGATGGAACTAGGTAGTGTGCCCGCGGCGTTCTACTGGGAGAAATAAATTTATATATTAACTAAAAACACATAGATCACATGATAAGATAAAGATACCCATTGTTCATTCTCAGATTTACCATGACTGCAAGACAATCTATATAGGCCATGCATGTCCTTGAAAATTGCACAACGGTAAACAGAGGCTCCAGTAGACAAATTATGGCAGCACATATAACACCAATAATTGGTTTCTACATAGTGAGATAAGAAAGATATCTGTTTGTTTTGACGGTGTCATGGGAGTATATGGAATCAGGCTGGTGGAAGGCTAGGTAGCACTCAGCAAGGACGTGGTGCTCGGCAACGGGCTGGTCCTACTACTCATCACGGAGGCACACCTCGGCATCAGCACCGTCAGTTATGGCAAGGGAGAAGCGGAGTGCATCCAAGTAGTTTTGACGAAGACTATGCCGCAGCCACTGCCACCGACTTGGCGCCATCCACGGGCACTTAGCTTTGCGCAGCTAGCCTCACCACCGCCACATAAGAGAATATTACCATGGACCATGGTCATACTTGTCGATGTCAGGCCCAAAGGCAATGAGACCTTTTTTGGGGAACATCAGTAGAATCTGAAACACAGTTAGTATAGGCTTGTTTTGGGGCCCTGTAAGATTGAAAAGAAAATAGGACTTAATAAAGCTCTTTAGTTTGGCGCAAATGCAGCATGAGTGCATGACCAAAATAAATCAAAGGGAAGGAAAATATTTCATCTAAGATAAAAAAAACAAACTAAAAATTATAGGTTAAGTTGTTGATGCATAATATACCTAAGTACCAGGGTATTCTCAATAGTTCAGTTCCTAATTTGGCTAATAAATTAGTATTAACACACCTTTTATAATATATTGTTTAGGAAAAAATGTATCACACATGAAATTTCATCTATCTACTTAAACACACTTTTTCCCCGTCACTTTGGTGAGAGTCATACCTCGGCAGTTCATCTAATATGGAACAAGAACCACCCTGGTATCTCTAGCTTAGAACTATTGCCGCCTAGACTTGCAAACCTTTCCTGGCTTCTTTGTGCTTCTACAAACTGATTGGACACACAAATTAATGCATGAATGTGAGACACAAGACAATAGCATGAATACAAATCTTCAATAGAATTGTGCCTACCTTGTGAAGTATTCTAAAATGATGTCTTTCTTTTTCCCAAAAACATCCAGTTGAATGCCAAATCATACTTAGATCGTGTTGGGCTAGGAGAAATGTGAGGTTGATACAGGCTTCTTCTGCAAAAGGATATATGTGTAAAAATATCAAGCCTTAAGTAGTCCCTAAAGATTTTAGAAGCTTAAGTAACCCTTTGCTGCAGAATCTAATTGATTTTTAATGAGGACTCAAGCCACATACCATTCAGCATAGTACCTGAAGATATTAGAAGCTTAAGTAACCCTTTGCTATGTCTATTCTTTGACAACTCATATATTCAATTCTCAAAATAACTAACTACTGTCTCTTGGCAATTCAACTTGGCACAAGACAATTAGTATGTGATACTGTTCTTTGACTTTCCCATAGATTGCATGGCTAACTCTCAGAGATTTTTCTTACTTAGTCTAGAGATTCAACTAAACATGCTCTGACGAATCTGAAGTATGATTTAATGGTTGTGTAGTATCACAGTTTTACTTAGGAGTAATGATACCACCAACAGGAAGAAAACCATCAATGCAAACCATCTTCTTTACAATAACTGCAGGCTGATTAAGGTAAACATGAAAGGAAGAAGGTACTGAGCATGGAAGTAGTCACTCAAGATACCTGAGCATGGATGACATCTCACCTCAGATTGATTTTTAAGACCTGCAATAGTACAGAGATAAGTATAATATATATCTGTCCAAAATTTTCAGAGAATAACACAACATTAAACTATAGTGTGTAGTGACTGAAAATGTGATCGCTGGACTTCTTAAAGCATACAACCTGTAGGCATTTCGAGCCTGTAGGCATCATGAATAACAGATTCACCCCTGGTACTATGGAAAGTACATATAAATAGTAAATAATTCTCAAATAATTCACAAAAAGACAATTCATGGCTTCACTGCTAGATGTCATAGCAGTATGAAATGATAATAATAGCAGCTCTCCACAACAACATTTTCCTCTTTTGGCACGACCACAAATTTATGTTACAGATTTTGCATCAAAAGTCTAGTGGCCAGTGGTATACTCTATCTTCCAACAATGGCTCCGATCTAAGGGTCAAGTCTAATTCCGTACTTGTTCATATAAGCATTCGGCCCATCTATTCTAAGTACCTGACAATAAAAGATGTAACAATTATTAGCACTCAGGCTTCAAACAGTTGTGCAGCCAAACTGTTGGTTTCTAACTGCAAAGGGAGCAAACTACAATAATCTAATCCTTGTACCCAAAAAATAGAAACAGTTAGGCAATCATAGCCAAATTCACTACAGGTTCCTAATAAGGGTTTGGTACTAAAATTCTAAAAAGAAACTGCACAGGAGTATAGAACAGCTAAAGATGCCTGCCCACAAGTAATTTTCCCATCACAAAATATTGCACAACACAAATGGCAGGTGCAAGGCTCACCGACGCCACTGATCATTGGTTGAGTCCCTCAACTCATCCCTTTCTCGCTGCTGCAGTGGTTGCATATATGCAGTTACATGTTTTGCAATCGAGACCTGAAATAGAACTAAAAAACTTAGCAAAAAACTTAGTTTTAAAATTGAACTGTTACCAGGCAATACATGTTGTACTTCATAACCAAAAATTGGAGCTGAGAAACATCAAGGTACCCAAAAATTAGTTTTGCTTTCAGTTAAACACTACATTGGTATTTCCATATAAAGTCTATTTTTCATGAAAACTGTTCCAAGGCATTACGCCATTAACTATTGTATATTCCACAGAAAAAATGTATCAGTTTAGAAGTTCAAGTATTTTTCAAACATTTAATGACTGGCCTTATGCTGAAAAGGGCAGGTTATTTGAGCATTACATCAGATAAGTTGCAAAGGACAAATGTTCTTTCTTGTATAGCTGCTATTCAGAAGGTAACCTACATTTATGATTATTAAAATTTTCTCCATGCACAAACTGAGATTCAAACACACAAGTCTATCATCAAATATCAGATCGAACACCTATATCAAGTTGATACATTTTCTTACATGCTACAACCAGATCCAAAACTTGATTAAAATTATTTCAATAAATTGGATATCACAGATCAAAAGGTAGGAAAGAACAAACCTAACAAACATAGTAGCTAGATGCATGTGAGAGCGCTCTTGAATGATTTCCTGAACCTTGTCCCTGCAAAACGAGGGGGTGGCTAGGGTTAGGGCATTGCAGACATGGCAGGATTACAGGAGACGGTGGTAAGTGATGGGGTAGGGTTACCCACGCCCATGAGAACAACGAGCGCCATGGAGTAGCTGAGACCTTGGTGGCGTTGTCCGCTTGCTGTTGTCGCTGCTCCTCCTCCATGGCAGTGGTTGTGGCAGACCTGGAGGAGGGAGTCAACGCCGGCTGGAGGATGGAGGTGACACAGACTAAAGGAGGGAGGTGGTGTGTCTGGAGGAGGGAGGCGGGCGCTGGCTGGATCTGGGTTGAGGGAGGCGCAGCTAGCCGGATCTAGAGGAGGGAGACGCCGCCGACCAGTCTTGCACGGGAAGCCGGCGTCGTCTGGAGGACGGGTTGGCGGGGCACCAGACGCGCAGCGTCGTGGTGGTGCCGTCGCCGTCGTGGCAGGGCGTGCCGGCGGCTTGGATGACGAGGTGGCGAGGCACCAGATGCACAGCGTCGTGGGGGCGCCGTCGTGGCAGGCTGCCGGGAGGCGGAGGAGGACCGGGTGGAGGCGCGCCAGGAGGTGGAGCGACAGCGCGGCATCGCGGAAGGCGGCCAGGCGGGACGGGCGCGTCGCGCCGCCACGAGCGACAAGCAGGGGAGGGAGGAGCGGCGACGCCAGGTAGGACGGGCGCGGCGCGGCACGGCGCGCCGTCGCGACTCGCGAGCGACGAGCAGGGGAGGGCCGCGATTTTTTTGGGGTGTCGGGATCAGAGCGACCACAGATGGGCTGAACGCAACCACGAATGGGCTAAAAGTAAAATAATGGGCCGGACGAAAGTTTTGGGGGAGAAACTCTTCCCTTTTAAATATTACTAAGAAAATACCCCGCGTTGGCAAATCTTAAAAAAAAATTTTAGAATTGAAGATAGGAATGATATATATCTATCTATATTTTACTATTCCTATAAAATTAAATGCTATAATATATTTTATTGATGACCAGTGTCCAATTAAGACCATAACGAATTAGAATACAACCTTGATCAATTTTCTTCTTCCATTGTAATGCATAAACGTTTAACATGTAAACATGACTTTACATCGAGTTACATGACTTTCTTGAAGGATCTAATTACAGTCATGAGTTGGTAAGGAGTTTGTTGATGTCTTGTCAAGGATTGAACTGTTTTCATAATGAAGACCTCCTCTAGCTTTGCATGTAGTAGTCCTCGTCGAGGATTGCATTGGTACCTGTGTATAACTTGGAGCTGTAATTATTTAGATTGTATTAAATAATAGACTAACGTTTTCAGTTCATGATTTGCTTATTTGGACCATCGCTTAATTCCAAATTCTACAAAGAATACATTTATTCCTAATCATTTTGGTTCATCGTTTGCATACTTGGTCATCATCATCTAATCCAAGTTCTAACAAGAACAAATTTTGTTTCTAACCAAAACTATTGTAGACTTCAACATTTTGAGCTTTGGTCCGGCCCACCCTGAGCTCGTCGGATTTTAGCATGCTTACAAGCCTTAGTGGACAGTACCTAAATAGAGTTTCTATAGAATTTTTTTGACTGTTCTTGGCCTCTAAGTGTTTCTTTTATTTTTTTAATATAAAACAGAGGACGACCCACCGAGGCCTAGATCTGGGCCTGACTCGGCCATAGGGCGGTCATGGATTGGAATTTGTTTATCGAAATAATATGGTTTTTTTTCCTGTCTGGAGGAAAAAATGCTCGCCTAAACAAGCGCAATAACTTAGTGTGAGAATATTTATTTATTATAGAAAAGTTAAGACTTCAAATACGCATAATATTGTATTTATTATTTATATTTATAAGAAAATATAAAATACTTATGGAATAACAGAAAAAAGATATAAATGAAAAATTGGAGCCCATCTCTCAATACGTGCAAGTGGCTCAGCAGTAAAAAAAAAATGATCAAAAAACAAAAAAAACGGACACCCTCCACTGCCTGGTGACTTGGTGAGTGGATGAGCAAGAAAAAAAAAACGAATACGTTGCACGTGGACGCTCATCAAGGCAAACGGGGCGGTGATGCAGTGTTCCGTTTTTGGTTCCGCATACTAAAGGTGGTAGAACGATTCCGTAATCTGATCCATACTGATGCCGAAGGAGGTAGAAAAAAGTACGACATGCATGTGTCGTACAAGCGCACACTGAACAGAATACGGGAGAGCTGGAAAAAAAAAGTGAACATAAATTTTGTCTTTTTATATAGAGGTAGGTTAGGTAATAGATTAAATTTAAATTGAACTTTGCCCGGTCATGAGCCATAATACCTGGGCTTATCTCAACCATGTTTCAATTAAATACTAAGGCCCACAAAGAATACTATCTGCAGTGTAGGATTTGTACCATATGATAAATTGAACTTTGCCGGTTCGTGGGCCATAATACCTGGACTTATGTCAACCATGTTTCAATTAAATACTAAGGCCCAATATAGGATTTGTACCATATGGAAAATTGAGGAGAGATCGACTCGGTTTATTAGATGATTATTGTCTATGTACTATGTAAAAGAAGCTTAAAAAAGATAGAACGCTAGTTATCAATAAGGTTTTGCAATTCTAAACTAAGTAAGTGGTGGTTTTATTTCATTCTTCTTGAAAGAAGAGTTAGTGAGAGGAGGGCCGGACTAAAAAATGGGGGAGAGAAACCTTTGCCTTTTAAGTATTAGGTATAGATTAAGTATAAGTATATAGATATAGATAAGCTACATACAACACTGATCATGCACATCTAGCTGCAAATACTCTTCCACATAGGTAACTGAAGTTCAGTGTGATCCAATTCTGTTTATCCTTTCGGCTATTCGGGTTGAAGCAGATAACTGAAGTTCACCCTGTTCGCTTCAGCTGAAAAGCCGTTTCAACTTATCATCCAATATTATTTTCTTCTTACAGAAAATCAGCAATTAAACAGTATTTTAACTTATCAGTCGGCTTATAAGGTCATACTCTTGACAAACTCCCTGGGCGACAGATTGCTGCCAATGGCGTTGCCATCGGCACAGACAGGCCAACTCCTTCGGCCAAGTCCGGAGCACCAGATTCACCGACATCCCACTCAAAGCACTGGACGAGCGCCGCCAGTGTCAAGCTAACGAGACGCATTGCCAACCCATCCCCTGGGCAGCGCCTCCGTCCAAGCCCAAACGGCAGCAAGGGCGTGGTGACCGCGGTCACCACGCCAGCGTCCATGAACCGCTCCGGCCTGAACTCTTCCGGCGCCTCCCACAATTTGGGGTCCCGATGGATCGCCCAAGCGTTCACGAGGATCATGGTGCCGCGCCGGACATGGAACCCACCGACGGTGCAGTCCTCCATGGCCTCGTGCGCCGGGATGACCGGCCCGACGGGGCACAGCCGGAGAGTCTCCTTGACCACGCACTGCAGATAGGGGAGGTTCGTGATGTCGGACTCCTCCACCAGCCGGGACGTGCCGATGTTGGCGTGCAGTTCAGATGTCACTTTCAGCATTGCTTCAGGATGCGTTAGCAGCAGCGCCATTGCCCACTCTGTGGTCAGCGCCGACGTGTCGGTGCCGGCACTGAGCAGTACCTGAGATTGCAATCATGTCAGTGTCACCGTCACTTCACCATGGTGGTGCCACAACACAAGAACACAAAGAGTGATTCACAGGACAGATTACTACTCACCAAGAGAATGCCTTTGATGACAGTGTCAGTATAACACTCAGGGTGAATCTCTTGCAGCGACAGGAGCTCGTCAATGGCGCTGTTCTTCTCCTTCTCCTTCTCCGTGAGCCGGCTTTTGGCGTTTGTCGCGCGCGAGGCCGGGCGGCGAACGCGCCGCGTCTCTCCCGGAGACGGACCGGAGCGGCATCGACGCCGCCGACAAAGCGGTCGACCCACCGCAGCGCCGAGTAGAAGTCCCCGATCTTTGGGAGCGCCGCCAGCGTGAAGGAATCCTCGATGATCCCTCGATGCTGCGCACGCCGCGCCGCCGCCCGTGCGGCGCCGGCCGGTGAGCGAGCGCAGCATCACATTGAGCACCAGCTCGAAGAGCTGGGCCGGAGCCGGCGTCACCGCTGCGGCGTCGCTAGAGGGATCTGGCGTCCCCGTTGCCGGCGGCGTCGCGGGAGCAGGCTGCCGACGAGCGCTGGGCGACCTCGGCGCGCGGCCGGCGGCGCGCCAAGCGCGGCAGGCGGGTCGCCGAGAAGAGCTCGACGGCGAGGAACCGGCGGAGGGTGCGCCAGTGATCGCCCGGAGGACCAGCCCACCGTGGTGTACCCAGTAGTTGAAGCACTCCTCGGCCGCGGCATGCCCGACACCAGCAGCGCGCGCCGTGTGCCTGGGCAGCGCCAGGGCAGGAGCGGGCGCCGGGTGCCCCCTGGTGCCGCGCGTCGGCAGCGCGCCCAGCTTGTGGTGGAGCGGCTTGTGGCCGAGGAGGTGGAGCCGTGGAGGTGGCCCAGCAGCGGTAGCGACGGCGGGCTCGGCGCGCCGTTGTTGTGCCCCTGACGACGACGCCTGCTCCAGACAGTGGCAGTGATGAGAAGGGAGATGGCGATGGCAAGGAGGAGGAGTACAGCGTCGCTGGCCACTGCATCCATGCTTGCAGGCGCCACGTTTTGGACAGGGAAAAAGTCTATATAACCCCCTGATGTATTAACGGTGGACTACATAACCCCCTGAACTATGAAACCGGGTATTATACACATTAAACTTTGTAAAAGGGGACAAATAACCCCCTAGGTGGTTTTGGACCCTGGTTTTGCTTATGTGGCAGTCCATACTGGCTGTATTTGATGACGTGTCCTCTAGGGCTCTTGTCTGCGTGCTGGAAGGGAAATTTTTCCATGATATGTAGGCGAGACCGCTTGAGGCTGGCGGCGGCGGAGCATCGCGAGACAGCCGGTGGCTACGCATCTTACCTTACGGTGACGGGCAGCTGCGGCACACAACAGCAGCGGTCAGGGGCGGCGACTGCAGCCACGGCCGGCGCATGCTGGGCAGTTTCGGTGGGCGGTGGTGCTCAGGGCTCGTGTGCAGGAGCGCGTACGTTATTGGGGCTGCACGCTGCACTACCACGATCTGTCCATGGAGCTACGCCTCATTGTGGGGCTGCACGGCTCGCAGGGCGTCCTGAACGTGGACAACGTACGTGTGTATATATCGCCATCACCCACGATAGCATGCAGTTCAAGGTGCCCTGGCGCAGGGGCCTGTATGCATGGCTGTATTGCAGAGCGAGCAAAGAGGACGAGGGGGTCGGCCGGGGCGTGCGCATGGCCCCGGGGGCCATCATCAAAACGGCAGCTCCGGCGATTACGCGTCCAGCAGGGGATTGATGATACTATGTGACAGGTGACAGCTGCTGAACATGTTGCATGGCCTGTTTGGACTTCCCTCCCTAGAAAAGAGTAATAAATTTTAACTCTAAAGTAATAGCCAAAATATTTTAAAGGTTGGATTTTGACAAATACACACAGCTGTGTTTGCTGGTATACGTGATGGGGCGCACAGGGCTTGATGATCCTGACGATCTCGATGGTGGCCGGGGCTGCATCGGCGCTGTACACAGCTTGCTGCTTGATCCCGCTCGGCTTGCTGTTGACCGCCACTATGCTTATCTACGTCCAGCACAACCTGCGCCGCCGCCGAGGCTACGGCGTCTACGCCACCGCCATCTTGCTGCTGGCCTCGTCATCTCCTTCGCAAGCGCCCACAAGTACCGATTCAAGAAACTGGTGGGGAGCCCGCTCACGCGAATTGTCGTCGTCGTCAAGCTCTCCATGGCGTGCCCACCGTCCGCGGCGAATGGTCACAGAGAGCATCGCAGATCCCGCCGAGCGGGACAGCATTGGCGGGCTAGGACTGTAGGCCCTTGAGGAGGGCTACAAAACTGGAGGCGCTGAGGGAGGCACAGGAGCTGCATGGCGAGGAGCAAGGCGTCGTAGGGGCCTGACAGAAGGGCCAAGGTGTTTATGTGCGCCAGCATGGACTGCCACATAGGCAAAACCAGGGTCGAAAACCACCCAGGGGGTTATTTGTCCGGTTTTACAAAGTTTAATGTGTATAATATCCGGTTTTATAGTTCAGAGGGTTATGTAGTCTACCATGGATACGTCAGGGGGTTATATAGACTTTTTCCTTTTGGACAGACTAAACCAGGGTCATGGCGCCGCGGCCGCCGACGGCCCGAGGGTGGCGGGTGGCGCCGTAGCTGGAAGGGGGAGGGAAAAAAAAAGGGGACAGGGAAGAAGAGATCTTTATCCAAATGTCGCGTCTCTAACAGCCTCCATTTTCTCTTGTTTTCTTCGAGTTCGAATCACGTGGTACATACATACCTACAAAGATTCAGCACTGTAAACTCGTGCAAAAAAATTCCATCACACTTATTTAGATATCATTCTACCATTCACAAGCAGGATGGTGTAGTAGCTGGGGTAATAAAGAGAGAGGTGTAGAAGAGACATGTCTCTTTTCTTATAAGAAAAAACAATGAAAATAGTTAAGATGATGAATGATGACCTTGGGAGGGTTACCATTCATTAGTAGGGGTTACCATTCATCAGTGAGGAAAGTCAGAGTAATCACTTGAATGCTTGAGAGGTTGAGCTCAATTTTTCGCATGCGTCAATCGAGTGAGAGGCTTGGCGTGGCTATGGTTATAAGGATGGAGGTGATAGATGAAACTTCTTAGAACCATAATATAGAAACTTCAATAATCCTCTTAAGAAAAGAATGAGCGGCGGCATGGGTGCCCTAGCCTCATGTGGTGGCGGAGCAATCTCCCCGGCCTTGTGCGGGCGACCCCAGACCTTGCATAGTGGCGCGACCTCCTTAGACCCTAGACCTTATCCGTGCTGCGTTCTTGACGCCACGGACTCACACTGCTTCACCACTCCATCGGAGTTGAACGATGCATTACGGCAAAAATCAGTGAACTGCTGGTGGTTGAAGATGTGGATAAGAAAAATCATTTCCTCTACCCACCTCCGTTGAAAAATGATAAAATTTTGATTCCGGTTTGTTTCGACAAAAAAAACTTGGGCCTTGTTCAGTTCGCAAATAAGTTGCATTCCCCTGCACTTTGTAGCGTTTCGTTTGTATTTGACAAATATTGTCCAATCGTGGCTCAACTAGGCTTAAAAGATTCATCTCGTGATTTACAACTAAACTATGTAATTAGTTATTTTTTTCACTTACATTTAATGCTCCATATATGCGGTACAAATTGATGTGATGGAGAGAGAGTGAAAAAAAACTTGCAACTTTTATTGGAAGTGAACAAGGGCTTGAGTAAATTTTGATCATGCGAGTGTCTGTCAACATATTAGACATTTTGATGGTGTCTACCATAATTTTCTTTTGTCTTGGTGCTCCACTTCTTCTTACTACTTCTGTAGTGAGGCCTTGTTTAGAAGCACATTGGATTTGCAAGTTTTTACACTCTCTCTCCATCACATTAATTTGTACCCGCATGTAAAGAGCATTAAATATAAATAAAAAATAACTAATTGCACAGTTTGGTTGTAAATCACGAGACGAATCTTTTGAGCCTAGTTAGGCCACGATTGGACAATATTTACCACAAACAAACGAAATGCTACAGGACTTTTCATTCTCTCTCCTCTCACAAATTGTTTGCCGCATGTAAAGAGCATCAAATATAAATAAAAAAAATAACTAATTGCATAGTTGGGTTGTAAATCACGAGACGAATCTTTTGAGCCTAGTTGGGCCACGATTGGACAATATTTACCAAATAAAAACGAAGTGCTACAGGACTTTTCAATCTCTCTCCTCTCCCCATCTAAACAAGGCCTGAGACTGTCCTGCTGAAGGATGCAGATAGGATGCGCAGTATGTGTCCTTGAGTAATAAATAGACATCTTTGGTGAGTTGTATTTTTTTCCTTGCGTATTTCAAACTCGCCTTCACCATCATGAATCGAATATTCTATTCATATCAATAACTGCTCAGAACGGACCACAAACTTGTGCACCGCTCATAAAGGATGAACGGTAGGGACGGCCTCAACAATCTAGCAAAAAATAACACAATACTATTTTGGTGCCAACCCATCAATAATGGAGAAGCAAATAAATAATTGAACACTTAATAACCCATAAAGAAACATAGTTACCATAATCAGTCTCATTAAAACCATGAGAGCGTAAATAAGTCAAACTTCTTGCAACATTATCTAAGACATTAATTAATTACTTAGCAACATAAAGGGATTTATTGAATCTTAAACAAATTATTCTTTTAAGAATGAAATATGGTATAACCAACCTCTTGGTAACATTGTCTGAGACATTAATTAATTACTTAGCAACATAAAGGGATTTATTGAATCTTAAACAAATTATTCTTTTAAGAATGAAATATGGTATAACCAACCTCATGCAACTTGTGTGTATACAATTTCATCTTAAATGCATTGTATGTATCGAATCTTTTGACATGCAAATTGATTACAACTCGAACCATAGACTGGCAACAATTTTCGTCCTGAATGGCCTAACGAATTTAATTAGTCTTTGTTTCCGGCAAATGAATCAAGCATCTTTGATTCATGACATGAAATTAGTAGCATTGGATGAACCACAGAGCGAATATATTTTCATAAGATATACCATAGAGCAAGTATATTTTTACAATATACATAATTTATATCATAGATATTGTTATTCTTTTTTAAAAGTTATTTCAATTTAATTTAGTTTGATTTATACAGATTTTATTTTAGAACGGAAGGAGAATGTTCACGAAAACACGGTCTCCGATATTCTATGCATGTGCGCGTAGCATAAGTTGACTAAGAGTACCAGCAGATTGAATGAACATTTTGTTTTGAGTAAAATGCACCGTAGGTACTTCAACTATTGAGTGGTTACCAGATAGGTACTTTAACTGAAAAACGTAACAGTTAGGTACTTCAACTATTGGTGGCTCCCAGATAGGTACTCCAACTAAAAAACGTAACAACTAGGTACTTAAACTATTGGTGGTTCACAAATAGGTACTCTAATTATAAATTCCGTGAGTGCGTAACGAGATAAATTAATTAAGTATAATTAATTCATCATTAGCACATATTTACTAGTCTGACATTGTCAAATCATGAGTTCAATTATCCGATGACCATTGCTTATGAGCCGACTTTTATGAGACAGATTTTTTAAACCTAATTAGTCCATGATTTGAAAAAAATCGGTTCACAAAAAGTCTAATTGTGTCAAATCATAAACTAATTAGGCTTAAAAAATTCGCCTTACAAAAGCCGGCTCATAAGCAATGGTCATCGGGACAACTGAACTCATAATTTGGTAATGTCGTGCTACAAATAAATATGTGCTAATGATGGATTAATTATACTTAATTAATTTGTCTCGTTATATACTAACGGAATTGTAATTAGAGTACCTATCTGGGAACCACCAATAGTTTAAGTACCTAGCTGTTATGTTTTTTTAGTTAGAGTACCTATCCTGAGCCACCAATAGTTTAAGTATTTAACTATTACATTTTTCAGTAGCCATTTGGTAACCACCGTACCTACAGTGCAATTTCTTTTGTTTTTTCTTTGTCGATTCGTGTGCTGGATTGTATCCACCTGACCTGATGGCAGCAGGAGGCTTGGATTGATTTCTTCCACCAAACACCAATTTTCCCGTCCAATCAGGCCACCAGACAACAACGCGCCGACCACCCTCCGCCGATTCCAGCCCAAGTGATTTGAACATTATGCGGCCCAGAAAATAAACATTACGGGTGCAGCGTGCACCTCACACCTCACACGTGGAAGTTCGCCAGCCCAACAGGCTTTTAGCGAGTTAGGGCGTGTTTGGATGGTGTGGAAAAAATTTTGCATGTGTCACATTGGAATGTCGGAGGGATGTCGGAAGGAGGTTTTGAATACTAATAAAAAAATAAATTACAGAACTTGTCAGGAAATGATGAGATAAATTTTTTAAGTATAATTAATCCATTATTAGTGAATGTTTACTGTAGCACCACATTGTCAAATCATGGATAATTAGGTTTAAAAGATTCATCTCGCAAAGTTATCGCAATCTATACAATTAATTATATTTTTAGACTACATTTAATACTCCATATATGTGTGACTAGATTCGATGGGACAGGGAAAAAATTTTGGGGGAGGAATCCAAACACCCCTTAGCATCTCAATTAGGCGACCGCACTAGCGTCCGGGAAACACTCCTGCAGGCTGGTTTTTTTGGATGAAGTCCCAGCAGCGGCGGCGTCCGAGGAGACGACGTGGCGTCCGAAATCTCACGCGCCCGGCCACTAAACTTGGCGCTGAGCGGGCGTCTGGGATGCCCCCCGCGGCGTGGGTCCCGCGTCGTCCTCCGCCGGCGTGTGGGAAGGAGAGAAGAAGGGCGAGCGGGTCGGCGGTTTCGAAGCCCACTCCACGCGGCCGGGCCGGAGAGGAGCAGCGCGCTCACCGCCCGGAGAAGGCCGCCGCCGCACGCCGCGCGAAGCTCCGCCGGGCGCGGCGCGTGAGCTCCGTGGCGCTGCGCCGCTAGACGCGCCACGCGAAGCTCGGCCGCTGGAGCTCCGCGCGAAGCGCCGCCGGACGCGGCCGCGCGAGGAAGCTCGGCCGCCCCGAGCCTTGCGTCTTTGCCGCCAGCTTCGCCCGCTCCTCCTCGTGCTCGTCGGGGCCGGTGGAGGAAGCGCCGGCCGGTGGAGGAAGACGGAGGGGCGCAGAATGGACCAGGCGGCCGGCGCCGAGGAGGACAGGCCGCCACCGCTCGCTGATTGACGGGAGAGAAGAGAGAGGAGGAAGGAGGGAGGTGTCGGTGGGAACTAGGAAGGAATAAATAAATCTGGCACGTGGGTCTCACCAGTATAGAGTAGGTATATAGAGGATGGATGAGTGCGGGAGAAATCGAAATAGAGGAGAGAATCTCACTGACCAGGATAGAATATTTCTTTTAGAGGATGATTTTAGAGGACGACGAGTGCGGATAGTCTTAGGCCACCGATGCCCAGCTAATGTTTTTCTTTTTCATTTATTTTTCTTTTTTTCCTATTTTCTTTGCTAACATTTTCTATTTTCCTTTCTTTCTTTATATTTTCTTTATTTTGAAAAGTTCTCCCTTTTGTTCCTTTTCTTTCTTATCTCTCTACTTTTTATTTTTAAGCATCCCCAACAACTCATTGCTATTCTTATTAATTTGACAAAAACATAAAAATCCCTCTTCAACAACTCCTCAAACCAACTTGCTATTTATCCAAGTTGTTGTTCACGGGCCTCAAAGACGGATATTTCCGCGGAAAAGGACTTGCTATCGAGAGAAGTTAGCGAGACTCTTCGTTTCTTAGCGGGGCTCTTCGTTCGTTTAGCGGAGCTCTTCGTTTGTTTAGCGGGCCTCTTCATTCGTTAGCGGGCTTTTTTCGTTTTGGCAAGTGAGTTTTAAGGAGTTGTTGGAGATAAGCATCTCCAACAACTCCTTATCTCAACTTGCTATCCCTTAAAATTTGCTAAAACTATAAAATTCCCCTTCAACAGACTCCTTATCTCAACTTGGTAAATTTATAAAGTTGCTATCCGTAGATCTGAACTGCGGAGATTTACAAAGTTGCTATCTCGAAGTTGCTATCACGAAATTCCTTCCCTCGTCGGGTGTCTTTGTCCCGCTAGTGCTCCTTCTTCCGCGGGCGAAATAGATCAAGTGCTCCGTATACATCTCGTGCCTATTTCTCTTCCCGTGCGAGTGGCGAAGATCTCGCCGCCGTCTCTTCGACTTTACCTGGTGCAAGGAAGAAGAAGAACGTCCCGCCGAGTTTTCTTCCCGTCCAGCCACCAGGAAGGTCGCGTCGTCTCCTCATCGACTTGATCTTGCGCGAGGACGGTCGCGCCGCCGCCTCCTCTTCCAGCAAACCGTCCATCATCGTGTACTTGCTTATACGATGGCCGACTAGTTGTAGAGGAAGGCCAACCCCTGATGAAGCGACGACGACCGAAGTGGGAAGAACGTCGCGCAATGAAGACACCGCGGTGGCGCGAGGGGGAAGAACGTCGCGTCCGCTCGCGAAGAAGAGACCGTGGTGCTACGGAGAAGGACTGTCGTGGGCCCTGATCAATTTGGAGCCAGGTGCACCTACCTTTTTAAGTTTACCAAGTGAGGATACCAATCTGTTGGAGTTGCTTCTTTTTTTCACTTGCCAAATAATTTACCAAGTTGCTAAACCATAAGATATAGCAAGTGAATTTTACAAAACTCTTGGAGATGCTCAGACAACTCCTCAAATCAAGTTGCTATTCTTATAAATTTGACAAAAGCACAAAAATCCCTCTCCAACAATTCCTCAAATGAAATTGCTATTTATACAAACTTGCTATTCGGGGGGTGCCAAGGAAATTTACGCCTGAGGCGGCGAGTTGCTATCATGAAATCTCCCCGTCGCCGGTCCTGTCCCGCGCGTGCGAGGCACTTCCCTTCCCACGAGATTCCTCTCCCGCGCGAAATTCCTCTGCCGCCGCCCCCCTGGGCGGAGGCACCGTGCTGGAGCTCGATGACGAGCCACCGGACGGCCTTGCTCATCTGCTCAAGGCGGACGGTGCTGATGGGCTTGATACCGGGGGCGGCCACAGATCTGGCGGAGGCGGACCCGTGGCCTCGTCGACGAGGCACTCTCGAGCCGATGCGCTGGCAGATGGACTTGATGAGCTCCTCGGCGTGGTTGCGGGCGACGCTGAAGAGAGCTCTGCGCCTTGACGGCCTCGAGCGCGCATCCGTGGCCGCCGTCTTCTTCGCCGCTCGACGCGGCCTCAACCACGCCCCCCGCTGCCATGAAGTCGTCGTACGCCGCGCCGGTGGTCCACGGTCGCCTCCATCCCTCCCTCTCCCCCAAATTTCCGACACGACGACCCCGAAAGTGAAGGTCGGAAAGCAAATAAGCAGACTTCCTCATCCCAATGCCTTTTTTTGAGCGGATCCTCATCCCAATGCTCGCCTCAAGTTGGCGTGAAATCGAGAAAAAAGGCCCAATTGAAATTAGGATGGGCTTTCTTTTTAATTTTACCAAGTTAGAATAGCAAACTATTGAAGAGAGGTCTTTTTTTTTTTACTTGCCAAATAAATTAGCAACTTACTAAAACTCAAGATTTGGCAAGTGATTTTTACCAAACTCTTGGAGATGCTCGTCTTTTTTTACTTGCCAAATAAATTAGTAACTTGCTAAAACTCAAGATTTGACAAGTCAATTTTAAGGAATGAAAAAGGTATGGTCGAGAGAGCCTGAGTGAGGGGCGAGTGCTGCGGCTGCCCCTCCCCCCCCCCGCCCGGCGCCACCCCGGCCGGCCGGCGCCCTCCCACCGCCTCCGCCGCGTAATCCGCCCGCCCGCCCCACCTCCTAGTCCCACTCCCGGTCCCCCCTCGACCCCAGTCCCCCCGCTCCCGACGCCGACCGCTCCCACCCCCCGCCCGGCCACCGCCCACCGGTCCACCACCCGTTCGACCTTCGGCCTCTGCCGTTTTCGCCGCCACTTCCTGCTGTGCAGAGGCACCGCTCAGTCACAACTCCTCTCCACCCCTCCCGGGATGCTCAATGGCGCCCGCCGTGTAATCCGGTTCCCAGCGGACTCCCCCGGTGCGGTGGCCCGGGAGGAGTGGCGAGGGCCTTGTCTCGGCGCCGCCCCTTCATCCTCTGCGCCGGGTGCCCAAAGGCTGCGAGATGGGAGGGCCGGCCTCATTGCTTTCGAGAAGGCGACGAGGACCTGCTCGAGCCTGAAGCCCCACACCGTGGCCGCCCCGCGGCTCTCCATCGCCGGTTCCTCGCGGGGCGGGCTCGGGCGGACAGTCTTCTTGCGAGGTGCTCGTGGGGAGTCGTTTGCGGCTAGGCCACCGGGGTGGCTCAGCGGTGTGATCTCCCCACGGCCGTGGTCTCAGCGCGCCACGCCGTGGCAGCCGCCGCCGTGCCCGGCCGTAGCGAGGTCGCATCCCTGGTGGTGCGAATCGGCCCGCCCGGAGAGGATCCACCCTGGCGTCTCGGTCCCTCACTTACCGCGCCCCTCGCCCTTGAGGGCGAGGGAGGGTGGCGACTCGTCTTGCCACGGCTTCCCTGGCCGCGCGCGGGTGGCGTGGCGGCCGACCTTGGCGGGGCAGCCGAGCCGGCCTTGGCAGTCCACCGCCGTGGAAGCGCTCGGCCAGATTGCCTCAGCGCCTGTCTAGCCTGCCAGCGTGGCAACGCAACCAATCGCCCTTGACTGCTTCCAGGCTAGCAGGGCCAACCACTTAGCGTGGCCTGGCGGCCGTCGCTTCCACTCGGTGGACCTCTGCGTGGCGAGGTTGCGGCGTTAGTGCGCCCGGCGCCGCGACGCCCGGGGCGGTGTACGGGCGGCGCGGGCATGGACGGGCGTTTCATCCGCAGCGCCGGGGAGCCCGGGAACGCGCGTGGTGAAGCGGGCGCCACGCCGTTGCCACCTCGCTCGCGAACTGACACGCCGCTGGGCGCTCACGGCAGGATGACACCCTCCCAGCCGGTGCGCCGGATTCGACGTTGATGATCCCCGCAATGACAACGGCCCACCCGAGCCCCCGAGACGAGACCGCGGGAATGCCGGGCGCTACCTCAAGCGCGACGCTGGCATCGACACCGCCGAGGCGCACTGATGTTCACGGTGGTCGCCTGCACACGCCAGCTGGGTCCTCGGACGTCCAGCCGAGGACGCCCGCATGGCCATCACCGTGGCCGTGCAGCTGCAGCTCGAGGAGGTCATCATACGCCACTTCTACCCCGAGAACTTCATCATCCTTGCAAAGACGCAGCGGCCAAGGACCGTATCCTCGCCACCTCGCCCTTGCCGATGGGGTCCACGGCGCTAGTGCTGAGGCCTTGGTCCCGATTCCGGCACGCAGAGACTTCGCCTCTACGCTTCCGAGTCAACATCGTCCTCGAGGGGATCCCGCCGCACGCTTGGAGGGAGGACACGGCCGCCAAGATCCTTACGCCGTCCTGTTGGATCCAAGACGTCGACACCGGGACAACGAGTGGGGACGACCTATCCACGTTCAAGGTCACGGCTTGGACCGCCCACCCCTCTTACATTCCCTTATTCATTGGCTTGGGGTGGCCGAAAACGAGCCACCATGTCACCTCTTTTGCGAGGCAGCAAAAACGCCGACATATCGAGGGAGAAGCGCATGCTCGCATACGAGGTGCTCATCCACATAAAGACGGTGGCGGACTTCAGCGACGCCAGCCCCCCCCGGTGGCGCCTCGTCCGCAGGAGGGCAACGGTAGTGGTGGCACCCCGGGAGGCGACCATGGGAGCCACAACCCCGGTGGAGGCATCGGCCCCGGATGCACACCTTCGTGCACCGGGGATGCCCGACGGTGATGATGCCGCATCCGGTGGCGGCCGCTGGCTGAGGACGCGCCCACACCTACGCCGCGGCGCGGCAGCCCCATCAACCGGCAGCCAACCCGGCGGCGAGACGGCCGGGGCTGGCGGCCGCCGCGACACCGCCCGCCGCCACGCACACCGGCGCTGCCGTCTAGCGGCCCCATCATCCGGCGGCCATGCCACGGGCGGCGAAGCGTGGCCAGCCAACCGCCGAGACCACCCCCGCCGCCACACACGCCCGGCCCGCCCCGTGGTAAACAAGAGTAGCCTGGCCGAAGCGGCGGAGCGCGCCGGCGACAGCCAGACGGACCAGACCCTGGCGGGGCGGGCGGGCTTCGACAAAGCAATGGCGCGCGAAGACCCTTGGCGAGGGGCCCCTCCCACCCCGCCAGGCGTCGGGCTTAGCGGCCAAAGGCACCAAGAGGCCGCGCGCGGGGCTCACCGGCCTTGAGGACGGCCACCGTTCGAGCGACCCAGCCCCAACCATTCTTTGGAGAGGAGCACACTGTCATAACGCCCCGGGAGCACCACCGCCCGGGCAACCAGCGCCGCGAACATGAGCGGGCCACCACCGTCGAGCAACAACCGCTCCCAGCCTTACGAAAACGCGCCGTCGGCGGGGGCGTTCACCTCCCGCCGACGGACCTGGTTGCCGAGGCCACGCCGTCCAGCTGCTGGTCGAGACGCCGCGACCAGAGACTGCGCCAACCATTGGCACCCCCGCCCGCGGCTGGGGCTGCACAGCCGATCAGCACCGCCCTTCCCTCGGGTTGGCTCGATGATGGCGCCTCGAAACCAGCCCACCAAGGGCCACCGGGGCGTGCCCGGTCCCCCGAGGAGATCGTCTTGGGGCACGCCCAACAGCCCCAAGAAGCAACGGCGCGCCGCCGCACACCCAGCACGGACGGGAGGCCACCTAACGCCTCGCCTCGTCGGGTGGGAGTCCATCGGGGGGAAGAGGGACCCGGACCGGGACGACGCACGAACCAACCCCAGGCTCCCCGAGGCCGACGCCGCCCTCGGGCTTTGAGTTGAGGGCCTACGGGCCTTCCTCGCCCACGCTTGGGCCGGGCTGCGGCTGGAGGAGGAGAGCGAGGCAACCAATGCGGACGCCCCCCCCGGCCGGCATGGAACGCGCCCTCCCCTCGACGCCCCACGGCTATAGGACCCCCACTGCCGCCATCGGGAACTCCGAGAATCGGGGGCTCAAGCACCGCAGAGACTTGCCCGGCTCAATCTCAGGCCTTCAGAGGCACACTGCAGGAGGCCGTTGGGGATGTCGCTCCTGCCAGCCAGGGAACTGGAGACCGCAGTGGATCGGGCAACCGCACCAGCAGTGCGGGCATTCGCCTCAGGAGGTTCAAACAGCGTTTCCTTCGCAAGGAGGCCACTCCCTTACTCCCACCCATCGTCCAGGAGACGCCCCCGGTGTGCCTACCGACCAGGAGCCGCAGGATCGCGGCCCAGGCCCTCTCCAAGGTGCCTGCGTCCAAGCGCGGGGAAATCCTCATCATGAAACGCCTCGGCTACCTGACATGCAGTGGGAACGCCGACACGGCAGCGAAGGTGGCGTATGACAAGATCTTCACCGACAAACTATCAAAGTCACACGCCGAAGCCATGCGGGCTCTCTTCCCCGACCCTACCAGACCAGCCCGGCGGAGGGGACGCGGCGCCAGACGCGCCTAGACGTCCGCCCGGGCTGTGGTTGCCGCCGACAATGGATAACACAACCATCTTATACTGGAACGCGCGCGGACTCAACTCCAGGGCGCGGCGGGACAATGTCCGCACTCTAGTTTAGGAAGAGCGTCCACAGATTGTATGCATTGTAGAAACTAAGCCGAACTCTGTAACCCAGAACCTTGTATTCTCCATGCTTGGTATAAACTTTGTTGACTACGCTTTTGTCCCGGCTGCGGGCACGCGGGGCGGAATACTCGTTGTTGGCCAAGGGCCGGACGTCCACCTATCCGACCCACACATTGGGTGCTACTCGGCGACATTACGAGTATCCATAGGGGCAGCCACGGACGACGTGCACAGCTGGTGGTTGTCGGTAGTCTACGCCCCACAGAGCGACGCCGACAAAGAGCTTTTCCTCGAGGAACTTACAGCCATTAGGGACGCCTGCCCTGGTCCGTGGGCGGTCATCGGTGACTTCAATCTCATCCTGAACGATGACGACAAGAACAATGATCGCATTGACCGGGAGAGCGATGCGGCGCTTCCGACGGGCGGTCACCGAGCTAGAGCTGCTTGATCTCCATGCACGGACGCCTCTACACATGGAGCAACGAGCGCAGATCGCCCACCATGGTGCGGCTTGATCGCGCTTTGGTCTCGCTCCAGTGGGAAGACATGTTCGTGGATCGCCACCTCCAAAGTCTTTGGCTCGACGCTTCCGACCACTGCCCACTGCTCCTGCACACCAACTCGTCCGTCCACCATAAACCTCGGTTCCACTTCGAAGCCTTTTGGCCACGAACTGAGGGATTTCAGGAGGCTCTGCTAAGGGGTTGGAAATGCCCAGACACCGTCGCCAACCCGCTGATCAGGCTCGATAAGCTGCTAAGGAACTTAAAGAAAGAACTCCAAGCGTGGGCGGCCTCGACGATTGGCAACGTCAGCGAGCAACTGCTCATAGCCAGGGAGCTAATTTTGAGGCTAGACCAGGAGAGCGACCGGCGAGCGCTTTCCGACGACGAGGTTGACTTGCGCAGGTCCCTCAAGTTGAAGTGCCTCGGGCTGTCCTCGCTGCAACGCACGATTGCAAGGCAACGGGCACGGATCAGACACTTGGCTGAGGGAGACGCCAACACGAAATATTTCCACCTTTTAGCGCGGGGACACAAGCGGCGCAATTCCATCCGGAAGTTGAAGGACGCCAGTGGCAATGTATGCTCCTCGCATGAGGAAATGGAGCGTGCCATCGCCCACCACTTTTGCAGCGTGTTCGGGCAACCTGGGCCAGGCACACACTCGCTCGACCTTGAGGGCCTAGGGGTGCTGCCGCACGACCTCGCCGACCTTGACGCCCACTTCACAGAGGAGGAGATACACGCGGCCGTGCTGGATACACCTTCCGATAGGGCGCCCGGGCCTGATGGGTTCACCAGGGCATTCTACAAGGCAGCTTGGCCGGTGATCAAGGATGATGTCATTGCAGCCGTCAACGCACTCTTTCAAGGTGACGGCGGCGAATTCCACAGGCTAAACAACGCTTACGTCATCCTGCTGCCCAAACGGCCAGACGCTTGTTCCCCGGGAGATTACCGGCCGATCACCATGATACATAGCTTCGGCAAGCTGGCGTCCAAACTCCTAGCTAATAGGCTGGCACCGAAGCTAAACGAGCTAGTGTCCGGGAACCAAAACGCATTCATCAGGGGGCGAACAATTCACGATAACTTCAAGTTCGTCCAAAGCGCCGCGGTGCACCTGAGGAGGAGGAAGATCCCCAAGCTGCTGCTCAAGCTCGACATCTCCAAAGCCTTCAACACACTCACCTGGACATTCCTACACAACGTCATGAAGGCTCTTGGATTCAGTGACACTTGGCGGTCGTGGGTGGCGACGCTTTTGTCCTCAGCAGCATCTAGGATACTACTCAATGGCCGGCTCGGAGCACCAATTCGGCACCTACAAGGGGTGCGACAGGGCGACTCGCTGTCCCCCATGCTCTTCATCCTCGCTATGGAGGTCCTCGGCAGGCTGTTCGCGGCAGCACAGGCCGCAGGAGCCATCCGCCCAATGGGTACAGATGCAGTCAAACACCTTTGTAGCCTTTACGCCGACGACGCAATCCTCTTCATCGACCCGCACGTAGAGGACGCGACCGCAGTCATGCAGATCCTAGACATGTTCGGCACGACATCAGGGCTCCGAACCAACCTCGCCAAATGCTCCATTAGCCTCATTTACGGGGACCCTGAGACCCTACCACAGCTTCAAGCCACCTTGGGGTGTGCAGTGGTCGACATGCCCATCCCCTACCTTGGCCTACCGCTCAGCACCAAGAGGATACCCAAAGCGCACATCAGAGCGACCGTGGACAAAGTGGCGGCGAGGCTACCGTCATGCCACGGACAGCTCATGGCAAGGAGTGGACGTCTCATCTGGATTCGGTCGGTACTCGCGGCGATACCGATCTATTCATTGATTGCAGACGGGCTGCCAGCCTGGGCTTGGAGAGACATCGACGCCATTTGCCGCCGGTTTTTATGGACCGGTAAGGATGGCTCCGTTCGGGGAAAATGCATGGTCGCCTGGCCTACTGTGTGCAGACCCAAGGAGCTGGGGGGCCTCGGCATCCCAGACATGCGGCTCACCGAGATCGCGCTGCAAACACGGTGGCTATGGCTGCGAGAGACAGACGAGAGCAGGGCTTGGGCGTCCCTCCCGACCGCGGTAGATGGAGACGTCCGTGACTTCTTCGAAGCATTAACATACTCAGTAGTTGGCAATGGCAGGAAGGCGCTGTTCTGGACGGCAAGATGGCTAAACGGAAAATCCATCCAAATGATGGCGCCTACACTGTTCTCCTACATCGGCAGAAGGGACATCCAGTCCACGACTGTACGCGAAGCAATCAATGGGAACGCTTGGGCAGCTCAAATCCGAGGAGGGCTCCCCGTCCAGGGAATCGCCGAATATTTAAAAATCTGGGACCTCGTACAAGGCATCATCCTCAGTGATGAGGAAGACCGCCTCGTCTGGAGGTGGACATCCGACGGAGCATACTCCTCGAGATCAGCATATCGCGCGCTACACCTACCGGCCTTCCCCGCCGCAAACTTCGAGCGCATTTGGGCTACGTGGGCGCCGCTACGCGTCAAGATCTTTCTATGGCTGGCGTTTCGACGAAGACACTGGACGGCAGACCGGCGTCAGCGTCATGGCCTCGACGCCGCAGAACACTGCCTCTTGTGCGACCAAGAACCGGAGACAATCGACCATATCATCTCATCATGTTCCTTCTCGAGACAGGTTTGGTTCGCCATGCTCGTAGTGCTGAGAGCACCACCGAACAATGAAGACCCGCGAACGATTGACGAATGGTGGACCTCCTGGCGGCTAAGGTGGAACGGGGACAAGAGGAAAGGTGCAGACTCGCTATTCGCGCTAACAGCTTGGGAGCTATGGAAAGAATGCAATGCACGCTGCTTCAGAGAATCCGCCTCTTCCGTTGCGCAAGTGCTCGAAACCATTAAGGCCACCGCTGACCAATGGGTGCTAGCTGGGGCGGCCAAGCTAGGTTGTTTAATCCGCGAGTAATCGGCTTGTAAACGCGAGCGGCGGGGAAATGCGTTCTTTTGTAAACTTCAAAACCCCCGCGCGTTGTAACCTATTGTAAAAACTCTCCTTCTTAAATGCAATGATGCGCAAGTCTTTTGCGTATTCGAGAAAAAAAAAAAGTCAATTTTAAGGAGTTGTTGGAGATGCTGTTTGTACATTCATTCCCTTTTTTTATTTTTCCACTTCTTACCCAATGAGCATCTTCTACGTGCTTTGGATGACAGCTCACATTTTTTTCTTGTATATAAATATTTTTGTTCTTTTCTTGGTGTTTATCCTCCTTTTGTTTTGTTTATAGTTATTATTTATTGTTATATTATTTTATTTTGGTTATAGAATTTATTTGTATTTTTGTTTTATTTATCTATTTATTTTATATTTCTCACTACTTATTTTTTATTAAAATTAATTACTTTCTTAAGTTTTTCAAATCTATTTTGATCTTTTAATGTGGGAAACTTTGAGATTATATTCTAGACTACCCTTCTATATAAATAAGAGGATCACGATCAATTGATGATCCAATATCCAGTTGACTTTTTTACATCTACTACTCCTTTATCCTACTTTTCCAATTTCTTGTTGTTTGTTGCATCTTCCCGTGCCTAGACGAGCCTTTCCGGAGGTGTCCTCGAGTTTTTGCAATGAGAAATGAGCTCTAAATCAGCCTAACCGATCTCTTGATCGGTATCGCTGATTTTGTAGTTGCTTGCTGCATGTGCTATGTCATGTGCAATCTCGGATGTGCTAGTCCTTGTTAGTGTGTGATCCAAATTTGACATCAACAATTTCCTCCAACCTAGATTATTATAAGCACATGTAAACTTATGAAAACTTAAAATTGTTTGACTTTGGACAAACTGAAATCCTTTATTTTACATAGTTTTTTTTTTATCTTCACATGTGTTTCCTGACCATCCCGTCAGGCCAGTAATAAATAGTAGTTTGTGTCACCGCCTCACAGAGAGACAAAAGCTGCAACGGTCGCGCTCACTTGGCTCAAGGAGGGTGATCGCAATACCAAATTCTTCCTGGCAAAGGCGAGGGAAAGGGCAAAAGTTAACCAGATTGCAGGACTGAGAGCTGCGGATGGGACAATGATCACTGAACAAGGGGAACTGGAGAACATGGCTACTGAGTTCTATATAGAGCTGTTCACGGCACAAGCTGAGCTGCATCCTGAGGAGATACTGGACCATGTGCCAGTCCGGGTCACGGGGTCCATGAACAAAGGTCTGGAAGCACCTTTCACAGCCCAAGAAGTGGAGCGTGCTGTGTTTATGATGGGCGCCAACAAGGCTCCCGGACCGGATGGATTTACAGCCGGCTTTTATCAGACTCAATGGGATGTTGTTGGGCCGAGCATCATTTCTGCGGTGCTCAACTTCTTGAATGGGGGCCAAATGCCAGTAGGTGTCAATCAGACTACTATAGTGCTTATTCCGAAGATCAAGCATCCCCAGTACCTCAAGAATTTTAGACCGATTTCCTTATGCAATGTCATGTATAAGATTATCTCTAAAGTGCTTGTAAATAGACTTCGGGTGTGTGATCTCAGATGAACAGAGTGCCTTTGTGCCAGGGCGGTTAATTACAGACAACGTTCTCGTTGCATATGAGTGTACACATTATCTCAAACGGAAAAAAGGGAAGAATGGTGCGTGTGCAATCAAACTGGATATGGCGAAGGCATATGATCGGGTGGAATGGAACTACCTACATGATATTATGCTTCGGTTGGGCTTTGCTGAAGGTTTCGTGAACATTGTCATGCGATGTGTTACTTCAGTGGCATTCTCAGTTAGAATCAATGGAGTTCTGTCAAGATCGTTCACACTAACTCGAGGTATACGGCAGGGGGACCCCATCTCGCCCTACTTATTTCTACTCTGCTCAGAGGGATTATCGTGCCTTCTAAAGTCAGTTGGGCCGGTGCATCTATCTAAGGGGGTCCGGGTGGGTATCCATGCACCATGGATCTCCCACTTGTTGTTCGCGGATGACTGTATTGTATTCTCGGAGGCGTCACAAGGAGGTGCAACAAGGCTGCAGAACATCTTGCAGACGTATAGCCAGGGCTCAGAAACCCCCGGTGTTACGTTAAGCAAAACCTGCCATGTCATCATCATCATTGCATGAGCATTCATGATTAGAAAACCCTAATTCAAACAATTAAAATAAGTTTACGATTCTAGGGTGTTGTTTGAGCTCCTTTGTATTACATGTGCTTATGTTTATAATTTGAATCCTCGCTCACATGTTTGATTTCTTAAATAAAACCAATCAATTAAAATCAACCGTGATGTTTGCAAGTGCTTGGCTAACCCTGACTTTCACCTTAAACAAGTTTTCTAAATCAAATGAGGTGCAAGAGAGAACCAAGTTTGAAATTGGCATTCAATTCCCAAATCCTAGCTTGAGAGGCTAAGTGTTGGAATTGGAATATCACTTTCAAATTTGGTGAGCTAACCATGATTAATTTTATAAATAAAAGTTGCCAACCAATGGCACCTTTTGAAAGTATGAACTTTGTACTTTGAAAATATGCTATTGGTTGGGTTTGAAAAGTGTCACAGCACCACTATTTATTTGCTCAAGATTTCCATTTGAAATTCATTTCAAAAAGGGATATTTTCGGATATGTTTTTACCCCCTTCATAATTTCACCTCAAAATATTCAAAATTTGGGAAAACTTCCAAAATACAGTTTGTGCATCTCTTTGAGCTCTACAACTTTGGTATACAAAGTTTTTCAAGTTTTTGAATAAAATTTGGAGTAATTTCAAAAGTAATTTGAATTTCAAATTGTCCCCGTTTGAGTTTTAAACTACAATTCAAAAATTATTGGGTTTCATGAAAAACTTCCTAAATGAAAGTTGTAGATCCTGAGAAATAGAACAACTTTTATTTTTTGGAG
This sequence comes from Chrysopogon serrulatus, assembly GCA_015844335.1. NCBI lineage: Eukaryota > Viridiplantae > Streptophyta > Magnoliopsida > Poales > Poaceae > Chrysopogon > Chrysopogon serrulatus. Next base: position 254,497 of record JADLZL010003090.1, on the reverse strand, counting down.
ATTTTTATCTTTTATTCAAAATTTGAAAGTAATTTTAAAATCTCCCAAGTTAGGGTTTTGCTTTAAATTCAAATTTGATGTTCAAATTCAAAAACTATTTGGAATCTGACCAAGCTTCCTTAATAAAGTTTGTAGAGCACAAAATTATGAACAATCGGTATTTTGGGATATTTTTGTGTACAGTACAAATTTTAAAAGTAATTTTGAAAATGAAGGGAAAAGGTGGCACCGCTACACGTAGTGAATGGAGGGGTGCCATGCCGGCCGGTCGGCCGCCGCCGCCGCCAGGCCACTCCCGCGCCTTCCCGCGGGTTTTCACGCGCCGCCGTCCACCTCCACACCTTCGTGAAGTCGCCGGCCACCAGTAAAGCATCTCCCCGCCTATAAAAGCCACCGCCGGCCGCCGTTTTTTTTTTCCCCTCACCGCCGCGCCGACGCCACACTTTTGCAAATTCACGCTCCACGCGCCATCATCACTCCCTCCATCTTGCCAAGGCTCCGCCTTGATCTTGCGCCTCTTTTGAGCTGGGAAGTGCAAAGTTAAGATCACCGGAATCGCCCTAACCGAGCCTTTCTTCTTCAACTCCGGCGCCACGCCGCCGTGGTGAGCCACCGCCGCTCATCCTCCTCCCGCCCAGCCCCGAGTCGTTTCGGTCGCAAAGTTCGCCTTGGTGTGCCGGCACGTAGGGCGTGCTTGGTTTCGTGGAGAAGCTCCGGGAGCTCGGCACCGACGGCCGTCTTGGCCGAGCCGGGTCGCCCGTCCCGAGCGCTCAGGGTCGGCATAGGCCGTTTAATAGCTCGAGCTGCGCTGCATGGAGTGTAGAGTCCGCCGGTGTGGTTGGTTTTGCCGGAGATTCGCCGCCGGAGAAGAGCAGCCGCCGCCGTGTCGTTGCCCCGCTTTCACGGAGAGAAAGGAGAGGAGGAAGGAGAAGCCGACAGTTCGGCCCGCCTGTCGGAGAGAGGAGAAAAGGGAGCCGGGCCGCGCGAGCGTGGAGTTGGGCCGCACGCTGTGCGGAGCAGGCCGTGGGCCGCACAGTGCGGTCCACGGAAGAGAAAAGAGTTTTTCTTTTTCCTTTTTAGTTTTTAAATGCTGTTTTTCATATTTTTGTATTAATTCATTTTGGGCAGATAAAAATGTGAGAAAAAAATATGTATGTGACTCTTGTAATGTGCTCTGTCAAGGAAAAATGCTAACTTATGATTTTCAGTAAGTTTGTCTTGTAATTAAAATTGCCTCTTTAATTAATAAATACAACTTCCATGATTTTTAATAATTAAAATATAACTCCAAAAATCATGAAATTTATTTTGAGTGTTAATTAGATGCTAATGACCTTAATTATGAAGTTTGATCTTGTTTTGATTAAGTTTAGTATTACACTTAATTAATACCTTGTTTATTTAATGTTTAGGTAATTAATCCTTTAGTTAATTAGGGTTTAATTAATCCCCAATTAGCGAGTTAATTAGTGGCTTTCAACGACTGTAAAAAATGGTCAATAAATTAGTAATCACCTCTAATCACCATTAGGGTTGTTTGATTTTGGGATTTAGTGATGACCCTAGGTCATTAACCCTAATGACCTTCGGCATTTCATGTTGATTGTGTATCGCTAGTCCGTCGTCGTCGACGCTAGTTATACCTTCTTAGTATGAGGTTACCGTGAAGGAAAGTTGTACTCAAGATCGATTAAGAATCGTTGCATCGTTATCGCATGTCCATTTCATTTACCGCATTATAATCATGCATTTCAATCGTGTAGTTGTATCGTCCGGGAGGGAGTTGATCCAACTCCTGTTTTGAAGAGTGCCTCCAAAGTGTGAAGAAGTTGGTCCGGATCCCGGCGGTGACATCCCCGAGTCCCACTTCGCCGAGCCCCAAGGCAAGCCCCCCGATGCATTCAAACCCCGCCTTGTATTTCGAAAAGTTTTTATGATTTCATGTGATGATATCTTGCATTAGGTGTAGGAGTTGTGTGTTACCCTACTTGATGCATTTACCATACCTTGATATATTATCCTCGATACTGTTTTGATTTCGAAATGCTTAGTATGCGCTTAGTCTTGCTACTAGTGTAGGGTTTTGATAAACTGTTTACAAAGGTGTGATCACAATGATCCCCGAAGGGAATTTATGAAAACTTGATGTTGCTTGTCGCCTACCTCTCACCTTGGCCGGGTCGGGGTACGCCCAAGAACATGATGATGAGTAAATCGAGACGCCGGTGGAGTGACTTGCATCGGGGGGGGCTACTTGCCTGGTGTAGTGTCGTCCCACTTGTATCGGTTAAGCACCGCTCGTTGCTTGGCCCTTGGATCATGAGGTTATTGGATAGTACTAGTCGCATGCTAATGGCGGTAAACTCCACTTGGACTATCTTTTACTAGAACGGACAAGTAGCGTGTGCCCATTCTACGATGCGCACCGCCGGCGTGACCGAGCGGCCGTAGTGAGGTGGTGTACTTTACCTCCGCTCGGTAGGGAGAAATCCGGGCGTGAGTTGATGTATGTAAGATGTTGGTCCTGCATACATCGTGCGGCTAGAAGCCCCAAATTGGTATATAAAGCGGTTCGAATCGTCGTGTGCTCCACGATATGGGAGCCGTGATCCTCGCACCAAAGATCGTAGTAATAATGAAAGTTGAGTATGGAAAGTTTTGAATTCGGTATATGTTTGACGAGTGATTGATACATTAAGGACCGGCTTAGTCTTTTTAGCAAAAAGAGTCTTTTGATCTTGCTAAAGCCTCACCTTGATTCCTATTAGCCAACATTCCCGAGTCTTCTCCCCAATTTTGGTCGGGTAAGTCTTGCGGAGTACTTTTGTACTCGGGGTTTGTTTAACCCCTCGTTGCGGTGTGAACCGCATGGGCAAGCGTGCTACGGCCCTTCTTTGCATGACGGTTGTTGAAGAAGTGTCCGAGGAAGAGTGAATTGAGTGGCCTTTGGGCGGGGCAACTTTTGTTGCGTGGTTTGTAATCAAGTTAAGTAATGATACTTCCGCCTGGGTTGTAATAATACTGGTTTGTATAAGTTTTACAAAATGTTTGTAAATTAAGTTATTGTAAGTCTTCCGCTACTCGGTATTTTGTATGAAAGCTATTGTAATACTTGTGATGTATCCGTAAGTATCGATCCCGAGTGATTGTGGTTTATCGGGGATCCACCCGACGGAATATTCTAGGTTATATGGTGTATAAGCATGGTTGACCGAGGTCTTAGGGACAAGGTCGGTGCTTGTGGGCCATATAATTTAGAAGGTTCTCGCCACGAGGGGTATCGAGCGGTACTTACAAAGATACTTACAAGATTACTTTTCAAAAAACTTCAAAATGTTTTGGATCTAAATGCTAAAATAGGGTATTTAGTCCAAATTGCTTCTGCTCCGTCTTAATTCTTTCTTGTAGTCTTGTTAGGTGCTATTTAAAAGAGGGTCTTAATGCGGAGTATCATGTGTTTTTCTTTTTGCCCTATATTACTAAAAAAAGTATGCTTATGTTAGTTTAAAAGGTTTTCGCCGATCCGTAGGTTCGATCATGCATCATATCTAATTCACATATTTAAAATTTTATTCTCGAAATAAAGTGGTTGGGCTAAGTAAAATCAAACCTGTTCTTGCTGACTCTAAGGTTCCCTATCTTATAGACTCTATCTTTGCTTACTACAGGATGGCACGCACTAAGCGGGCATCGCTCGTAAGATGACCGGACCAAAGGGAGTACCGCGTCACCGGATGGCGCCACATAGTCACGATGCTTTGAGGCAGGACCTAGCGAGCCACGGCACCGGGAGGAAGATAACCAAAAGGCGAAGATAGGCGAGTTGGGCTGCGGAGCTAGCTATCATTACCAAAGATCATTGCAAGGCAACAATTGAAAACATCAAGCTGAAGTCCGAGATAGAGAATCTGCGGGAGCAAGAGCGTATGGATATCAAGTCCATCCACGAGTATCGGCCGAAAAATTGCGCAACTTGAGCAGAACTAGAAGCCATAAGGAACCAAAGAAATGATGGGTACGATGCTATTGAGGAGTTGCGGGCTCGGTGGAGGATCTTAAAGCATATACAATTTGCTTTACACGAGGAGATCCATCATCGGCATAATCTCCACGATCCGGTGTACCAAACGGCCAGTAGTCCGTCAGATGACTTGGGATCGGTGGAGTCACCGTGAGGTGTACCCGACCCCAACCGAGGAGTCCGACGCAGATGAGTCCGGCCAAGGACAATGAGTCCGACCCCGGATGAGGGATCGACATCCGAGCTCCCCGAGAGAGAGAGAGAGATGTAATATATGTTAAATAGTCAACTTTGGGGTGTCCGGCCTATGGGCGGACTTGTAAAATAAATAAGTGAACCTTTGTATGACCGGCTTGTACTTGTTGCTTTCAATTTTAATAAATCACCTTGTGAATAAATCCGATCCTGTTTATAACGGATGTCCGGTTCTTCACAAGAGAGGGGTGAGGTCCCTCGTGCACCACAAGCACCACCGTCTTTGGTCGGCCGTGGCGCCTTTAGTCCACGCCACCATCGAGAATGCCCGGTATGCTACGGGGGCTAAGTCGCCAGAATCGGAATGCACCACGTGAAAATCGGGGTCGCCGTAATCACGACGAAACCACATATGCGGACTTCACCGATACTCGTCCCGCCGGTGTTCACCAGGCCGAGGAGCCCCTAGAAGCTAATGATTGGCTTCGCATTATAGATCCGAAGTTTGATCTCTTTGGAAGGTTGTCCGGACTTGATGAAACCCGGTTTGCCGCCCAAAGGTGAGAGGCCCCCTCGCATCCGCATGGTGGGCGAATTTCCTTGCACCCAGCCTACCGACCGACCCAATCAATCACGGGACGTGTTCAAAGATGCATTCCGTCAAAGATTTTATACCCGACGGAGTAATGCAAGCTAAGTTAGAAGAGTTTTTAGCCCCGAAACAAGGTGGACAATCCGTGGTGCGTGACGTGAACTCCTTTAGCCACCTCTCACGGTATGCACCGTAACATGTGGATACCGATATAAAGAAGAAGAAGTGCTTCCTCGGGGGTTTAAAGGGAGATATCAAAACCCACCTTACCTCAAACCCCAATGCCACTTTCTACGAGGCGTGGATATAGCCATTGCCTATGAGAAATCCCCTGTCGGAGCAAAAGAGTGAGGAGCGGCGTGCTTTCTCTCGACAATGCAGGCGGAATCCGAAAACGCCGAAAGTTATCTATCATCCCACCCAAAGACTATCGCCCACCATTTAGTTATCCACAACAGCCGCAAAAATCCTCAACCCTATCGCTACCCACCACAGCGGCAAACAAGCTCCGAGGCAACAGTGTACCCTCGCCTGCTTTGCCGCAACCTATCCCCAAAGGCCGAACACCTGGGTGTTCGAAACCCAACTCCACCAGGCTCCACAAAATACTTCTACCGGTTTCGCCCGTGTTTCAATTGTGATCAAGTCGGGCATCTGTATCGAAACCGTCCCTACCCCAAAAGGAAAGCTTCCCAATTTCAGCAAGGGTCCAGCGGTCAACAGCCCCCCAGTCAAGGCGGGGGTGTTCCACAAATAGTGTCGAAGGTTAATGCCGGGGGAAGAAGATCGGGGCGCGTCTATCAAGTCCAGGTCGGGAACGTTCTTGAAGGAGAACCCGTGTTGATGAGTATGTTCCCTGTTGCCCACCACCCCGCACTTATATTATTTGATTACGTGCATCTCATACATTTATCAACCGCACATTTGTTACCAAGCATGAAATTCCCATAAAAGAAATTAAAGATGAGTTTATGGTGCAATCACCGGGAGGACGTATGTGTACACGGGAAGTAGTCTCTCAGATTCCTATATCTCTTGGTGGGTATTTATATCCCACGGATCGATAGTATTGAAGGATCAAAATATAGATGTGATCCTCGGAATGAACTGTTACGCCAAGATGGCGCCGTGATAGATACTACGAATAGAAATGTTAAGCCGTTGCTACGATAACCGGTCCCCACTCCTTATCCAATTTCCGATTCCCAAGAAAGCGGTTCGACCGCTAATGCAACCTCGATGCCCGGCACTTCAAGATATACCTAGTAGTCCTGTGAGTTTCGGATGTGTTCCCCGATGATTTGCCCGGGCTACCACCGGAAAGAGATGTTGAATTTGTGATTGAGTTGAAGCCGGATGCGCACCAAGATCCCGAAGAGCTTATAGGATGCCCCCAAAAGAGTTAGCTGAATTGAAAACTCAATTGAAAGAACTGTTGGATAAAGGTTTTATCCGACCTAGTTCATCACCGTGGGGTTGTCCTGCAATCTTTGTGAAAAAGAAAGATCAAACTCGAGAATGTGTGTGGACTATCGTCCATTAAACGAGGTGACCATCAAAAATAAATATCCTCTTCCTCGTATCGATCTTCTCTTTGATCAACTTGCGGGAGCCAAGGTGTTCTCAAGATTGATCTTAGATCCGCTACCACCAAATACGTATACGGCCGGAAGATATTCCGAAAACCGCCTTTACCACCGGATCACGGCCTATACGAATATCTAGTCATGTCATTTGGGCTTACTAATGCTCCGGCCCATTTCATGTATCGATGAACTTCGGTGTTTATGCCCGAGCTCGATCGTTTTGTCGTAGTGTTCATCGGCGACATTCTTATATATTCCAAAAATAAAGAAGAGCATGCGAGCATCTCCGTATTGTTCTGTCTCGTCTCGAGAGCATCGACTTTATGCTAAATTTAGTAAGTGTGAGTTTTGGCTTAGTGAAGTCAAATTCCTCGGTCATGTCTTATCGGTAGAGGGTGTTGCGATTGATCCCAAAAAATCCAAGATATTCTTAATTGGAAACCACCCACCACCGTTCATCAAGTTCGTAGCTTCCTTGGAATGGCGGGATATTACCGTCGTTTCGTTCCTCGATTTCTCCAAATTAGCCAAACCAATCACGAGAACTCCTCAAGAATCAAACCAAATTCCGATGGTCATCCGAATGTGAGCAAGCTTTCCATAAGTTAAAAGATCTTCTAACCCTTTGCCCCAATCCTTGCTCGGCCGGATATTGAAAAGCCATTCGATGTGTATTGTGATGCGTCCGCATCGGCATCGGATGTGTGTTAATGCAAGAGGGCAAAGTTATTGCTTATGCTTCGAGGCGCTTGAAGCGACATGAAGAGCATTATCCAACTCATGATCTTGAGTTAGCCGCGATTGTGCATGCTCAAAAATATGGAGGCATTATTTGTTTGGGCAACAAATGTCATATTTATAGTGATCATAAAAGTTTGAAGTATATCTTCACACGATGCGAGTTGAATATGAGGCAGCGAAGGTGGCTTGAATTAATCAAAGATTATGATCTTGAAGTCCATTATCATCCTGGCAAAGCCAATGTGGTTCTGGGATGCTCTCGGTCGAAAAGAGTCGATGCAACTGTCTTGCTTTGTCACTCCAAATAAATCTGAGTCTATGTCAAGAGTTAGAGAGATTAAATATTGATATAATTTCTCGGGGTACTCTGAATGATATCACCGTACACTCATCTATTCAAGAAAAGATTATTGCCGCTCAACGAGAAAGCAAAGGGCTCAAGCATATCGGAGAAAAAAAGTCGGATCGGGGCAAGCATCTTGCTTCCGCCTTGATGACGACAATGTGTTATGGTTCAAAAAATCGTCAGTTGTTCCAAAAAGTTCCCGAGCTCCGGCGGATGATTCTTGATGAAGCTCACCTAACCAGATTCTCGATCCATCCGGGTAGCAATAAAATGTATCATGACCCGAGGCGAGATTCTCGTGGACTAAAATGAAAATCGAGATAGCTCGATATGTTGCAAGATGTGATACTTGTCGAAAAGTCAAAGCCGTGCATTTAAAGACTGGCGGCATGTTACAACCTTTACCAATTCCAGCTGAAGTGGGAAGATATAAGTATGGATTTTATTGTGGGTCCGCCTACAACGGCAAAAGGGTTATGATTCTATATGGGTGATTGTGGATCGATTGACTAAGTCGGCCCATTTTATTCCAATGAAGAATGTTTACCGCACCTCAATATGCTTGGTTATACATAGACCGAATTATGTGTTTGCATGGGGTACCCAAGTCTATTGTTACCGATAGAGGTACACAGTTTGTTGCTAAATTCTGCAGAAATTTCATGAAACTTTGGGTACTAATTTATTATATAGTACGGCTTACCATCCGCAAACCGGAGGGCGGTCGAAAGAGTAAATCAAATTCTAGAAGATATGTTGAGATCTTGTGTATTGACATATTCCTCGGCATGGGATGAATGTTTGCCATTAGCAAAATTTGCTTATAATAATAGCTATCAAGAAAGTCTCAAAATGGCACCATTTGAAGCATTATATGGTCGCCGATGTCGTACTCCACTTAACTGGTCTGAACCAGGAGAAAGGTGGTTCTATGGAGTTGATTTAGTTAAAGAAACTGAAGATAAAGTCAGACAAATTCGAGCAAATTTGAGAAGAGCTCAGTCTCGACAAAAGAGTTATGCAGATCGTCATCGTCGACCCTTGGCATTTAAAGTTGGAGATTATGTATACTTGAAGGTGTCACCGAGCAAAGGTATCGACCGTTTTGGGGTGAAAGGTAAACTAGCACCTCGATACATCGGTCCATTTCAAATTATTGAACAGTGTGGGAAGGTAGCATACCGTCTGGATCTACCTGAGCAGTTGTCAATGGTGCACAATGTGTTTCATGTGTCCCAACTGAAAAAGTGTTTGCAGTACCGCACAAGGTCACCGACATTGAAGGTCTTCGCATTGAGTCTCGATCTGAAATGTGCGAGTATCCAATCAAAATTCTTGATCGAAAAGACCGAGTCACCCGCAGCACATAAGAAGATTTTATAAAGTTCGAGTGGGATCGGCACTACGAGGATGAAGCCACTTGGGAATCTGAGGAATTCTTGAATGAGCACTTTCCGAGTTTCTTTCTTCTTTCTCCTAAGTCACGATTCGTTTCTAAGGATCATGACTTTCCAAAAACATGAGACTTGTAATATGAACCTTCTACCTCCCTTATGAAACCATGTAAGATGTGTTTGCTTGACACATTTCCTTTTCCATTACTTAGCCCTAAGCTTTGAATCTCGGGGCCGAGATTCCTTTTAAGGGGAATATAATGTAACACCCCGGTGTTACGTTAAGCAAAAACCTGCCATGTCATCATCATCATTGCATGAGCATTCATGATTAGAAAACCCTAATTCAAACAATTAAAATAAGTTTACGATTCTAGGGTGTTGTTTGAGCTTCTTTGTATTACATGTGCTTATGTTTATAATTTGAATCCTCGCTCACATGTTTGATTTCTTAAATAAAACCAATCAATTAAAATCAACCGTGATGTTTGCAAGTGCTTGGCTAACCCTGACTTTCATCACCTTAAACAAGTTTTCTAAATCAAATGAGGTGCAAGAGAGAACCAAGTTTGAAATTGGCATTCAATTCCCAAATCCTAGCTTGAGAGGCTAAGTGTTGGAATTGGAATATCACTTTCAAATTTGGTGAGCTAACCATGATTAATTTTATAAATAAAAGTTGCCAACCAATGGCACCTTTTTGAAAGTATGAACTTTGTACTTTGAAAATATGCTATTGGTTGGGTTTGAAAAGTGTCACAGCACCACTATTTATTTGCTCAAGATTTCCATTTGAAATTCATTTCAAAAAGGGATATTTTCAAGTATGTTTTTACCCCCTTCATAATTTCACCTCAAAATATTCAAAATTTGGGAAAACTTCCAAAATACAGTTTGTGCATCTCTTTGAGCTCTACAACTTTGGTATACAAAGTTTTTCAAGTTTTTGAATAAAATTTGGAGTAATTTCAAAAGTAATTTGAATTTCAAATTGTCCCCGTTTGAGTTTTAAACTACAATTCAAAAATTATTGGGTTTCATGAAAAACTTCCTAAATGAAAGTTGTAGATCCTGAGAAATAGAACAACTTTTATTTTTGGAGATTTTTATCTTTTATTCAAAATTTGAAAGTAATTTTAAAATCTCCCAAGTTAGGGTTTTGCTTTAAATTCAAATTTGATGTTCAAATTCAAAAACTATTTGGAATCTGACCAAGCTTCCTTAATAAAGTTTGTAGAGCACAAAATTATGAACAATCGGTATTTTGGGATATTTTTGTGTACAGTACAAATTTTAAAAGTAATTTTGAAAATGAAGGGAAAAGGTGGCACTGTCTACAGTAGTGAACAGGGGGGGGTGCCATGCCGGCCGGTCGGCCGTCGCCGCCCGTGGCCACTCCCCGCGCCTTCCGCGGGTTTCACGCGCCGCCGTCCACCTCCACACCTTCGTGAAGTCGCCAGCCACCTGTAAAGCATCTCCCCGGCCTATAAAAGCCACCGCCGGCCCGTTTTCCTTTTTTCCCTCACTTTGGCCGACGGCGCTCACACTTTTGCAGAATTCACGCTCCACGCGCCATCATCACTCCCTCCATCTTGCCAGTAGCTCCGCCTTGATCTTGCGCCTCTTTTGAGCTGGGAAGTGCAAGTTAAGATCACCGGAATCGCCCTAACCGAGCCTTTCTTCTTCAACTCCGGTCGTCTGCCGCCGCCGTGGTGAGCCACCGCCGTTCATCCTCCTCCCGCCCAGCTCTGAGTCGTTTTCGGGTCGCAAAAAGTTCGCCTTGGTGTGCCGGTCACGTAGGCGTGCTTGGTTTCGGTGGAGAAGCTCCGGGGAGCTCGGGCACCGACGGCCGTGCGCCGGCGAGCCGCCGGGGTCGCCGTCCGAAGCGCTCCGAGGGTCGGCATAGGCCGTTTAATAGCTCGAGCTGCGCGGCATGGAGTGTAGAGTCCGTCGGTGTGGTTGGTTTTGCCGGAGATTCGTCGCCGGAGAAGAAGCAGCCGCTTCGCCGTGTCGTTGCCCCGTCGGCCGGAGAGAAAGGAGAGGAGGAAGGAGAAGCCGACAGTTCGCCCGCCTGTCGGCCGAGAGAGGAAAAAGGGAGCCGGCCGCGGCGTGGAGTTGGGCCGCACGCTGTGCGGAGGCAGGCCGTGGGCCGCATGGTCTGCGTCCACGGAAGAGAAAAAGTTTTTTTCTTTTTCCTTTTAGTTTTTAAATGCTGTTTTTCATATTTTTGTATTAATTCATTTTGGGCAGATAAAAATGTGAGAAAAATATGTATGTGACTCTTGTAATGTGCTCTGTCAAGGAAAAATGCTAACTTATGATTTTCAGTAAGTTTGTCTTGTAATTAAAATTGCCTCTTTAATTAATAAATACAACTTCCATGATTTTTAATAATTAAAATATAACTCCAAAAATCATGAAATTTATTTTGAGTGTTAATTAGATGCTAATGACCTTAATTATGAAGTTTGATCTTGTTTTGATTAAGTTTAGTATTACACTTAATTAATACCTTGTTTATTTAATGTTTAGGTAATTAATCCTTTAGTTAATTAGGGTTTAATTAATCCCCAATTAGCGAGTTAATTAGTGGCTTTCAACGACTGTAAAATGGTCAATAAATTAGTAATCACCTCTAATCACCATTAGGGTTGTTTGATTTTGGGATTTAGTGATGACCCTAGGTCATTAACCCTAATGACCTTCGGCATTTCATGTTGATTGTGTATCGCTAGTCCGTCGTCGTCGACGCTAGTTATACCTTCTTAGTATGAGGTTACCGTGAAGGAAAGTTGTACTCAAGATCGATTAAGAATCGTTGCATCGTTATCGCATGTCCATTTCATTTACTGCATTATAATCATGCATTTCAATCGTGTAGTTGTATCGTCCGAGGAGGGAGTTGATCCAACTCCCTGTTTTTCTCGAGAGTGCCTCCAGTGTGAAGAAGTTGGTCCAGATCCCGGCAGTGACATCCCCGAGTCCCACTTCGTCGAGCCCCAAGGCAAGCCCCGGATGCATTCAAACCCTGCCTTGTATTTCGAAAAGTTTTTATGATTTCATGTGATGATACTGCATTAGGTGTAGGAGTTGTGTGTTACCCTACTTGATGCATTTACCATACCTTGATATATTATCCTGGATACCTGTTTTGATTTCGAAATGCTTAGTATGCGCTTAGTCTTGCTACTAGTGTAGGGTTTTGATAAACTGTTTACAAAGGTGTGATCACAATGATCCCTGAAGGGAATTTATGAAAACTTGATGTTGCTTGTCGCCTACCTCTCACCTTGGCCGGGTCGTGGGTACGCCCAAGAACATGATGATGAGTTAATCGAGACGCCGGTGGAGTGACTTGCATCGGGGGGGGCTACCGCCCCTGGTGTAGTGTCGCCCACTTGTATCGGTTAAGCACCGTTCGTTGCTTGGCCCTTGGATCATGAGGTTATTGGATAGTACTAGTCGCATGCTAATGGCGGTAAACTCCACTTGGACTATCTTTTACTAGAACGGACAAGTAGCGTGTGCCCATTCTACGATGCGCACCGCCCGAAGTGACCGAGCGGCCGTGAGTGAGGTGGTGTAATTTGTACCTCCGTTACGGTAGGGAGAAATCCGGGCGTGAGTTGATGTATGTAAGATGTTGGTCCTGCATACATCGTGGCGGCTAGAAGCCCCAAATGGGTATATAAAGCGGTTCGAATCGCCGTGTGCTCCACGATATGGGAGCCGTGATCCTCGCACCCAAAGATCGTAGTAATAATGAAAGTTGAGTATGGAAAGTTTTGAATTCGGTATATGTTTGACGAGTGATTGATACATTAAGGACTGGCTTAGTCTTTTTAGCAAAAAGAGTCTTTTGATCTTGCTAAAGCCTCACCTTGATTCCTATTAGCCAGCATTCCTGAGTCTTCTCCCCAATTTTGGTCGGGTAAGTCTTGCGGAGTACTTTTGTACTCAGGGTTTGTTTAACCCCTGTTGCAGGTGAACCGCATGGGCAAGCGTGCTACGGCCCTTGCTGCATGACGGTTGTTGAAGAAGTGTCTGAGGAAGAGTGAATTGAGTGGCCTTTGGGCAGGGCAACTTTTGTTGCGTGGTTTGTAATCAAGTTAAGTAATGATACTTCCGCTGGGTTGTAATAATACTCTGGTTTGTATAAGTTTTACAAAATGTTTGTAAATTAAGTTATTGTAAGTCTTCCGCTACTCTGGTATTTTGTATGAAAGCTGTTGTAATATTGTGATGTATCTGTAAGTATCGATCCTGGAGTGATTGTGGTTTATCGGGGATCCACCCGACGGAACATTCTAGGTTATATGGTGTATAAGCATGGTTGGCTGAGGTCTTAGGGACAAGGTCAGTGCTTGTGGGCCATATAATTTAGAAGGTTCTGCCACAGGCTCGGGACAGCTAATGAACAAAGAAAAATCGGCAGTGTTCTTCAGCTCGAACTGTGATGCTGAGGCCAAGAATGCAGTGCGTTCAGTGTTGCAAATTCAAACCAAGCACTTGCCGAGAAGTACCTAGGACTAGCAACCGCCTTGGGCCGATCAATAAAGGAAACCTTTGAATTTATGCCCAATAGAATCGAGGCCTAATCGGTACATGGAGCGGCCGACAAGCACGTTGTGTAGGCAGGGAAGTGCTTCTGAAATCAGTGGCTCAAGCGGTGCCGACGTACCCAATGAGCTGCTTCCTAATTCCAAAGGATACATGTAGGAAGATGAAAACAGTAACCTCCAACTACTGGTGGGGAAGTTCAGCGGATAGCAGACACATACATTGGCAGCGCTGGGAACTTCTGACGAGACCTAAAGTACAAGGAGGTATGGGATTCCGAGACCTTAGAATGTTTAACCTTGCAATGCTTGGGAAGCAAGGGTGGAGGCTCATTGAGAAGCCAGAATCTTTGTGTGCAAGAGTCCTCAAAGGCAGATATTTCCATGATACTAGTTTCCTTGCCGCTACAAGGAAGAAGCACGCTAGCTAGACCTGGCGTGCAATCCTGGAGGGGAGGACAGTGTTGAAGAAAGGGCTATTGCGCAGGATCGGTGATGGTAGCTCAACGGACATTTGGCATGACCGATGGCTGCCTGGTCACTTCAATGGAAGGCCGCTAGTGATGCCAGACAATCCACAGATACACAATGTGGCTGAACTGGTAACAGAGAGTGGCGCCTGGAATGAAACTCTGATCGGTCAGGTGTTTGCTAATGTGGATGCACAGGCCATTATAAGTACGCCGATCAGAGGCATGGGAGATGATGTTTGGGCATGGGAACCGGAGAGACATGGTCTGTACACGGTTCGATCAGCATACCGAATGTTATATGATGAAACAAGTGTGAGACAGGGAGATGAATCAGCCTCAACGTCTGAAAACAGAACCTAGAAAAGGATTTGGAAGCTGGATGTCCCTCCAAAGATAAGAGTTTTTTGGTGGAGGGTGGTAAATGGTTTCCTGCCGTCTAAAGGAGAGTTCCATCGTCGTCATATTGAACCTATCCCTAACTGTGATGTATGCGGGGCAGACGAGGAGTCGATCAAACACGTGCTGATGGAATGCTCAGTAGCCAAGGTGTTTTGGGCTGAAGTACAGAAGATAGTTGCAGTCAAACTTCCAGACTTGCATCCTCTCAATTGGGCTCATGACCTGGTTAATCCGGAACTGTGGCCTCCGAAAGATGCAGCCGTCATGCTCTGTGGTATGTGGGCATTATGGATGTCGAGGAATAATCGAAGACATGGTGAAGCTCCCTGTCCTCTATAGAAATCTGTCGAATGGGTCAAGGATACAGCTTTTGATCTTTGGCAGATAAATCACCCACCAAAGCAACAACGAGCTCCTAGTCAGCAACAACAGCAATGGAGTAGGCCAGAACCAGGATGGGTAAAATGTAATGTGGATGCATCTTTCTCTGAAAGAGATAGTTCAGGTGCAACAGGAGTGGTCCTCCGTGATCATGAAGGACGAACATGTGGAGGAGCAGCGAGGCGGTATGAGCAGGCCCTGAATGCACTGACGATGGAAGCTATAGCCTGCTGCGATGGCCTGCAGTATGCGTGTCAACGCGGGGTGCGTAAAATCTTACTAGAAAGTGATTGTCAGGTCCTGGTACGACTATGGGAGAAGCGAGCATCGGAGCGTTCGGAAATCCAACCTGTTCTTCTGCAAATAGAGAACCTGAGCCGGAACTTTGAAGCTTTTAACCTATGCTTTGTTAGTAGAGTGTGTAATAAGTTAGCTCATGAGTGTGCTAGATTAGTCTCTCGTGAAAACCCGGTGGAAGAGTGGCTTATAACTCCACCGGCCTTACGAGACACTGCCCGAGGTGATTGTAATACTTCTCATGGCTAATACAAAGCTCCGGCTATTCCCTCAAAAAAAAAGAGAGACAAAAGCTATGCTAAGAAAACAGAAAATATAAATAGGATGATAGGATCATATGCGCATAAGATTATTTCTAAAACAGATTCCCAGTGAGCTGGTTATTGCGTAGCGTCAAGTGTCGAAGCTTCGTGACCGTCCATAGAGCTGCTGGCACATCGCCGGAGAGCTGGTTATCGTCTAGAGTCAGCCGTTCTAGAGTTGTGCAACTGGCAAGGCCTGTTGGGATGGAGCCGTTCAAGTGGTTGCCACGAGCGGAGAAGGCCTGGAGCCGGCCCCTAGCGCACAGGCCTTCTGGGATGGCACCCATAAGCTCGTTATTATCAGCATCGACATGAAGTAAGTCCGAATGCTTCCCAAGTTCCTGTGGAAGTGTGCCATTGAATCTGTTGCCGGACAGCCAAAGTGACAAGAGTGACGGCAGTCGGCCGATGCTCACCGGTATCATGCCAGAGAAGTAGTTGTCGTAGAGGAGCAAGTCTGTGAGGTTCTCCAAATGCCCAAAGACTTCGGGGATGCTTCCAGAAAGCTTATTTATAGAAATGTCGATAATAACTAAGCTGTTTGCTGTGAACTTATGAACCACTATCTCACCGGTGAAGTTGTTGCTGTACGCATACAATTCTTGCAGCTTCTTGAGGCTCCAAATCCTCGGAGGTATGCTTCCGGTCAAGCCATTATTTGACAGGACCAGCATCTCCAACTCCGACATTTCAAGCACAGGGCTTGGAAAGTTGCCAACGAGGTTGCAATCTGATGCCCAGAGGTTGACTAGCTTGGACAGGTTCTTGAATGACGTGGGCAGCTTGCCCGCGTCGAACGGATTATCTGACAGGTCCAAGTTCTGTAGCATAGTTAGCATGCCAAGATCCGCTGGGATGGTGCCGCTGAATCGGTTCTTGCCTAGGAACAGAGTTGTAAGATTCGGCGCCAGACGACGGCCGATGTCCGCGGGCAGCTTGCCGCTGAAGTTGTTGTAGGACAGGTCGAGGTAGTCCAGCGAAGCACAGCGGTAGAGCGTGGTCGGGAAAGTGCCGGAGATCCTGTTGTAGGAGACGTCGAGGTATACCAGGGCCGAGAGGCCGCCGACGGCGTCTGGGAAAGGGCCCTTGATGCCGACGCTCTCGAGGGTAAGGTTCACGACCCGCCCGGCCGCGTCGCAACCGACGTATGGCCAGCTGCAGTGACCGTCCACGGCCGAGGTGCTCCATCCGTCGAGCGCAGGTGGGTCGCCCCACGCACTCTTGATCTGGAGCAGCAGCTGCGCCTCGTGGTTGTCCACCTCTGCCGCCGCCGGTCGGGACTGGGACTGCGCGGCCGCGAGCAGCACGAAGCAGCTGTGGAGCAGCGGGACAAGCAGGAGAAGGTAGAAGGAGCACGACGAGCAAGCTCGGAGCCGTGGCGTCATCTCTCCACCGGGGCCGGCAGGCTTCGTGGTGTCGTGGCCTCGTCGGCGGCGGGCGTTGCTTGTGGGTAGCTGTGCTGTGCACTGTGCAGGGCCGCCGCGGTGGAGCCGGGGGTATGGTTGCCTTGTTTAATGGCGAATGCGGCGGGAACACATGTCCGCTGGCCTGTTTTTCTAACCACACTGGGGGAGAAATGCTGCTCCAAGTCACGAGAGCACATGGCGAATCCGGCGGGAACACATGCTTCACGAGAGCACGCGTTGAACGACGGCGACGCTTAATTAGGTGGTCGACGGAGTCAAATACCAATTCGTCGTGTTAATCAACCTACTAATGCACCAAGTTTTATTTTCTAAGTCCACCCCAAAAAACATCCCCCACTGAGGAGCTCCCCTTACACCTACACGCCAAAACGTACCCAGAAAATCTCACGCCATCAAAATCAAGCATCCAGATCTGCTCTCATCATTCTCTCTCCTTACTCACCCACGTACGGACGGCCCAGATCACGTGTATGGTCCTCATCCCTCATCCGGCACTCGCCTCGCACACGCCTCACACGCACGGCAAGAACCAGCAATCAAGGAAATTCAAAACACATCCCTCCGCCTATACCCTGCCCGCACAAATGCCGCCTCCGCCTCCCAGGGCGCACGCGACGATCACCGCGATCACCGCCGCCAGGGGCGCCGGACGCCGCGACGGAAGAAACCGGAACGCCGACATCCTCGACTCCAATCCCAAACTCACGGACGGACGGACTGCATGGACGGCGGCAGCACGGACAGCGCCTGCAAGATTGCCTCCACGTCGCGACGGGCGATCACGCACGCCGGACGGGCGGACATCGCTTGCAAGATTGCCTCCACGTCGCGACGGGCGATCACGCACGATCACGCCTGCCGGACGCCGGATGGGTGTCCGCGCTCCTGCAGGATCGCCGCACCAGCCGCGACGGCAACAGAAGATCTCAACGGAGTGACGGCGCTCCCCCCGCGGCAGTCCGACTCTTGCCAGCACCAGCATCGATCGCTCCTACAATCCCGTCTTTCGTCTGGCAGGTAACAGCACAGCTACTCGCTATTGCTTGTTTTGTTTCTTGCCCACCGGCATCAGTTACCCTCTGACGGTGCTAGATCTTGTTCCCCCTCTTGTTCATCTCTTGTGTGAAAACGAATATCTGAAACTCTGAAAACGAGTACGTAGAGTCCAGTTCGGAGAGCAATTTAGAAAATTGTTTTTCACAGAGCAATCTAGAAAATTATATTCTAAACTGCTTGCAAACTGAACATTCTGAACTTCACTATTACCTGTCCGGCAAGAACTACGATAAGAAGAAGTGCCTTAATATTTAAAAAGTAATTGCAATTATTATGTTCTGATGCAGATATGCATTTAGAAGTAAGCCCTGTGTGCTCAGTTTACTTATTTCTCTTCTTGTCTTTTCAAAATCCATGGCTTACGATTAAATCCATGGCGTTAGCCCTGTATGCACCCTTAATTAATCTCGACCAACTGAATATTCGTCATTGGCTTTTTATACAGTACAAAATGTGTTACTCTGATGACAGGTGCTTCCTTTAATCCTTTAACCCTATAATTGATCTTTATTTAAGTTTTGTGATTTACCCTTTTTCAAGATTCAAGAACCTGCAAGACTAAATGGGCACACCATCAGATGGACGCACTGCCTTGAGTGACATAACCAACCTCAATACACCAGGTACAAATATAAACACAACTTCGTGCAACCTTCCAAACATTACCATGTACATATTATCTCAACAACACCACATCGAGCAGCTTCCAGTGAGGAACAGCGGAAGAGGGAAGAAAGGAACAGGAAACAACGTGAGTACCGCGCTAGGGTAAGGGCTCAACAAACCGCTGAAGAAAGAGACGAGGCATATGTGCAGCGAAAGGCTGAGTCAAGTACAATGAACATGGCATCTTCTTCCTCCGGGCTGGGGACACAAACAGGGATGGCGTAAAACTGCCACCGATCAGCACTGTAAAGCATATATATTATCTTCATATATTCCGTACTACATATAGGAAACTAATAACTTAACTTACTTACTTTTCCCATGCAGCTATCAACAACGCTAAGGACGGAATTCTTGGCCGACATTTTGACGAGTTTGCAAACGAATGTTTTAGCAACCTACCTCAATATCTTCAAGACATGATTAAGGCCTTAAGCACAATGTAACTTAGATGGTTACTATGAGAAATAACTTTACTATTTATTGACATGATAAAGTGTCTCCAAATTGTATTCATGGTAAAAAAATAATTAAAAATATAATAACTATTCATTGTTCTCATGTGCATCTTAAAGATAAAACCGTTGCATTAGCACGGGCATTATACTAGTAGCCTAAAACTTTTGACTTTTTGAGCGTTATGTTCACTAAATTATGGATGGGGAAGGTGCCAAGAAGCCAAAGTGGGGTCTGTTAACCATCAAATGGATCTCTGAATCGAAAAGTTAATTTCAACCACCAGAAATTCATAAGGCACTCAGAAATTCAGAAGGCAGTGCTGGCTTAAGATCCACGGGTCTGCAGTTTTGTTTTGGTTGCAATTCAGAAGGCAGTGCTGGCTTAAGATCCACGGGTCTGCAGTTCTATTGCTTAATATCCCAATATATCATGAAACCATCAGATTTCCTTCCCTCGCCTCTTTGTATCTGCATTCAGTTTGGAATAAGCTATAACACTGATCATGCACATCTAGCTACTCTTCCACATAGGTAACTGAAGTTCAGTGTGACCCAATCTGCATTCGGCTATTCATGTTCAAGCAGATAATCCATGCGTCTGCAGATTGTCTTGGTTGCAGTTCCACCGGTTGGAATGTTTGGATAGATCCATTACTCCATTGGTCTGCACGACAGCACACTAGTTGTTTTACACTTGTAGTATTTTCTCTGACATAAAGTATTTCATAAGCAACTGAGTACACTGAATTTCTTTTCAGGTGTCATTAGCATGCACGCCTAAGATCTGAAACCTAGTAACAAAAGTTTAAGTTCTCTTCATCTCTTGCCCTCTTAGTCTCACTCCAGGCCATCTAGTTCTTTCTTTGCTTTTTGACAGGAACATAGCCGATTAGCCGTCGACAATGTAGTGGATAGTGGAGACTAACTGTATCCATATCTTTCTGATTGATTGCTTCGTTCCAGCAATGAAAGAACAGACCCATCTCAGTTTTGAAGAGGTCCTTGGTGAATTATGTTTTCTACTACGCTATTGTAACAGAACATGCTGCTGCTTCTAACAATTTCATCTGGAACCAGCAATCTGGGGTTTTATATTGCTTAGTGCTTATACATGATAAAATAGGAAACTAATGAAATACTTACCTGAATCAGAATTCACAAGCGTACTTCAAATCTGCCTAATCTCTCATCTTACATCCTGCTATGTTAAATATAAGATCGTCTCTGAACAACATTACCTCTGTCATAAAAATAGATTTGCCTCTGATAATATTAATTGTCAGAAATAAGAA
This sequence comes from Chrysopogon serrulatus, assembly GCA_015844335.1. NCBI lineage: Eukaryota > Viridiplantae > Streptophyta > Magnoliopsida > Poales > Poaceae > Chrysopogon > Chrysopogon serrulatus. The sequence continues at coordinate 234,312 of JADLZL010003090.1, read as the reverse complement.
GGGTAACTTTAACCATCAAATGGATCTCTGAATCAAAAAGCTAATTTGAACCATCGGAAATTCAGAGGCATTCAGAAATGATTCAGTCTCTGATTCAGAGGGCAGTGCTGCTTTAAGATCTGAAATCAGTTTCAGCGGGCATATATCATCGCTAATTGCAACTGACGTTTTTTCAGGTGGTTTGTTCTAGAAACTGCTGCATAATTCTTCTTTGGATATACGGGAAGAGATTTGCAGTGTTATATATTATTAGAAGACGAGAGGACATGTACAACCAAATGGAAAAAAAAAAAAAAAGAACAGGTAGCAACCATTTGATTCAGAGATCTTATACACAAAACTTGGTAGCAACTAAGGGCAAAAACCAAAGGGCTACTAAAGGAACCGAAGCAACAAGGAAACAAAGACTAAACTAAACTAAACTAAACTAACGAACATTACACCTTGAACCATCTCACCAGCTGGAGAGAGCTACAATTCATTGTTGATGGCACGACTATTAAAGGCCCGTTGATATTGATAGCAGATTGTCTTGGTTGCAGTTCCACCTGTTGGAATGTTCTTCTATTGCTTTCTTTGTCGATATTCCACTAAAAATATATCATGGAACCAATAAATTTCCTTCTCCTGGCCTCTTTGTATCTTCATTCAGTTTCACTTCAGGAACAAATGCAATAAAGCATAGTGGAGATGGAATAATCTACAACATTGATCATGTACATCTAGCTCTAGCTGCAAGTATTCTTCCACATAGGCAACTGAAGTTCAGTGTGACCCAATTCTGTTTATCCTTCAGAAACCTGCATTCGGCTATTCATATTGAAGCAGATAGCATGCTATTGACAAACTCCGGGGCGACAGATTACTGCCAACGGCTTCACCATCGGCATTGATAGCCCAACACCTTCAGCCATGTCAACAGCACCACATTCACCGACATCCCACTCGAAGCACTTGGACGAGCGCCGCCCGGTGTCAAGCTAACAAGACGCATTGCCAACCCATCGCTGGGCAGCGCCTCCGTCCCAAGCCCAAAACGGCAGCAAGGGCGCGGTGACCGCGGTCACCACGCCCCCGGCGTCCAAGAACCGCTCCGGCCTGAACTCCTCAGGCGCCTCCCATAACTTGGGGTCCCGATGGATCGCCCAAGCGTTCCACGAGGATCATGGTGCCGCGCCCGGACATGGTACCCACCGACGGTGCAGTCCTCCGTGGCCTTGTGCGCCGGGATCACCGGCCCGACGGGGCACAGGCCGGGCGTCTCCTTGACCACGCCCGCAGATATGGGAGGTTCACGATGTCCGACTCCTCCACCAGCCGGAAGGTGCCCACATTGGCGTGCAGTTCAGATGTCGCTTTCGCATCGCTTCAGGATGCGTTAGCGGCAGCGCCATTGCCCACTTTCGTGGTCGGCGCCCGGCGGTGCCGGGCTTGCCGGCAAGCGTACGAGATTGCAACCATCGGTGTCACCGTCACTTCACCATGGTAGTGCCACAAAACAAGCCCACAAAGAGTGATTCACGGGGACAGATTACTACTCACCAAGAGAATGCCTTTGATGACGATTAATCGGTGTAATACTCGTGGTGAGTTTCTTGCGGCCGACAGGAGCTCGTCAATGGCGCCGTTCTTCTCCTTCTCCTTCTCCGTGAGCCGGCTCTGGCGTTTGTCGCGACGAGGCCGGGCGGCGAAACGTGTCGCGTCGCTCGGGCCGAGACGCACCGTGAGCCGCGATCGACGCCGCTACAGCGCCGGCACCACCGCACGCGTTTCGCAGGAAGTCTCGGCGCCGGGGCGCCGCCACTGTGAAGGAATCTCGGCGATCTCTCGATCCTGCGCACGTCGTCGCCGTGCCGAGGCGCTGCCCGGCGAGCGAGCGCAGCATCACGTTGAAACACCGGCTCAAGAGCTCGGGCGAGCGTCACGCGAGCGGAACCGCCGGCGCTACGGCGGAGGAGGCTGTGGGCGAACGCGGCGACCTCGGCGCGTCGGCGGCGGCGCTACGGGCGAGGCAGGCGGGACGCCGAGAAGAGCTCAGCGGCGAGGAACCGGCGGATGGCGCCAGGGGTCGCCGTGGGACGCCCGAAGACCGTGGTGCCTGTACCGAGCCTGCCGCCGCCAGCAGCGGCTTTGGCCGCCCGCCGCGGCGTCGTGCGCCGTGAAAGCACTCTCCCCTCGGCGCGGCGTGCGACGACACCAGCGGCGCGCCGCGCGCCAGCGCGCAGGAGGATGAGCGCCGCCACCGGTGCCGCCCCCCGCCGCCGAAGTGCGCGGCCGCGAACGCGCCGAAGCGGTGCAGCGGCTTGCCGACGCCGAAAGGTGGAGGTGGCCGGCAAATGGGCGCGACGGCGGGCTTCGGCGCGCCGTTGTTCTTGTCGTGCCCACGGGCACGCCGGTTCCGCATAGCGGCGAAAAAGCGATTAGCGTGGGAGATGACGGTGATGGCAATGGGGAGCTGGAGAGCGCCGCCGCTCGGCACCGCTTCCATGGCTGACAACAGCCTCGGGTGGGGAAGAGGAGGGCGAGGAAGAATGAGATGGGGAAGAAGGTAAGGCAAATCGAAGATGCCAACCATCGGAGCAATTGAGCTCACTGCTCACCGACGGAGGGAGATGCTGACATGGATGGCGGCCATGCCGAGGGATGAAGTGACAACGGGATAAAAAAAACAAAAAATCAGTGCTTTTCTAGAGTTCTATTATAAGCAAAGACACAAACGGTTAAGATGCAGCATTCAGGTGAACTAGCAGGTAACCCCGCGCATTCGCGCGGGCAACAGAACACACTATATGCAACAGATTTGGGTGCAATGGCAAAGGTGGCGCATATATATCAGCCAACTGTATGATTCAAGTATATCAGTAACTGTTTTGTAATATGTATAAACAGATTGAACACAATGACATTTTATACAGGGAGAACAGGACCATGAAAGTAAGTAGGTGGTAGGCAAATCACATGGAAGCAATGACCTTTCCAATAATAACAAATGAAGAGAACTAATGTAACTGAGGTATATGTGCATCTTTTAGGCTCAAAATCAATATACTCATGGACCCATGTTTTGCCTACAGCAAAGCCTAAACAAATGTTATGGAGCAGATCGAGGAACCAAAACTGAAAAGTCCCACATAGCTTTTGGTGACTGGCAGCAGGCAGTACACATGTATCATCTTCCTTTGATCTTCCTCACCACAATATTGACAGATACTAATTTAACCCATGTCAGCTAATTCATTGGACGACGATGAGGAAATTTTTTAATAACAATCTAGAATATGAGGGGAACTCTATAATTCCATCTGAGATAGGCAAACATAGAGTATTCCAAACCAACCAATCTGTAAACGTACCTGATTGTAGCATCATTTTAATTTTAATAGAGATAACTGTAGGAACCCATGCAAACCCAATTTTTGTTCAGGCAATCATGTGGTCGATTCAGTTCATGATTGAGAAACCCCTGCAATCCCAATGCTGAGCGAACCATAGAGACTCGATTAGTTTTCTGTACAAACAAAATGATAATCTATGTAATGGTATATAGTAGTTGGCTGGAACTGAAAACAAAAAGCAAACTAAAAACACGGAACCCCAAGAAGCAAACTTAAAACACGGAACCTCAAGAAGCAAACTAAAAACATGGAATGGTTGAGGGATGCTGAACGGCTGCATAATCATGATTTTTTTTTTATTCTGGCATTCTGTCGAGAACCTGAAAGGCGCATGACACGAAGACTGAAAAAACCAAAAATTGAAGAACGCACAATGCACTCGACGGGGTGCTGTCGACGGTGGGCAGGGGCGAGCACAACGTCGTCAGGGGCGGGCGACTCTGAAACGGGCAGCGGCGGCTTCGGCCACTGGCGGGGCTCGCTGGCACCGTGCTATCCCGCGAGGCAGCAACCACCGGGGCAGTGGGGCGGTCCTGCCGCATGGCTACTGCAGGCGCCGGGGCCGCAGGACCACGCCGCCGTGGCGGAGACGGGCAGAGGCGGGCACGGCGGGGGTCCGGAGGGCGCAGGGATAACGGCCGGCGAGGGCGCAGGCGACGGAAGCCGCAGGTCGGCCAGAGAACGCGAGGATGAGGTGCAGAGCGACTGGTGGGTACCTGTGGTGGCCTGCTGGTGCTAGTCGGACTGGACGCGGCGACCTGAGCTGAGAACGGAGCTATATCCGCCGTGGCGGGCGGGCGCGTTGTTGCGGGCGTTGTCGTCGTCGTCGTAGGCGCTGTGGGGGGCGGAGTGGCGGGCCGGCGCACCCGGCGGCGCTGTTGCGATGCGGCGCAGGGGCGGATGCCGCAGGAGGGGCAGCGCTCCGGCGGTGTGGGTAGAGGAAGGGGATGCGGAGCCAGCGAGGAGGCGGCGCGCGGCATCTGCACGTGGGGGTTTCCTTTTTTTTTTTTGGGGTCTGGATGGTTCCGCGGGGAGAGGATAACGATGGCGGAGGAGGGGAGTCGCGTTTACTGTTCTCGGGACAGTAGATTGTGAGGGGGGCACGAAGTTTACAGTTCCACAACTTTTCCTTTTTTTTTTTTTGGGGTCTGGATGGTTCCGCGGGGAGAGGATAACGATGGCGGAGGAGGGGAGTCGCGTTTACTGTTCTCGGGACAGTAGATTGTGAGGGGGGCACGAAGTTTACAGTTCCACAACTTTAAGGGTATTTAAGGGTATTGTATGTATTGTAGAGATCACATTTGTCCAAGAAAGTTGCAACTTGCAAGCGACAAACAGAGAGCTAGTACATCAAAAGAAAACAACAAAGAGGTACTCGTTGTTTCATCCCAAAGGAAACACCAAGACGCAGCAAACTTAACCAGTTCCTTTTCTTGTTAAGGTCTTCCAACGACTTGTCAATATGTCATCAGTCAGCAGCATAAGCTCCACTTCCTCTGGAACATCTCTTGATTTTCCAGTTGTGTGCCTCCTAAAGTCCTGATACAGGGATATTTTCCACTTGTTGTCCACTTGATCTAACCATAAACTCTCACCGGTCTTGTAGCGGTATCTCAATTCTCTCATTCTTGAAGAAAGTTCATGTTTCTTCTCTTGTCTGCATAATAAAACTCACCCCTTAGCACAGTTACCAGATTCAACAGCAGAAATTTCATGTCCTTCCAAGCCAAGCCACCCTGAAAACATAACCTAATAAATTCTTTGTTTCCAAAGCCCCAGGGGCTGCAGCACAAAAATATATTGCCAACTACTACTCCGTCCTATAATAATTTGTAACACCCCGGTGTTACGTTAACCAAAACCTGCCATGTCATCATCATCATTGCATAAGCATTCATCATTAGAAAACCCTAATTCAAATAATTAAAATGAGTTTACCATTCTAGGGGTGTTGGTTGCGCTTATGTCGCCGTCGGGCTTGGCGAACGCCGTGAGCACCGGTGAGCGCCGCCATGCCGCCGCCGTCATGCTCGTCGCGGTGTCTGTCTAGTGATGCTCCGGGTCGCGTTCGCGTCGTGTAGTGCCCGCCTTGTGTCGTTTGATCGTGTCGGGTTGCTCGGTATCGTCGGAGGAGCTCCGGTGAGCCGGGTCGTGGTGTGCCGCGGCGCCGGCGAGCCGCCGAGTCGCTCTGTGTCGCGCCCCGTGGGGAGGGAGAGGCCGTTTGATACCTCGTTGGGTGCGGTTCGGTGAGAGGAAGCCGCTTGTGCGATTAGTTTAGCCGGAGGAGCATCGCCGGGCGAAGAGCGGCCGTCCGCCCGCCCCGCCGCCGTCCGGCGGCCGGAGAAAGAAGGGGAGGAGAGAGCCGACACGCGGGGCCGGCGTGTCGGCCGAGAGAGGAGGAAGAGGAGCCGCGGGCCGCTACCGGCGTGGGCGCCCCGCATCATGCAGTACCGCTCGGGCTGCACAGTGAACCCGCGGGGAAGAGAAAATTTTTTTTTTCCTTTTAAAATTCCAAAGCATAGTTTTCATCTTTTTGCTATAATTTATTTTGGGCAGATAAAAATGTGAGAAAAATATGTGTGTGCTCCTTGTGATATGCTCACAATGAAAAATACTAACCCCGGTTTTCCAATAAAATTTAATTATACTTTAATTTGCTCCTTTAATTAAGAAATGCAATTTCCATGATTTTTAATAATTAAAATATAAGTCCAAAAATTATGAAACTTGTTTTGTGTGCTAATTAGGTGATGATGATGAAGTTTGATCCTGTTTTGATTAAGTTTTGTATTAGGCTTAATTAATTCCTTAATTAATCATGTTTAATTAGTAATTCTTTAATTAATTAGGGTTAAGTTAATTCCCAATTAGCAAGTTAATTAGTGGCTTTCAACGACTGTAAAATGGTCAATAAATTAGTAATCACCTCTAATCACCATTAGGGTTGCTTGATTTTGGGATTGAGTGATGACCTTAGGTCATTAACCCTAATGACCTTCGGCATTTCATGTTGATTGCGTATCGCTAGTCCGTCGTCGTCGACGCTAGTTATACCTTCTTAGTGCAAGGTTGCCGTGAAGGAAAGTTGTACTCCGGATCGACTAATAATCGTTGCATCATTATCGCATGCTCTTTTGTTTATTGCATTGTAATCATGCATCTTTATCGTGTAGTCAGTCGGGACCGAGGAGGAAGTCGAGCCGTCTCCGGTTTCGAAGAGGTTGGATCTGATCTTGGTGATTGGGTAGCCGATCCTCACTTCATCGAGCCCCAAGGCAAGCCCCGGATGCATTCAAACCCGTCCTTGTATTTCGAAAGTTTTTATGATTTCATGTGATGATATAATGCATTAGGTATAGGAGTTGTGTGCTATCCTACTTTGATGCATCTACCATACCTTGTTACATTACCCCATACACTGTTTTTGATTTCGAAATGCTTAGTTGCGCTTAGCCTTGCTACTAGTGTAGGTTTTGATAAATTTGTTTTCAAAAAGTGATAACAATACTCCCTGAAGGGAATTTACGAAAACCTGATGTTGCTTGTCGTCTACCCTTGTTCCGACGGGGTCAAGGGTACACCACAAGAACATGATGATGAATAAATCGAGACGTCGGTGGAGTGACTTGCATCAGGAGGGGCTATTGCCCCCGATGTAGTGTCGTCCACTTGTGTCGGTTAAGGACCGTCCGTTGTTTGGCGCTGGGATCATGAGGTTATTGGATAGTACTAGTCGCATGCTAATGGCGGTAAGCTCCACTTGGACTATTCGTTACTAGAACGGATAGTAGCGTGTACCCATCCTACGATGCGCACCGCCGGTGACCGAGCGGCCGTAGTGAGGTGGTGTACTGTGCACCCGTGCTAGTATGGAGAAATCTAAGCGTTGAGTTGATGTATGTAAGATGTTCGGTCCTGCATACATCTTGTGGCTAGGAAGCCCCAGCTGGGTATATAAAGCGATTCGAATCGTCGTGTGCTCCACGATATGGGAGCCGTGATCCGAGTCCCGGCATCGTAGTAATAATGAAAGTCTGAGTATGAGAGTTTTGAATTCGGCATATGTTTGATAAGTGATTGTTAGAGTAAGGACTGGCTTAGTCTCTTTTTTGCAAAAGGGTGTCTTTTGATCTTGCTAAAGCCTCACCTTGATTCCTATTAGCCAAAGATTCCCGAGTCTTCTCCCCACTTTTTGGTCGGGTAAGTCTTGCGGAGTACTTTTTTGTACTCGGGTTTGTTCAACCCCTCATTGCGTGTGAACCGCATGGACAAGAGTGCTACGGCCCTTGTTGCATGACGGTTGTCGAAGAAGTAACCGATGAAGAGTGAATTGAGTGGCCTCTCAGGCGGGGCACTTTGGTTGTGTGATATGTAATAAAGTTATATAATGATACTTCCGCCGGGTTTGTAATAATAAAACTACGGTTTGTATAAGTTTTGTAAAAAGGGTTGTAAATTAAGTTATTGTAAGTCTTCCGCTACTCCGTATTTGTATATGAAAATCGTTGTAATATTGTGATGTCTCTGTAAGTATCGATCCCGGAGTGATTGTGGTTTATCGGGGATTCACCCGACGGAACATTCTAGACTATGTGGTGCACAATTACGGCTGACAGAGGTCTTAGGGACAATGTCAAGTGCTTGTGGGCCATATAATTTAGAAGGTTCTGCCACAGAGGGTATCAGAGCGGTACTTACTAAGATATTCACAGTGTTACCTTTTAAAAATTTCAAAATGCTTTGGATCCAAAAGTTAAATGGGTTTTAGTCTAAATTGCTTCTGCTCCGTCTTAATTCTTTCTAGTAGCCTTTCTAGGTGCTATTTAAAAGAAGTCTTAAGCGGAGTATCATGTGTTTTTCTCTTTTGCCCTATATTACGAAACATATGCTTATGTTAGTTTAAAACTTTTTGCTTGATCCGTAGGCTCGATCATGCATCATGCTTAATTCACATGTTTAAAATCATATCCCCGTTTAAAAAGTGGTTGGGCTAAGTAGAATCAATCCTATTCTTGCTGACTCTAAGGTTCTCAATCTTATAGAATCTATCTTTGCTCTCTACAGATGGCCCGTACCAAGCGGCATCGCCGAAAAGATGACCGGTTCTAAGGGTGTGCCACGTCACCGGTGGGCACCGTCGCAACGATGCCGAGGCCGGACCGAGCGAGCCAAAGCCGGAGAAGAAAAAACCAAAAAGTCAAGATAGCCGAAGTTGTTCCGCCGAGCTAGCTATCGCTACCAAGGAGCGTAGCATAGCAATTGCCGAGAGGGATGAGGTGAAGTCCGAGTTAGCGGGTCACCGCGGCGAGGGAGCGATCGGACCTTCGTACCATCCACAAGCTCCAAATGACCATTGCCCGTCTTCAAATGAGCCGCAAGGCGCAATGAATCGAGGAACGATGGGTACGATTACATTGAGGAGCCGCAGGCTCGGATAGACGACCTCCAAGCTTACAATGCAGCACTCCATGAAGAAGTCCATCATCGCATAATCTCCATGATCCTCTGTACCCGGCAACAAGTGGCCGCGGACGACTTGGGTGCCGTGGAGTCACCGGAAGTGCACTCGGCACCGGCAGCAGGAGTCCGAGGTCGACGAGTCCGTTGCGGGCAATGAGTCCGATGCGGACCATGGGTCCGACATCCGAGTGTCCCGAGAGAAAATATGTGTAAAATAGTCAACACAGGGGAATGTCCGCCTACGAGCGGACTTGTAATATAAATAAGCAAACCCATGTGTGAATAGTTTGTACCGCTGTTTTAAAGTTCAATAAAACTGCTTGTGAATAAATATAATCTTGTTTATAACAGATGTCCGATCATCCTCGTCTTTGGTTCTCCGCAAGAGAGGGTGCGGCCCCAGTCACCACCAAAGACCCCCATCCTTAGTCGACGCCAGGCGGCTTTAGTCCATGCCACCATCGAGAATGCCCGTATGCTACGGGAGATAAGTCGGCAAAATCGTGATGCACCACATGAAAATCATGGTCGTCGTAATCACGACGAAATCACATATCGCGGACTTCACCGAGACTCGTCCCGCCGGTGTTCACCGGTGCCGAGGAACCCTTAGAAGCTAATGATTTGCTTCGTATCATAGATCTAAAGTTTGACCTACTAGAGGGTTGTCCAGTTTGTTGAAACCCAAGTTTGCCGTCCAACACCGAGAGGCCCCGCATCTGCGTGGTGGGCAAATTTCCTTGCACGACGACCAAATTGACCAAAGAAATTACAGGCTATGTTTAAAGATGCATTCCGTCAACACTTTATTCCGACGGGGTAATGCAAGCTAAGCCGAAGAGTTTCTAGCATTAAAGCGGGGTGGTCAAACCGTGGTGCAATATGTGAATGCATTCAACATCTATCCCAAGATGCACCGAACATGTGGATACTTGACGGTAAAAAAGAAGAGGTGTTTTGTTAGGGGTTTGAGAAATGACATCGAAACCCATCTCACTTTGCAAACCCTAAAGCCACTTTCTATGAGTTAGTGGATATTGCCATATCCTACGAGAGATCTTTGCAAAAAACAGAAAAAGTGAGGAGAGACGTGCCTTTCCTAGACCATCCGGGCGGAATCCAAAAACGCCCGAGGGTTATCTTCCATCCCACTCAACATAACCGTCCACCATTCCAATATCCCCAAAGACCAAAGAAAAGCCACCAACCCTATCGTCACCCACCCCAAAGAAGAAAGAAGTCCAAAGGCAACAGGCGTGCGTTCTCGTCCTGGCCGCCGCCGCAACCTATCCCGTAAGCCGAGCACCCAAGGTGTTCAAACCCAACCCCACTCACTTCCCAAAATGCCCCCACCGGTTTTGGTCCGTGCTTTAATTGCAACCAAACCGACATCTTTACCGAAACTGTCCATACCCCAAAAAGGAATACCTCCAATCTTCACAAAGGGTCCGGCAATGTCGGCACTGGGTCGTGGCGGGGGTGGTTCACACAGCGTGCCCGAAGGCCGTGTCGGGAGGAAAACTGGCGTGTATATCAAGTCCGGCTGAAACGTTACGGAAGGAGAGCCGCTTTTAATGGGTATGTTCCCTGTTGCGGTCACCCCGCAATTACATTATTTGATTCTCGTGCATCGCATACATTTATCAACCGCACATTTGTTACCAAGCATGAAATCCCCATAAAAGAAATTAAAAATGAGTTTTTGGTGCAATCACCGGGAGGGCGTATATGTACACGGAAAATGGTATATCGATTCCTATATCTCTCGGTGGGTATCTTTATCCCACACGATCCGATAATCTTGAAGGATTAAAATATAGATGTGATCCTCGGAATGAATTGGTTACGCCATTATGGCGGCTGTGATAGATACCCCTGAATAGAAATGTTAAGTCATTGCTTGCTACGATAACCAGATCCCCACTCCTTATCCAATTTCCGATTCCTAAGAGGGCGATTCGCATAGATTAATGCCACCTTAGTGCAAGACATCAAAAATATCCCTGTGGTTTGTGAGTTCCCAGATGTGTTTCCTGAGGATTTGCCCGGGTTACCACCAGAAAAGAGACGTTGAGTTTGTGATTGAATTAAAGCCGGTACTGCACCAAAGTATCCCGAAGAGCGTATAGGATGCCCCCAAAAGAGTTAGCCGAATTGAAAACTTCGGTTGACTGAATTGTTGGACAAAGGTTTTATCGGACCTAGTTCATCACCGTGGGGTTGTCCTGCAATCTTTGTGAAAAAGAAGGATCACACTCTGAGAATGTGTGTGGACTATCGTCCACACTAAAACGAGGTGACCATCAAAAATAAATACCCTCTTCCTCGTATAGATCTTCTTTTTGATCAACTTGCGGGAGCTAAGGTGTTCTCCAAGATCGATCTTAGGTCCGGTTATCATCAAATCCGAATCGGGCCCGAAGACATTCCTAAAACCGCCTTCACCACCGATACGGCCTATATGAATATCTTGTCATGTCATTCGGGCTTACCAATGCTCCAGCCCATTTCATGTATTTGATGAACTCGGTGTTTATGCCCGAGCTCGATAAACTCGTCGTGGTCATCATCGACGATATCCTTATATATTCCAAAAACAAAGAAGAGCATGCGGAGCATCTCCGTATTGTTTTGTCTCGTCTCCGAGAACATCGACTTTATGCCAAACTTAGCAAATGCGAGTTTTGGCTTAGTGAAGTCAACTTTCTTGGTCATGTTTTATCTGCCGAGGGTGTTGCAGTTGACCCTAGCAAAGTTCAAGATATTCTTAATTGGAAGCCACCCATCAGTGTCCACCAAGTTCGTAGTTTCCTTGGAATGGCGGGATATTACCGTCGTTTCATCCCTGATTTTTCCAAAATAGCCAAACCAATTACCGAACTCCTAAAGAATCAAACCAAATTCCGGTGGTCATCCGAGTGTGAGCAAGCATTTCATAAGTTTGAAAGATCTTCGACTCTTGCTCCAATCCTAGCTCACCCGGATATTGAAAAGCCATTCGATGTGTATTGTGATGCATCCGGCATCGGCATCGGATGTGTATTGATGCAAGAAGGCAGGGTTATTGCTTATGCTTCAAGGCAGTTGAAGCGACATGAAGAACATTACCCAACGCATGATCTTGAGTTAGCCGCAGTTGTGCATGCTCTGAAAATATGGCGGCACTATTTGTTGGGCAATAAATGTCATATTTATAGTGATCATAAAAGTTTAAAGTATATCTTTACCCAGTCTGAGCTGAATATGAGGCAAAGAAGATGGCTAGAATTAATCAAAGATTATGATCTTGAAGTGCACTATCATACGGGTAAAGCCAACGTTGTTGCCGATGCTCTCGGTCGAAAAGGGTCAATGCAATTGTCTTCTTGTCACACCCGTGAATATGAGTTTGTGTCAAGAGTTAGAAAGATTGAATATTGATATGATCCCTCGGGGTAGTCCGAATGATATCACAAAGACATTCTTCTATTCAAGAGAAAATTATTACAAAGACAACGAGAAAGCAAAGGTCTCAAGCATATTAGAGAGAAAGTCGGATCGGGCGAGCATCTTGCTTTCGCCTTGATGACAACAATGTATTATGGTTTAAAAAATCGCCTAGTTGTTCAAGGTCCCCGAGCTCGACAGTTGATTCTTGACGAAGCTCACTTAACCAGATTCTCGATTCACCCAGTAGCAATAAGATGTATCATGACCGAGGCGTAGATTCAGTGGACTAAAATAAAAATCGAGATAGCTCGATATGTTGCACTGATGTGATACCTGCCAAAAAGTCAAAGCCAGGCATTTGAAAGCCATTGGAGAACTTCAACCCTTACCCATTCCAAATTGGAAGTGGGAGGATATTAGTATGGACTTCATCGTTGGCCTTGCCTAGAACCGCCAAGGGTTATAATTCAATCTGGGTTATTGTTGATCGGTTGACCAAGTCCGCTCACTTTATTCCAAAAAAGAAGAAATATAGAGCACCTCAATATGCTCAATTATATATAGACCAAGTAATGTGTCCGCACGGGATTCCAAAAAGTATAGTCACCGACAGAGGTACTCAATTTATGGCTCAATTTTGGTAAAGGTTTCATGAAACTATGGGTACTACTACATGTTGCAAAAGATCGCTTATCATCCGCAAACCGATGGTCGACCGAAAGGTTGAATCAGATTCTTGAAGACATGTTAAGGTCTTGTGTGTTGACTTATTCCTCGATTGGGAACAATGTCCGCCATTAGCTGAGTTTGCTTACAACAACAACAGCTTATCAAGAGAGTATCAAAATGGCACCATTTGAAGCTTTGTATGGCCACCGATGTCGTACTCCACTCTCAACCGGTCTCGAGCCCAAATGAAAGGTGGTTCTTCGGTGTTGACCTAGTTAAAGAAACCTGAAGCTAAAGTAAAAACAGATTCAAGAAAACTTAAGAATAGCTCGACCCGCATTTAAAAGTTACGCCGATAGCGGCGAAAGACCGTTGACGTTTGAAATTGGAGACTATGTATATCCGAAAGTGTCACCAAGTAAAGGTGTCGACCGTTTTGGGGTAAAAGGTAAACGGCACCCGATATATTGGTCCGTTTCAGATTACGGAAAGATGTGGAAAGGTAGCATATCGTTTGAATCTACCTGAAAGCGGTTGTCGCTATGCGCACAATGTGTTTCATGTGTCTCAACCGAAAAAGTGTTTGCAAGTACCGGATAAAGTCACCGACATTGAAGGTCTCCGTATTGAACCTGATCTAAAGTGTGTTGAATACCCAATCAAGATTCTTGATCGAAAGGATCGGGTCACCCGCAGCACATAAGAAGATTTTATAAAATTCATTGGGATCAACATTCGAGGATGAAGCAACTTGGGAGTCCGAGGAATTTTTAAATGAGCATTTCCTGGAGTTTCTTCCTTCTTTCTCCTAAGCCACGATTCGTTTCTAAGAATTGTGACTTTCCCAAAAATATGAGACTTGTAATATGAACCCTTCTACCGCCCTTATGAAACCATGTAAGATGTGTTTTTTTGACACGTTTCCTTTTCCATTACTTAGCCCTAAGCTTTGAATCTCGGGGACGAGATTCCTTTTAAGGGGAATATAATGTAACACCCGGTGTTACGTTAACCAAAACCCGTCATGTCATCATCATCATTGCATAAGCATTCATCATTAGAAAACCCTAATTCAAATAATTAAAATGAGTTTACCATTCTAGGGGTGTTGGTTGCGCTTATGTCGCCGTCGGGCTGGCCGAACGCCGTGAGCACCGGTGGCGCCGCCATGCCGCCGCCGTCATGCTCGTCGCGCGGTTAATACGTCTAGTGATGCTCCGGGTCGCGTTCGCGTCGTGTAGTGCCCGCCTTGTGTCGTTGATCGTGTCGGGGTGCTCGGTATCGTCGGAGGAGCTCCGGTGAGCTGGGTCGTGGTGTGCCGTGCGCCGGCGAGCCGCCGGAGTCGTCTGTGTGCGCGCCTCCGGGGGGAGGAGAGGCCGCGTTTGATACCTCGTTGGGTGCGGTTCGGTGAGAGGAAGCTGCCGGTGCGATTAGTTTAGCCGGAGGAGCATCGCCGGCGAAGAGCGGTCCCGCCGCCGCCGCCGCCGCCGGCCGGAGAAAGAAAGAAAGGGGAGAGAGCCGACACGCGGGGCCGGGCGTGTCGGGCCGAGAGGAGGAAGAGGAGCCGCGCGGCCGCGCAGCGCCGCTGGCCGGGCGTGGGCCGGCCCGCACTGTGCGTACCGCTCGGGCTGCACAGTGAACCCGCTGGGAAGAGAAAAAGTTTTTTTTTCTTTTAAAATTCCAAAGCATAGTTTTCATCTTTTTGCTATAATTTATTTTGGGCAGATAAAAATATGAGAAAAATATGTGTGTGCTCCTTGTGATATGCTCTGTCAATGAAAAATACTAACCCTGGTTTTCCAATAAAATTTAATTATACTTTAATTTGCTCCTTTAATTAAGAAATGCAATTTCCATGATTTTTAATAATTAAAATATAAGTCCAAAAATTATGAAACTTGTTTTGTGTGCTAATTAGGTGATGATGATCTTAATTATGAAGTTTGATCCTGTTTTGATTAAGTTTTGTATTAGGCTTAATTAATTCCTTAATTAATCATGTTTAATTAGTAATTCTTTAATTAATTAGGGTTAAGTTAATTCCCAATTAGCAAGTTAATTAGTGGCTTTCAACGACTGTAAAAATGGTCAATAAATTAGTAATCACCTCTAATCACCATTAGGGTTGCTTGATTTTGGGATTGAGTGATGACATTAGGTCATTAACCCTAATGACCTTCGGTATTTCATGTTGATTGCGTATCGCTAGTCCGTCGTCGTCGACGCTAGTTATATCCTTCTTAGTGCAAGGTTGCTGTGAAGGAAAGTTGTACTCAAGATCGACTAATAATCGTTGCATCATTATCGCATGCTCTTTTGTTTATTGCATTGTAATCATGCATCTTTATCGTGTAGCTGTCGGGACTGAGGAGGAAGTCGAGCCGTCTCCGGTTTCCGAAGAGGTTGGATCTGATCTTGGTGATTGGGTAGCCGATCCTCACTTCATCGAGCCCCAAGGCAAGCCCCGGATGCATTCAAACCCGTCCTTGTATTTCGAAAGTTTTTATGATTTCATGTGATGATATAATGCATTAGGTATAGGAGTTGTGTGCTATCCTACTTTGATGCATCTACCATACCTTGTTACATTACCCTGTACACCTGTTTTGATTTCGAAATGCTTAGTTGCGCTTAGCCTTGCTACTAGTGTAGGTTTTGATAAATTTGTTTTCAAAAGGTGATAACAATACTCCCTGAAGGGAATTTACGAAAACCTGATGTTGCTTGTCGTCTACCCTTGTTCCGACGGGGTCAAGGGTACACCACAAGAACATGATGATGAATAAATCGAGACGTCGGTGGAGTGACTTGCATCAGGAGGGGCTATTGCCCTGATGTAGTGTCGTCCACTTGTGTCGGTTAAGGACCGTTCGTTGTTTGGCCCTGGGATCATGAGGTTATTGGATAGTACTAGTCGCATGCTAATGGCGGTAAGCTCCACTTGAACTATTCGTTACTAGAACGGATAGTAGCGTGTACCCATCCTACGATGCGCACCGCTGAAGTGACCGAGCGGCCGTAGTGAGGTGGTGTACTGTGCACCCGTGCTAGTATGGAGAAATCTAAGCGTTGAGTTGATGTATGTAAGATGTTCGGTCCTCGCATACATCGTGTGGCTAGGAAGCCCCACCGGGTATATAAAGCGATTCGAATCGTCCGTGTGCTCCACGATATGGGAGCCGTGATCCGAGTCCCGGCATCGTAGTAATAATGAAAGTCCGAGTATGAGAGTTTTGAATTCGCATATGTTTGATAAGTGATTGTTAGAGTAAGGACCGGCTTAGTCTCTTTTTGCAAAAGGGTGTCTTTTGATCTTGCTAAAGCCTCACCTTGATTCCTATTAGCCAAAGCATTCCCGAGTCTTCTCCCCACTTTTTGGTCGGATAAGTCTTGCGGAGTACTTTTTGTACTCGGGGTTTGTTCAACCCCTCATTGCGGGTGTGAACCGCATGGACAAGAGTGCTACGGCCCTTGTTGCATGACGGTTGTCGAAGAAGTAACCGATGAAGAGTGAATTGAGTGGCCTCTCAGGGCGTGGCACTTTGGTTGTGTGATATGTAATAAAGTTATATAATGATACTTCCGCCGGTTTGTAATAATAAAACTCGTTTGTATAAGTTTTGTAAAAAGGGTTGTAAATTAAGTTATTGTAAGTCTTCCTAACTACTCGGTATTTGTATATGAAAACTGTTGTAATACTTGTGATGTCTCTCGTAAGTATCGATCCCGGAGTGATTGTGGTTTATCGGGGATTCACCCGACGGAACATTCTAGACTATGTGGTGCACAATTACGGTGACAGAGGTCTTAGGGACAATGTCAAGTGCTTGTGGGCCATATAATTTAGAAGGTTCTCGCCACATAATTGTTGTTTTTGGTTTTCGTGCCATAAGTTTAACTTAATTTGTAGAAAATACGTGCAATATTTATATCTCCGAATAATTTTGTTAAAAAACTAGATTCAAAGATCTTTCTCGATGATACTAATTCTGATACTAATTGATAATATTTATTATCTATAAAATTGCCGGCATTTGTTTCTCGGAAACGAATGCGACGCTTATTTTGGCACGGAGGAGGGAGTAAGTATTTGGCATTAGTCATTAGATGATCAAGAGATTGTGATATATTATGAGCAGCCTCCTCAGACACATTCATAGTGATAAGCTCACTCTGTGGAAGTTAACTCTGATCCCTATGATCTGCCCAAACCACATCAGAATAATTCCTTTCAAATTATGTAAGTATTCTGTTCATCAGAATATTATAAAGAATGAAAGACACACGACAATATTATAAAGAAATGTGTAAGATGCATGCTATTTTAGACAAATTCATTTTATTTTAATCAAAACATTATATTAATTGTTTATCGAGAAAATTTATTATCTGAAACACCACGTAGTAGTGTAAAGTAGTTTTACACTATATAGAACCACTGCCACTATAGACTTGGACATAATATCTAAATTCTTTGTAAAATCTAAACAAATAATCTAGAATAAGATGAGCAAAGAAACCCTTATATTTCAGGCAAACATTTATTGCAAAAAGGGAAAAACTACATATGGGACATTAATTGTATTGACATCTAACAGATTAGGATATAGAGTATCTACATGGGTATTGTTGTACTATGTAAAATGAATAGCTGAGAAAGGTTACAGATATTGGTCAGTTGTGAGCCCAAGTTTATTGACAAACTTTTGATACTTGTGTCTTATAAAACTATAAACATGTATTGAACCTTATAAGATTGATACAATGTGTAGAAGAGCATATTGATGGTTTATTAGTTACAATTTGTATAAGGTCCAATTAAGTAAACTAATTTGGATAAACTTTGAATATTTACATTTTCAAAGCACAGTATAAAAAAAATATCATATAGTATGTTTACCATCACACAATATTTGAAGGTCAAAGCACAATTTGTACAAGGAGAAAAAGATATTACTTCATCAAAAAATGAATTGACTTCGTTGTAATGAGATTGGACATTTGAACTTGAAATCCCCACTTGTACGGGTCACGAAGAAATGGAAAACATCAGTTTAAGTTTTCGTATCTGAACTTATAAGCACAACACACATTGTTTTGTCACTTGAAAACAAAGCAGTCCAATGTCCACACAAAGCCCTCGTCATGTTGAAGTAGAGAGCATGCCCTTGACAAACTCCCGAGGCCGGCAGACAGCTGCCAATGGCACGGCCATGGGCATTGTCAGCCCAACGCCTTCAGTCATGTCAATGACACCGCCTTCGCCAACATCCCACTCAAAGCATTGCACGAGCACCGCTAGCGTCAAACTAATCAGACGCAATGCCAACCCTTCCCCAGGGCAGCGCCTCCGTCCAAGCCCAAATGGCAGCATGGGCATGGTGACCGCGGTCACCACACCGCCGGCGTCCAAGAACCGCTCTGGCTTGAACTCCTCCGGCGCGTCCCAGAGCTTGGGATCCCGGTGGATCGCCCAAGCGTTCACAAGGACCATTGTGCCGCGCTGGACGTGGAACCCGCCGATGGTGCAGTCCTCCATGGCCTCATGCGCTGGGATCATCGGGCCGACGGCGCGCACACGCAAGGTCTCCTTGACCACGCATTGCAAGTATGGGAGGTTTGTGATGTCCGACTCATCAACGAGCCTTGCGGTGCCGACAATGTTCTCGATCTCGGCTCTCACCTTTCGCATTGCTTCTGGGTGTGTCAGCAGCAGCGCCATTGCCCACTCAATGGTCAGCGCCGACGTGTCGGTGCCGGCAGTGGGTAGCATCTGCATCACATATGCATCATCATGGTTCATGGAGATCACAACCATCTTACCATGGGCCAAAAAGGCATAGTGCAACAAATGTACTCCAATCACTAGATTAGATTAGCTGCTCACCAAGACGAGGCCTTTGATGATGGTGTCCGTGTAGTACTCGGGGTCAGCTTCCTGCAGCGACAGGAGCTCGTCGATGATGCTTTTCTTCTCCGCCGCCGTGTCCCGGCCATCACCGGCGTCGCGCCTCCGCCGTTGGTCCCGGACGAGGCCGCCGACGAACGCGTCGCGTCTCGCCTGAAGACGCACTAGCGCCGCGTCGGCGCCGCGCAGGCGGTCCACCCACCGCAGCGCCGGGAAGAAGTCGCCGACGCTGGGCGCGCCGCTGAGCTTGAACGTCTCCTCCACGATCTCCTGGAACGCGTGCACGTCGCCGCCGTGGGCGCGCTCCCCGGTGAGCGCGCGCAGCATGACGCCGAGCACCAGCTCGAAGAGCCTGGGCCGGAGCGTCACCGTCACCGCGCCGCCGCCGCCGCCGCCACCGCCGCCGCCGCGGAGGTGGAGGAGGGTGAGGGTGCCGACGAGCGCGGCGACCTCGGCGCGGCGGTCGGCGGCGCGCGCGGCCACGCGCGACGCCGAGAAGCCAGTGGTCGCCGTGCGACGCCCACACCATCATCGTGTACCCGTACCCGAGCCGGTCGCCGGCCAGCACCTTCGGCCGGCCCGCCAGCGCCGCGTCGTGCGCGGTGAAGCACTCCTCGGCCGCGGCGTGCGAGGACACCAGCAGCGCCCGCCGCGCGCCCAGGCGAAGGGACAGGAGCGGCGCAAGATGGCCCCCCGCGCCGCCGTGCGCGGCGGCGAGCGCGGCCAGCGAGCGGTGCAGCGGCTTGCCCAGCAGGTGGAGGTGGCCGAGCACCGGCCGCGACGGCGGGCTCGGCGCGCCGTTGCCGTGCCCCTGACCAGCGCGCCTCGACCAGAAGGCGGCCGCGGCGAGGAGCAGGGGGACGGCGAGGGCAAGGAGGAGGAGCAGGGGAGCGTCGCCGCTCGACGACACGCCCGTCGCCGCCGCGTCCATAGCTGGCAGGCAATTTCGAGCAAGGCCCTTGCTGCCGCCGCCGCGTGTTGGAGAATCGATGGAGCAGACTCGAGCGAGCTTGTGTGTGGCGCCGTCCGTGGCCGTGCCGGAGCTGCAGGAGAAAGGAGGAGAGCAAGCAAGCAAGAAGAACGAAAGGGTGTCGGAAGATAGTTTATCCTTGTGTGTCAACATCGAGAGGCCTACGTACGGTACTCCGATGAGGACGATGACGACCTTGGTAGAATAACTGTAAGGGGGAAAAGTTAAAACTTGCGGCGAAGTGACAGCGACGAATCGACGATAGGCCGGGCATTTCAGGCACCGAGCATCAATCAGCCAGAGGTTGACGACGATTCCGTGAGGAACGAGGTGTCCGCACCCGCGCGGACTCTGATGTCCGTCCATTTCTCATCGCCACCACCGAGCGGCGAGCGCTACCGGTTTGCTCACACGTGCTGTTCATGGGTTGATGATGGATAGGTTTGATTGGTGAAGCAAGTTCGCGAGACAAAAAATGATTTCACGGAGATTGTTGAGATCGACTGCTAACAGCAGTGCCGTGCTATCTTTAATCTTTCTCCGCTGCGACGACACGCCATGGATAGCTGAATTTACTTTGTTCCGAGAGGTCATCATCTCGAGTCATCCTCTTCTCCTGATAAGTTGCAACAGGAGAAGATCATTATTTTACACATTTTGCGGGAACTTTTCTCAAGCATTTTTTATGTGAAAATAGTTCCTGTAAAATCCCTACGCATGTGTTGCCGTGGGAAGTAGGCTGTGCTTATACATGTAATCAAATGAGATGTCGTCGATGCAAAGAACCTGTTCACGAAAGAATGATGACGACATAAATCCTAATACTGTTTTCTATAAACTTAAGAAGAACTTGTTTTATGAGGACATAAACAAGCTGAAAAACGTTTTTTTTGTACTTCCTTCATTTTAAATTAGAAGACATTTGACTTTTTTTTTACTTTAACTTTGACCACTCGTGTTATTTAAAAATTTGTAAAAAAATAGTCACATTTAAGTTTTTTAAGAACTTTTATTAATAAAGCAAGTCACAATAAAAAATAATATTTTATAAAAAAATTAAATAAGATAGACGGTCAAACATCTTATTTATAATTTTTGGGACGACCGAGACCTACATACTACAGTACGTTACAGCTTGGCCAGTCTGGTGCGACTGCGAGGCCGAAAGAGGCCTCTGTGAGGGAATGTGGGGTACATTGACCACCTTTATGACGCGGGAGATGGTGCGTGACTGGGACTTGTCGCTCCGTTGGAAGTTCTTGCTGAGCTTGGACCTTGGACGGGCCGGGCCGGGACATGTGCCTGCCTGCCGGAAGTGGGCCTGGATGCCATCAAAATCAAAGTGGACCTCTTGCGCCTGGTTTGGTGTACGGCCGGGCCGGACAATATCACACCGTGGCCGAATGCTACCCCACAACCCCGGTGTGCGAGGACGTTTGGAATTTTGTATCCTCGCCTTTGCCTGGTGATGACGATTCGCAGGAGCTGCGAGCATCAATCAGCCGGAGGTTGACGACGATTCCGTGAGGAACGAGGTGTCCGCGCCCGTACGGATTCTGATGTCTGTCCATTTCTCATCGTTACCATCGAGCGCTACTGCTTCTCTCACACGTGCTGTCGATGGGATAGGTTGATTGCTGAAGCAAGTTCGCGCGACAAAAAATGATTTCACGGAGATTGTTGAGATTCACTGCTAACAGCAGTACCGTACTATCTACTACTATCTTATCCGCTGAGATGCCGTACTATCTTCAATCTTCTCCGCTGCGATCGACACGCCATGGATGGCTAAATTTTAGTTTCTTCCGGGAGGACAGCATGCCGACATCGTCTTCTCCTAAGAAGTTGCAACAGGAGAACAGTCTTTTACACATTTTGCTTGATTTTTATTCTCATGCATTTTTCATGTGGAAATAATTCTGTAAAACCCCTGCGCATGTGTTGCCACGAGAAAGTAGGCTATGGGATAAGATGTAATATAATCAAATGTGGGCATGATAATATTGTTGTCCATGTAAAGAACTACTAGTGGGGGTGGGGGGTTATGACCCCGCGTACCGACAACACAGGACTTGGGCGTTGCTACCTAGAGCCTTCTAGCCCATAAGATGCTTGATGCGTGCCGCAAGATCGATGAGGCGATATCTTGGGGATCGCAATAATCTATTAGGATATGCTTATAACGTTAACAAGGGTTTCCGATCTTCCGAAAGGTTCTGGTAACTCTCGATTTGGCGGAAACGAGACACAAGTCGATCCGGCTTCCGAACAGTACGATCCGAAACCTCGCAATCGTAGGACCACGTCTCTACCGGTTATCAACTGGCATTGCACGGTTGACCTCACCAAGAAGGCTAATTCCTGCCTGCGAATCGAAGAACACAAGCAAGAACAAGGAAGAAAGCAACCAATTTGCAAATAAATGATTAAGTTCACGAGTTGGGTCTCACAAACCGATGAAACGGCGAAACTGTTCTTGACAGATTAATCTAAGCAAAACCTAAATTCTAACTCGGGCGACGGCTACTGATTATAAAGAGTTTAGGGTTGTGCAGGGCCCCTGGACGCACCTCTAATGGGTTCCAACTCGACACAAGGTCCAAAGACCAAAATACAACGTCGCAGCGTCGGGATAAATTCTGAACGTCAACTTGTTCGGACGATTTCCGATGACTCCGGATGAATTTGGGCCTGCAACAAGACTTATTGGAAAGGTCTTCTCGTTATCTTTCTTTAGAGTCCAAAAACGTCCAATTCTGAGTCCAGATGCATCCTGGGCGTCCGATTTAGTACAGTCTGCTCTTGGACTCCGAGACGGACTCGAAGTCGACTTGGTTTAGACCTCCACCTTGACTTGAGCACCCTTGCTGGTCCTCCACACTTCCAAGCCCTCCTCTATGTATCTCCCGGTCCTCTCCATAATTTTTCTAATCATAATATAATCATTAGGTAGCAATCTATTCTCCAAATTATATAAAGAGTTGTTTAGGAACGAGCTCACCTGTAAATTTAATTGTCGCGCGCGAACTCTTGTGATTGGACCTTGAATGTTCAGCGGAGAATCATTGTGTGTATCCGAAAGAGTGATGTCCTCATCACTTGGTTTCCTGATTCATGTACATCATTATCTCTCGCTGATTGTTAGCAAATCTAATTGATGTGTAACCCTATCCCGGGTATATAAGGCGGGTATGGGAACCCCTCAAAACACATCTCATCATATATGATAGCCAATATAACACCGCAGAATAAAGGATCAGGGTATTACGACGTGTTGACGGTCTGAGCCTGTGTAAACTTGTGTCTCTGCTGCCATCTCATTCTTGATCACACGTACCCCACCGTACAAATCGACCTCTTTGAAGGACTGCCGACCATGTTTCGTGTTCATGGAGGAATCGATGATGATGGCATAAATCATAATACTATTTTGTATAAACTTAGAAAACAGCTGTTTTACGAGGACATAAACTACAAAAACAATTTTGTACATAAAGGCGAAGCAAAAGGACCCGCGCCAATCAATCAGGCCGGCCTACAGTACGTTACAGTTTGGCTGCTGGTCTGCTGCTCGGCCAGGCTCATCGCCTTGCTGTAGCAGGGGTTCCCAGCGCTTGCAGCATCTGCCATAGTATCTTGCTGCGACTGCGAGGCCTCGTGACTTCGTGAGAGACTGTGACGGTGACCACCGACCGGCATGGACGCTCTCGCTTCGTTGGCAGCTTTTGTTTTGCTGAGCTTGGCCGGGCTGGGACGGAGACGGACACGTGCCTGCCGGAAGTACTGCCGGGCCAGGCAATATCACACCGTCGCCGAATGCTAGGCGTTTGGAATTTTGGACCCTCGGCCGGATGTCGCCTCGCTTTAGCTGAGGAATCGCAAACGTTCGCCACATTCACTTACCTTATTTCTGATCAAATTTATTAACTGTTTAAATAGTATTTTTTTCCTTTTAAAATAAATCAGTCGATGCTAAACGGAACGGACTGCTCGACGTTTGCGGCGCTTGGACTGCGTGGAGGGATATATGACGAGGTCACTGGAGGTGACAAAAATGGCACGCACGGAGCAAGAAGCGGTCATCATCATTTCGAAGAGTAAGTGACATTATTTTGATGTACGGCAAATAGTTAGCTACCCCGAAATAAATACGTACATCAGCCGCGGCGCGTACGTAGAATCAGTAATACGTGTTAGTGGCAGTCAACCAAATTAGTGTAACACCCCCAAATAAGTTACGTTAACCTAAACCTGCCATGTCATCATCATCATTGCATGAGCATTCATCATTAGAGGACCCTAATGCAAACAATTAAAACAAGTTTATTTAATGTTAGGGTTGTTTGTGCTCTTTTATATCGTATGTGTATGTATGCATCATTTAAATTCCATCCACATGTTTGATTTGGATTTTAAAAGTGATCAACTAAAAGCAACCTTAGTGTGTATAAGTGTTTGGCTAACTCTTCCTCACACTCTAACCAAATTTTATAAGTCAAACAATGTAAAAGAAAGATTCAAAATTGATTGAATTCAAATCCCAACACTAAAGCTAAATTGGCTAAGTGTTGGAAATTTGATATCAATTTCAACTTTGATGAGCTAACCATAATTAATTTTATAAATAAAAGTTGCTAACCAATGGCACTATTTCAATGTATGAAGTTTGTACTTTGAAAGTGTACTATTGGTTAGGTTTGAAAAGTGCCACAACATCATTAATTAATTGCCCAAAAGTCCAATTTGAAATCCCTTTTCAAAAACCCTAAATTTCAAGTGTTTTTTGCCCCTTTCTCAATTTCATCTCAAAATATTCAAAATTTGGGAAAACTTCAAAAATACAGTTTGTGCATCTCTTTGAGCTCTACAACTTTGGTATATAAAGTTTTTCAAGTTTTTGAATAAAATTTGGAGTAATTTCAAAAGTTATTTGAATTGGAAAGTGTCCCCTTTTGAATTTTAAACTGCAATTCAAAAATTATTTGGTTTCATGAAAAACTTTTTAAATGAAAGTTGTAGATATTGAAAAATGGGACAACTTTTATTTTTGGAGATTTTCATCTTTTATTCAAAATTTAAAAGTAATTTTGAAATCCTTAAAATTAAGGTTTTGCCCTCTTTTTGAATTTGAAATACAAATTCAAAATCTATTTGAAATATGACAAAACTTCTTAAATAGAAGTTGTAGAGAATTAAATTTTGCACAATCTGTATTTTGGAATTTTTTTCAACTGCTATTCAAAATCTGGAAGTAATTTGAAAAAGAAAGTGTTGAGCCGGCAGCGTGCTACAAGAACCGGGGGGGGCACCTCACCCTCACCCATGCCGGGCGGCCGGCCAACGCCGCCGTGGCCGTTTCCCGTGCCTTCCCGGTTTTCCCGCGCCACCAACCAGCGCAGCTCCGTCGTGAAGGTGCGTGCTACCACGTCGATCACCCCCTTGTCTATAAAAGCCATCGACGTCGCCGTTTTCTTCTCTTCTTTCTTCTACGCTCCGCCCGTCGCAAGCTCCGGCCGCCGGCCAAATTCGGGTTCACCGCACCACCATCACCCACAGTTGCTTGCGCCCTGCTCCGTAAGCTCCTTGCGCTCCTTTTGGGCCACCCAGCACGCTTTGCTATCGCCGGAGTCGCGCGCACGACTTCTTCTCCCTCACTGCCGGCCGTTATCGCCGCCGTGAGTGCTTCACCTCGCCCATTTGCCCCGTAGCTCCTCCACCTCAACCAAGCGCGTTGCCAAGCCTCGGTGAGCTTGATCATCCTCCCTAGCTTCTCGTCTAGTTCAATTAGGACCGATAGCGCCATCATCCGCCATGCCATGTGCGCCGCCCGCCGTGCCTCGCCGACCCACCGCTTTCGCGCTCCGGTGAGCCACCGTGGCCATATCGTAGCTCGTTAGGCTCGCCTCGGAGAGGGAATCCGGTTGTGTGATCGGTTTCGCCGAAAAGTCGCCGCCGGGCGAAGAGCGCCGCCGGTCATCGCCGTCGTCCTTGCTCGGCCGAGAAAGGAGGGAGGAGGAAGAAGCGGCCCGACACGTGGGGCCGTGTCGTCGGCCGAGAGAGAGGGGCCTTGCAGCGCCCAGGTGGGAGCCGGGTCGAAGCGGGCCGTGCGGGCGCGCGCCGCCTTGTGTTGCGCGCCATTGGGCCGCCGCAGTGAGCCCAAAAAAAAGAAGAAGGGTTTTGCTTTTCTTTTTCCAAATTCTTTTTTTAAAGCTGGTTTTCATCATTTTGTTACAATTTCATTTGGGCAAGTAAAAATGTGAAAAATATATATCTGTGATCCTTGAGTGATGATCTATGTAGGAAAAATACTAACCCTGGTTTTCAGTAACTTTTGTTTACAATGAAAATTGCTCTTTTAATTAATAAATGCCACTTCCATGATTTTTAGTAATTAAAATACAACTCCAAAAATTATGAATTTTGTTTTGTGTGCTAATTAGGTGATGATGATCTTAATTATGAAGTTTGACCCTGTTTTGATTAAGTTTTGTATTATGCCTAATTAATACCTTGTTTAAATTAATGTTTAATTAGTTAATTCTTTAATTAATTAGGGTTTAATTAATCCCCAATTAGCAAGTTAATTAGTGGCTTTCAACGACTGTAAAAAAATGGTTAATAAATTAGTAATCACCCTTAATCACTATTAGGGTTGCCTGATTTTGGGATTGAGTGATGACCCTAGGTCATTAAACCTAATGACCTTCGGCATTTTATGCTTTGATTGCGTATCGTTAGTCCGTTGTCGCCGACGATAGTCATACCTTCTTAGTGCAACTATACCGTGAAGAAAAGTTATACTCAAGATAGGCTAACAATCGTTGCATCATTATCGCATGCTCTTTATTCACCGCATCGTAATCATGCATCTCAATCGTGTAGTTGATCCGGCTTCCGAGAAAGGCTACCGGTGTGAGGAGGTTGGTCCCGATCTCAACAAAGGTCATCATCGCTCCTAACTTCGTCGAGCCCCAAGGCAAGCCCCGGATGCATTCAACCACCTCCTTGTATTTCAAAAGCTTTTATATTGTATGTTCCCCGATATGATGCATTAGGTAATAGGAGTTGTGTGATATCCTACTTTGGTGCATTTACCGTACCTTGCTATACACCCCGGATACTGTTTTGATTTCGCAAATGCTAGTGTATGCTTAGTCTTGCTGATAGCCTAGGCTTTACAAATGAAACGTTTTCCAAAAATGTGATAACAAAAGTTCCCCGTTGAGGGCATTTACGAAAATCTGATGTTACTTGTTGGTATCCCTTCACTTCGATCGGGTCAAGGGTACGCAACAAGAGCATGATGATGAGTAAATTGAGACCGGGTGTCACACCCCAAAATTTCCATTTTGGGGATGTGCCTCGAAAACTCTAAATAAAATAAATAATTTAACATTTCTCTAAAAGTTTCCAACCTTTTGTTAAGTTTGTTGTCAATCTAACAAGTGAAGAAATTATTTTCTAAACCTTTTACAATTTAATATGACTTGTTTGTTGCACTTCATGCCATTGCATAGTGTTTATGTATGAAAAATGAATTTAAAGCTTTACAAATGCGCCTACGTTTTTAAACAAAGCAAATATCTCTTGATCTTTGACCATGTTTCCATAACCCTAAACCCATGATGAAATCCTTGGAATCCATACACCTTGATCGTTGTTCCAAGAAACTTGATGGATCCCAAACTTTCATCTTGCTAGGCACCCAATCTCATGCCCTCTAAAACCTTAACTAGTCATAGCCTTGCTCTCTCTCTCTCTCTCTCTCTCTCTCTCTCTTCTTTCATCCTTTCTCCCTTATATTTGATCTCCTAATCTCTTTTGATTTTGTCTTCTCCAAAACCCAAAATCTATGCTAAGTGACCAATCTTTATATCTCTTCTTTCTCACACAATTCAATCTTATTTTGTTCAAGTCAAATCAATCACGTGTCATGTATCCAAGTTAATCTCAATTTTGACTTGCTTTTCTTTCCTCACCTTAGGAAACATCTACAGGGTCCTTTTCCCTTCACCTTTTCTCCTCTTGATCAAATCCAAACTTGTACATGATCCATCCTTGAAATCTCTATAGCCTTAATCCCACCTCTTTGAAGCTTTCAAATTTTATGAAAACCCTAATCGCAACTCTGATAACTTGGCGGATCAAACCTAACTCTTTCCTTGCATCTTGTCTTATCTTGGGACAAATCCACCAACTTAGATCATTAGTAAACCACACCTCCCCATTTCTCTCCTTTGCTAATGGGTCAACCCAACTCTTTCCATCCTCTGACACCGTTCCGGTCCAAACCTTACCTTAGCTCTCGCCTCGGATCAAAGCCCAACCATCCTTCTATCTTTTGTGGACCAACATCAAGCCCAACCAGCCCTCTAACTCTTCCTATCCTCTCTCCCACGTCAGCCCCTTGGATCCCTCTCATTCTCCCACAAAAATATCAAGCAAGCCATCAAAATATCAAGCCAAGGCCCTTTGCCTTCCTACCCCTTCACCTCCCCTCACCATCCCTTCATATATACCACCCCCACAGCCCCCTCACGCCTCCCCCTTCATTTCCCACATCAAGGACAGAGGAGAGACGCCCCTGCAGCTCCTCATCCTCCCCCATGGCTGCCCCGATCAACCGCAATGCGAGAAGGATGCCCCGATGTACTAGATCAACGTCATCGGCCGCCGTTGATGCCTCTCCTTGCTCCATCACACCAATCCCCATGGTGAGAACCCTCCCTCATCATCCCCACGTTGTTCTTGTGTTCCTCGCTGCATACCAAGTGCCGTAGATGACGTATGGTTGATCCCCAATGAAGATTACCCGTTGTATGTGTTGCTGTCCTCGTGGGCAGATTTGCTGTCATTCACGGAATCGGCGTTCCTCGCTGTTTCGTGCCTCCAATCATCAATCCCTTTGGTGGAGTTGTAGATTACATCCTTGAACACACCTCTGTAAAATGGTTTCGCCATAGGAGTTGTGAAACTAGAGATATCGCCATCTCCATACCCGCTGCTCCTGCTGTCTTGGCAGATTGCAACTCTGAGTCGTGTTGGCGTTCCTTGCTAATCCACAGCCCAAATACACTATCCCTTGAACCCACATGCTCATGACATCTCTGCACATGATCCCACAAATTGGTTTGGCTATGCAATCTCCGATGGCCGAGATATCGAAGCCGAAGCGTCCACTACCCTTGTTGTCCAAACAGCACCCACCCTGTTTTTGGCAACGGCGTTCCCGTTGATCCATTGAACCCCAACATGTACCCTTTGTCTAGGATATCACTTATATAGTTGCACACACCTATGCAAAGTTTCATGGCCATATGATCAAATGCGAAAGAGATATTATCCAGTTTTGTGCTCGCTGTCTCTGCTGCCCTGCAGCTGCATTGATGCCGGTTGGCATGCGCGTTCTCGATGATTCGCTACTCCAGTGATCAAGCCCTTCAACCATAGAGTTTATCATATACTTACACACATATCTTAAAGTTGTCTTGTCTATATAAACCACATCACCAAATATATAAATATCATCATGTCGCTGCTCTTGCAATGCCAACAACCACGCCATACAATCTTGCAATCTCGTTCCCCAACTATCCAGTGACCGAAACACCATGTCCAGTTGCCACAACATAGTACATACAGTACTTAGCAACCCCACAAAATGGATCACCTTTTAGTCCTTCGATAACCATGCAACAACTCAACATAACTACCGCTGCCCACCGATGTGCAAGTCCGAGATGCCTCGATGATCCGCCCGCGTTCCCCACTCTGAGTCCTCTTACATGAATGTCTGTCTCCCTAGTTGCACATGATCACCTAACAAGTTCCAATCCAAGCTAATTAGTGCAATGTGTCTCTGACTTATCATGTTCACAGACCATCGCTACCGCCGCTATCCACCGTCGAGTATGCTCGGTAGGTGCACTCTTCAAAGATAATGTTGATTTCCTTTGATCTTGAACCCACCATAGTGCATTGGTTCATGATGACATGTTTCCAAGTAACCTATACACATATCCAACCCTTGTTGTTCTGATGTGTATGTTTCTTCCGGTCCAACTTCACCTTGCTCACCTAAAATCAATCGTTTTCGTCTATACCTTTCAACTTCCATATCCTTTAATCGTGGCTTTTGTTTTGGTTATTTTGCGCTCAAGCGATCGTAGTTACAAGTCCTATGTGTTTCAAACCTTTATGTGTTGTTTTTATAATGTTTGGTGTACTGTTTCTAGGTTTGTTTAAGATGCTTGTGCTGGTTGATGCTATCATTAGAGGTGGAGCTGTACAAGGATGATTCGAAAGGAAAGGATGGAGAGTTTGTCAAGCTTTTGGAAGGCAAGTGTAACATGAGTACCCTTGATACCTAAGAACCAATTAATC
Source organism: Chrysopogon serrulatus (assembly GCA_015844335.1). Taxonomy (NCBI): domain Eukaryota; kingdom Viridiplantae; phylum Streptophyta; class Magnoliopsida; order Poales; family Poaceae; genus Chrysopogon; species Chrysopogon serrulatus. The sequence continues at coordinate 204,098 of JADLZL010003090.1, read as the reverse complement.
ATCTTTTATATGCATGTGTCTAATATGATGAACCCCTAAGGACTTTACCTAGTACTTTTGTACCCTGTTCCTTGATACCCTGGGTTAATGCACATGGGTAGCTTTGCTTAGCTTGCAATCATATATCTTTATAATGTTAATTTTGATTAATGATGCCTTATGGAATCGATGGTTAAGATGATGCTCTTTGGTAACATGGACATAAGGGGGCTAGAGCATTGGGCTTTCTTGGGTGCTCTAGTCGACCCTCCGTAAGGACTTAATCTTAAAGCGGCCACCCAGGGACATCCGTACAACCATGAGGACTATATGGCTCGGTCTTGGCTAAGTAACTAGGTTTCTCTAGCTTGTTAGTGGTTACCGAAAGGCGCAAGAGGGGGCCTAGGTTGCGAATGGCTTCTTGCCCGTCAAGATGTGTTCTTTGGGCTGCGGTCATTTGTGCACCGCCTTGAAGGGGGGCTCCATTCGCCTAGCTGCTTTGAAACCTCGCGGGCTACTAACTTGTTAGGGTGTCTTTGGAAAGGCCTCGTAGTGAACCCCCGCCGACTTACCTTGGAAGTGAGTCGAGGTTGGCCGCCTCGGGCATATGGGTATCACGACTCATGGTGAAAGTGTACACACTCTGCAGAGTTTGATCAAACCGATATATCGGCCGGTGCTCACGGTCCACGAGCGGCCCGGATCCTTTTCGAGATAGATGGTTTGATGGATGGGATGGACCATGGTTAATCTTGATGATGATTATTATATATATTCACTTGGGATGCTAAGCATAACCTAGAAAGTCGGTATAATAATAAAACATGACCAATTAAAAGTGCTAACCGCAGTTCAACCGTGTCTAGCCTTTTGAGCCTTGCATCCCCTCATGTTATGCTTGCTTTGAGCATGGTGCTTGTGACGCTTGCTTTACAATCAACAAAATCCCGGATGGGTACCGGATGGTGGTTGAAGTGAACTGTTTCTAGTGGAGTTCCAAGGGTGCTAGGCGAGTGTTCTCCCAATCCAACCGTCCCCTCGTGGAGTATGAAGACCCAAAGACGTAAGATTAAGAATACTTTTATTGTGCTTTGTTATAGATGTAAGTCCCATTTGCAAATATGTTTCGATATATAATAAAGCATTGTCTTTGATAATCTCCATTTTTGTTGCTATATGTGTTGTGTGGACATCCTGGGCACACATATAGTTAGCGCTTGGTATTCTTCGGAAAACCGGGCGCGACACCGGGTGGAGTGACTTGCATCAGGAAGAGCTAGTGCCCTGGTGTAGTGTCGTCCACTTGTGAGTCGGTTAAGGACCGTCCGTTGTTTGGCCCTGGGATCATGAGGTTATTGGATAGTACTAGTCGCATGCTAATGGCGGTAAGCTCCCTTGTACTATCTTCGACGAGAACGGATAACCGGGACGAGTGTAGTGTGTACCCATCCTACGGGGCCACCGTGGAAGGGGACCGCGGCGTAGGGAGATGGTGTACTGTACCTCGTGGCTAGGACCCGTTCGGCGGGAGAAATGCAAGCGTGAGTTGATGTATGTAAGATGTTGGGTCCTCGCATACATCGTGTGGCTAGAAGCCCCACCGGGTATATTAAGCGATTCGAATCGTCATGCGCTCCACGATATGGGAGCCGTGATCCGAGTCCCGGCATCGTAGTAATGATAAAAGTGAGAAAGAATGGTTTTGAATTCGGCTTATGTTCGACAAGTGATTGTTATAGTAAAGTAAGGACTGGCTTAGTCTCTTTTTGCAAATGTGTCATTTGATCTTGCTAAAGCCTTACCTTGATTCCCATTAGCCAAAGATTCATGAGTCTTCTCCCCATTTTTTGGTCGGGTAAGTCTTATGAGTACTTTTTGTACTCGGGGTTTGTTAAACCCCTTTGCGGTGTGAACCGTGTGAACAAGTGTGTTACGACCCTTGTTGCATGACGGTGATCGAAGAAGGATCCGACAAAGAATAGATTGTGTGGCCCGTGGGCGTGCGCTTTCGTTGTGTGGTTGTAATAAAGTTAAGTAATGATACTTCCGCTTTGTTTTGTAATAATGCTACTCGTTTGTATAAGTTTGACAAAAGTTTTGTAAATTAAGTTATTGTAAGTCTTCCGCTACTACGTATTTTGTATGAAAACCGTTGTAATACTTGTGATGTCTCTGTAAGTATCGATCCCGAAGAAACGTGGTTTATCGGAGGTCCACCCGACGGGACATTCTAGGTTATGTGGTGCTCAAGTACGGCTGACAGAGGTCTTAAGGACAATGTCAGGAGCTTGTGGGCCATGTAATTTAGAAGGTTCTGCCACAGAGGGTATCAGAGCGGTACTTACAAAGATATTCATAGTATTACTTTTTGAAAACTTCAAAATGTTTTGGTTCCCAAAGTTAAAGGTGGTTTAGTCCAAATTGTTTCTGCTCCGTCTTAATTCTTTCTAGTAGCCTTTCTAGGTGCTATTTAAAAGAGTTTTAAGCGGAGTATCATATTGTTTTCCTTTTTGCCCTATATTACAAAAAGAATGCTTATGTTACTTTAAAAAGTCTTTTGCTTGATCCGTAGGTTTGATCATGCATCATGTTTAATTAACTTGTTTAAAGTATCATATCCCCGATAACAAGTGGTTGGGCTAAGTAAAATCAATCCTATTCTTGCTAGCCCTAAGGATCTCAATCTTATAGGCTTTGCTTGTGTATAAATATGATCTTGTATATAACAGATGTCCGGCAACACCCGTCTTTGGTTCTTCACACGAGGAAGGTGCGGTCCCTCGGGCACCACAAGCACCACCGCCCTTGGTCAAGCCGTGGCGCCTTTAGTCCATGCCACCATCGAGAATGCCCGTATGCTCCGGAAATAAGCCAAAGAAAATCGTGATGCACCACATGAGAATCATGGTCGTCGTAATCACGACGAAATCACATATGCGGACTTCACTGAAACTCGTCCGCCAGTGTTCACAAGGGCTGAGGAACCCTTAGAGGCTAATGATTGGCTTCGTATTATAAATCTAAAGTTTGACCTGCTAGAGGGTTGTCCCGACTTGTTGAAACCCAAGTTTGCTGCCCAACAGCTGAGAGGCCCCGTGATCCGCATGGTGGGCAAACTTCCTTGCACGTCGCCCCGTCGGACAAACAAGTCACTTGGGCCACGTTTCAAGATGCCTTCCGTCAGCATTTTATTCCTAACGGAGTGATGCAAGCCAAGTTGGAAGAGTTTCTAGCATTGAAGCAAGGTGGTCGATCAGTGGTGCAATATGTGAACCTGTTTAGTCAATTATCACAATATGCGCCTGAACATGTGGATACTGATAGCAAAAAGAAGAAATGTTTTGTTTGGGGTTTAAAGAGTGATATTGAAACTCACCTTACTGCCAACCCAACTGCCACTTTCTATGAGGCGGTGGATATCGCCATATCCTATGAAAGATCCAGGCTTAAACAGAAGTGTGAAGAGCGGCGTGCTTTCTCCAACCCATCTGGCGGAAACCAGAAACGCCAGAAGGTTATATTCCACCCTACTCAAAGATACCCACCAAAGCAATCCCGTTATCCGCAAAGACCAACAAAGTCACCAACCCTATTACTATCCACCACGGCGAAGAACAAGCCTACAGCAACAGGAGAACACTCATCCTGGCCGCCACAACCTATCCACAGCAAAATAATACCCGGGGTATTCGAACTCCTACTCCACCAACTCCCCGTCTTCATCCAATCGGAAGAGGTCCCCTGTTTTAATTGTGGAGAGCCACACTATGTTCGATATTGCCCCTACCCAATCCGAATACTTCCAACTTCCAAAGAAGGGTCGGGCAAATCAAGCGGATCGTGGTCAAGGCGGGGGGTAAATCACAAAGATATCCCGAAGGTGAATGCCGGGGAGGAAACCCGGGCGTGTGTATCACGCTCAAACCGAGATGTTCTTAAAGGAGAATCTGTTTTTAATGGGTATGTTTCCCCGCCCCAAACCCCCCGCACTTACCTTATTTGATTCTGGTGCATCGCATATATTCATCAACCATACTTTAGTTACCAAGCATGAACTCCTCATAAAAGAAACCCGATGGTACTGAAGAGAAAACATAGGTGTGATCTTGGGATAAATTGGTTTAGGAAATTCTTGAGTAAACTTTTCCCCCGAATTTCCTCTTTCCTTCTCCTAAGTCACGATTCGTTTCTAAGAATTGTGACTTTCCGAAAACATGAGCCTTGTAATATGAACCTTTCTACCTCCCTTATGAAACCATGTAAGATGTGTTTGCTTGACACATTTCCTTTTCTATTACTTAGCCCCAAGCTTTGAATCTCGGGACGAGATTCCTTTTAAAGGGAATATAATGTAACACCCCTGTTACGTTAACCTAAACCTGCCATGTCATCATCATCATTGCATGAGCATTCATCATTAGAGGACCCTAATGCAAACAATTAAAACAAGTTTATTTAATGTTAGGGTTGTTTGTGCTCTTTTTATATCGTATGTGTATGTATGCATCATTTAAATTCCATCCACATGTTTGATTTGGATTTTAAAAGTGATCAACTAAAAGCAACCTTGGTGTGTATAAGTGTTTGGCTAACTCTTCCTCACACTCTAACCAAGTTTTATAAGTCAAACAATGTAAAAGAAAGATTCAAAATTGATTGAATTCAAATCCCAACACTAAAGCTAAATTGGCTAAGTGTTGGAAATTTGATATCAATTTCAACTTTGATGAGCTAACCATAATTAATTTTATAAATAAAAGTTGCTAACCAATGGCACTATTTCAAAGTATGAAGTTTGTACTTTGAAAGTGTACTATTGGTTAGGTTTGAAAAGTGCCACAACATCATTAATTAATTGCCCAAAAGTCCAATTTGAAATCCCTTTTCAAAAACCCTAAATTTCAAGTGTTTTTGCTCCTTTCTCAATTTCATCTCAAAATATTCAAAATTTGGGAAAACTTCAAAAATACAGTTTGTGCATCTCTTTGAGCTCTACAACTTTGGTATATAAAGTTTTTCAAGTTTTTGAATAAAATTTGGAGTAATTTCAAAAGTTATTTGAATTGGAAAGTGTCCCCTTTTGAATTTTAAACTGCAATTCAAAAATTATTTGGTTTCATGAAAAACTTTTTAAATGAAAGTTGTAGATATTGAAAAAATGGGACAACTTTTATTTTTGGAGATTTTCATCTTTTATTCAAAATTTAAAAGTAATTTTGAAATCCTTAAAATTAAGGTTTTTTGCCCTCTTTTTGAATTTGAAATACAAATTCAAAATCTATTTGAAATATGACAAAACTTCTTAAATAGAAGTTGTAGAGAATTAAATTTTGCACAATCTGTATTTTGGGATTTTTTCAACTGCTATTCAAAATCTGGAAGTAATTTGAAAAAGAAAGTGTTGAGCTGGCACTGCTACAAGAACTGGGGGGCACCTCACCCTCACCCATGCCGGGCGGCGGCCAACGCCGCCCGTGGCGTTTCCCGTGCCTTCCGGTTTTCCCGCGCCACCAACCAACCGCAGCTCCGTCGTGAAGGTGCGTGCTACCACGTCGATCACCCCCTTGTCTATAAAAGCCATCGGCGTCGCCGTTTTTCTTCTCTTCTTTCTTCTACTGCTCCGCCGTCGCAAGCTCCGGCCGCCCGGCCAAATTCGCGTTCACCGCACCACCATCACCCACGAGTTGCTTGCACCCTGCTCCGTAAGCTCCTTGCGCTCCTTTTGGGCCACCCGGCCACGCTTTGCTATCGCCGGTCGCGCGCGCGACTTCTTCTCCCTCATCTGCTTGGCCGTTTATCGCCGCCGTGAGTGCTTCACCTCGGCCAGCCGCCGCCGTAGCTCCTCCACCTCAACCAAGCGTTGCCAAGCCTCGGTGAGCTTGATCATCCTCTCTAGCTTCGTCTAGTTCAATTAGGACCGATAGCGGTCTGTCCGCCATGCGCCGCCGCCGCTGCCGCCTCGGCCACCGCCTTCTCGCCTCCGGTGAGCCACCGTGGCCATATCGTAGCTCGTTAGGCTCGCCTCGGAGAGAGGAAATCCGGTTGTGTGATCGGTTTCGTCGAAAAGTCGTCGTCGGCGAAGAGCGTCGCCGGTCATCGCCGTCGTCCTTGCTCGGCCGAGAAAGGAGGGAGGGGGAAGAAGCGACTGACACGTGGGGCCGTGTCGTCGGCGAGAGAGAGAGAGGGGGGCAGCGCCGCCGCGTGGGAGCCGGGTCGAGCGGGCCGTGCGGGCGAAGCGCCGCACTCAGGCGCGCCATTGGGCGCATGGTGAGCCCAAAAAAAGAAGAAGGGTTTTGCTTTTCTTTTTCCAAATTCTTTTTATAAAGCTGGTTTTCATCATTTTGTTACAATTTCATTTGGGCAATTAAAAATGTGAAAAATATATATCTGTGATCCTTGAGTGATGATCTATGTAGGAAAAATACTAACCCTGGTTTTCAGTAACTTTTGTTTACAATGAAAATTGCTCTTTTAATTAATAAATGCCACTTCCATGATTTTTAGTAATTAAAATATAACTCCAAAAATTATGAATTTTGTTTTGTGTGCTAATTAGTTGATGATGATCTTAATTATGAAGTTTGACCCTGTTTTGATTAAGTTTTGTATTATGCCTAATTAATACCTTGTTTAAATTAATGTTTAATTAGTTAATTCTTTAATTAATTAGGGTTTAATTAATCCCCAATTAGCAAGTTAATTAGTGGTTTTCAACGACTGTAAAAATGGTTAATAAATTAGTAATCACCCTTAATCACTATTAGGGTTGCCTGATTTTGGGATTGAGTGATGACCCTAGGTCATTAAACCTAATGACCTTCGGCATTTTATGTTGATTGCGTATCGTTAGTCCGTTGTCGTCGACGATAGTCATATCTTCTTAGTGCAACTATACCGTGAAGGAAAGTTGTACTCAAGATAGGCTAACAATCGTTGCATCATTATCGCATGCTCTTTATTCACTGCATCGTAATCATGCATCTCAATCGTGTAGTTGATCCGGCTTCCGAGAAAGGCTACCAGTGTGAGGAGGTTGGTCCCGATCTCAACAAGTGTCATCATCACGCTCCTAACTTCGCCGAGCCCCAAGGCAAGCCCCGGATGCATTCAACCACCTCCTTGTATTTCGAAAAGCTTTTATATTGTATGTTCCTGATATGATGCATTAGGTAATAGGAGTTATGTGATATCCTACTTTGGTGCATTTACCGTACCTTGCTATACACCCTGGATACCTATTTTGATTTCGCAAATGCTAGTGTATGCTTAGTCTTGCTGATAGCCTAGGCTTTACAAATGAAACGTTTTCCAAAAATGTGATAACAAAAGTTCCCCGTTGAGGGCATTTACGAAAACCTGATGTTACTTGTTGGTATCCCTTCACTTCGATCGGGTCAAGGGTACGCAACAAGAGCATGATGATGAGTAAATTGAGACCGGGTGGAGTGACTTGCATCAGGAAGGGCTAGTGCCCTGGTGTAGTGTCGTCCACTTGTGAGTCGGTTAAGGACCGTCCGTTGTTTGGCCCTGGGATCATGAGGTTATTGGATAGTACTAGTCGCATGCTAATGGCGGTAAGCTCCCTTGTACTATCTTCGACGATAACGGATAACCGGGACGAGTGTAGCGTGTACCCATCCTACGGGGCCACCGTGGAAGGGGACCGCGGCGTAGGGAGATGGTGTACTGTACCTCGTGGCTAGGACCCGTTCTGGCCGGGAGAAATGCAAGCGTGAGTTGATGTATGTAAGATGTTGGGTCCTGCATACATCGTGTGGCTAGGAAGCCCCAGCTGGGTATATTAAGCGATTCGAATCGTCATGTGCTCCACGATATGGGAGCCGTGATCCGAGTCCCGGCATCGTAGTAATGATGAAAGTGAGAAAGAATGGTTTTGAATTCGGCTTATGTTCGACAAGTGATTGTTATAGTAAAGTAAGGGCCGGCTTAGTCTCTTTTTGCAAATGTGTCATTTGATCTTGCTAAAAAGCTTACCTTGATTCCCATTAGCCAAAGATTCCCGAGTCTTCTCCCCAATTTTTGGTCGGGTAAGTCTTGCGGAGTACTTTTTGTACTCAGGGTTTGTTAAACCCCTGTTGCAGGTGAACCGTGTGAACAAGTGTGTTACGGCCCTTGTTGCATGACGGTGATCGAAGAAGGATCTGACAAAGAATAGATTGTGTGGCCCGTGGGCAGGGCGCTTTCGTTGTGTGGTTGTAATAAAGTTAAGTAATGATACTTCCGCTGTTTTGTAATAATGCTACTCTGGTTTGTATAAGTTTGACAAAAGTTTTGTAAATTAAGTTATTGTAAGTCTTCCGCTACTCTGGTATTTTGTATGAAAACTGTTGTAATACTGTGATGTCTCTGTAAGTATCGATCCTGGAAGAAACGTGGTTTATCGGGGGTCCACCCGACGGGACATTCTAGGTTATGTGGTGCTCAAGTACGGCCGACAGAGGTTTTAAGGACAATGTCGGTGCTTGTGGGCCATGTAATTTGGAAAGGTTCTGCCACAATTAGTAACTAGTAGAATACCCCGCGTGTTGTTGCAGGTATAAAGTAGAAATGTAAGGATTTTATTATAGTCGAAACTATAAATTAGTAGGTACATATATATGGATGTAGTAGGTCAATTGCAGAGGTTATATCCATCGACATACATGGTATAGATTATTTGAACTGACCATCGCTCAAATCTCATCTACCCGAACCCCCACCCCTACTATACTTGAGGGTCATCTCCCTCCTAAAATTCTAGGAGTTCTCCTTCATAAAAATTATGCATGTTTCGAAGGACCACATGTAATCCATGTGATATGTAGTTTTGCTAGGTTTTTGCTTATAAACGGGTTTTTGCTTAGAAACAGTTTAAATTATCGAATATATCCATGTGGGGTCTTGTTTTGAAGAGTTTATTGTGAGAAATACCATGGTACAATTGGATTTTAATTACGATACTTGGTTTAGGTGCTACGATTTTTTTTCTATTTCCAAAGAAAACGCTAGTGGGAGATAAATGAGCCTTAGTGTAGGTAACTCCTTTGATGATGTCAGCTGACATCACTTTTGATGTCTCGACCAATCGAAGCTAGAGATTTGCTTAGTGGGGGTTAAGATTATAGAAGTTATAGATTCCATTCCATGTTCGGTCAACCAACAACAACAACTGCATGCATTGGCGGTGGTCAATTTGGATCGTTTCAAATTAAGGTTTCACACAGTGCGTACGTACGTGCCTGCGGAAGCATTCAACTACTTTTGTATTGTACGTAGGTCAACCGTAACGGATCGATATGATATTGTTCAATCTGCAGGTTGCAACTGTGTATGCGCTGTAACTGTTGTTACGAGCAGCAGCCAGTGCCCAGTGCCACACGCTTTGGCGGACGGAAACCATGAAATACTATTGAAATGTCAAAGTGCTCACACTACCCGACACACGGCAGGCAGGTGGGACGACCTCCGCGCCGAGGCATGGCGCCGCGGTGACGTAAGCGTACACGTGTACGTACTTACGTGTTTTATATATCCACGTGGCGGCGGCGGCAGCCACACACTGCACAGCTTGGGGTGCATGCTATTGGTCCTGCTCGCTACCAACTTTTCTTAATTGCAGCTGTAGCCTGTAGGCTGTGGTTGCAAGAAAGAAGATATAATATACACTACACTGTGCTCCCTCCGTCTAAAAAAACTGTAAATCTCACGTTTTAACATAAGATTAGTTAGTGCAGGTGTGAAATCACGAATTTGACTCGTCCTCTACCATTCTAGAATTGAAATAGTTTCCTTCTAGAACGTTTCTCTTATGGGTGAATAGGTATGATAGTTTTTAGATACCTTGTGTTTTTCTTTTCTAAATGTACAGGTTTGAAATACACTAGTCCATCAACCCGTGCACATGCACGGGCTAATGATATATATAAATTATATCTTCGCTAATTTTATTATACAAAGGAAATTTATTCCTTAATAACATGTCATGGACAAATAAAGTTTCCATAACAATCTAGGTATAGACAATACTTGAGAATATTGTGACCATTGATCTATATAAAATGAGCCCCTATTGATCGATATAAAATGAGCCCTTCAGTTAGTGAGACCTTATGCTCCTTCTATTAAAGGGCACTTTTTTAATTAGGAAAGAAAGATAAATACGTGCATGTAATTATGTCCTCAAAGAGTGCTCAGAAAATCATGTGATTTGGTTTACTATACTATTATTTATTTATTAAAAATGTATTACAATCATAAGAAAAGCATGCAAATTAGCATTCTACAAAACCATATGAAGCAAGCATATATAGATCTAAATGTGTTGACTGACATCTTAGATGAATTTACTCAAGCATGAACATCTGCAGTAGAAGCATTTTCATTGAGGCTTGCGAAGACCAGTTTTTTTGTTGTAGCGTATATAGACACTCAAGCAAGTGAACCTTAAAAGCTTTGTAACTAACTCAAGCAAGTGAACATCAAAAGCTTTGTAAATATGAAACTATAACTACAGTATATGACCAAATAATTGGACGGTTGATCATTTGCATATAGCATTACCACAGTTGTTTTGATTTTCTAAATTGGAATATTGTACATATTATTTGTTACCATTTCTTTAGAAAACATCTAGTGGCCCATGTCATACCATGTCCATTCATAATCTCAGATATAGAATAACACAATAGCAACTACTCTCTTTGTTGCAAAATGTAAGTCATTATGGCTTTTTGAATAAGAACACAATTTGGAACAGGGAATGTATGTTTCATGGAATTTCATAATACTCATGTTGTTGTAACTTGCAGGTCTATTTGGATGCATTGTGATAATAATAATTAGCTAATATAATTTAATTGTGATCCAAATGGCTATATTATGAATGGATTACTATAATGAAAACACCATATTATTACAATAGTCCTACAATCTATGAGAAACCTACTTTTGGAGGTTATGTGCATCTTTCACTTTAACAAACATAATTTAGGGACCCAAACTCTAATTATTTTAAATTTATAAATGATAATATATGTGTTCAAACAAAATATTATGTATAATCTAGAATATAATAATCCAACTATATGATCAACTCGGCCTTAGATCTCCTTGTATTCAAGAGCCATTAATTTCTAAACTTAATCCTCCATATCCTCATCACATAGGTTGCATCCTAATGAAAATTCTCCTTAAATATTTCTGTCCTTTTGTAATTCTCCCCGCTATCTCGGATAACATATACGATGGGAATATGTCACCCTAAATACAATGGAGAGGGTGGATTAGTTTACTACAAAATATATGATGTTGGATAGAGGAATTGGAGGCCCCAATATTTTTTTTATCGCTTATTAGACCTTAATTTGGAATTTAATAAGTTGGATAGGAAACTCTTGGATCGTGCTCTCATAGAGGATATTTAGAGGATGGAGCTAAAAATAGTTGCTTCACCTCATTATGGTGGACTGGTTCTGTGAGAGCATGTTTTAAGAAGCTCCACACGTGGAGCTATTGCTAAATGATTTACCAAAAACGACTCTAGCTCCACTGGTAAAGTTATTCGTGGAGCTGAAACAAAAATTAATGCCTTCGCTGGTGAAGTGGAGTTTTACAAAATGGGACCCTATTATAATCCAAACTCTATTATATTAATCGCATACCAAACCGACTGTCCAACTTGGCCCCAAACCATATGTTGTCTAACTTGTCAAACTGTAAAAGATAAGATATAAATTGCTCACGTTAACTAACTATAATCAATTGACACAAACACTCTAATTATTCTAATCTATAATCCTAATGATAATAATTCTATGCGTAATTCAGGTATATAAATTGCTCACGTTAACTAACTATAATCAATTGACACAAACACTCTAATTATTCTAATCTATAATCCTAATGATAATAATTCTATGCGTAATTCAGGTTGTAACAAATAGGTTGTGATATAAAAAGTCCCTAACTCATAGGTACGGTGTTTTCCCTTTTTCCCAAAGAGTAAATAAGTAGGAAATTGAACACCTACATTGTTTACGTAGATTCATGGATCCATTACGTACTTCTTTGTTTAGGGGAGGGGGATCCATTACACGTACCTTGATGACTTGCACTTGCCAGTCATGAAGGTCGTCAAGTCGATAAATAGCCAGAGACGACGATGCAATCTTTAGATCAAGTAACGCATGCCACCATGCATGCATCCGTGCAGATCATAACTCGTGAACCTTGTAGTTGCTGACCTTGGCACCTTGCCACCATCCATGAGATTTCATCTGGCAGATTATGAAGTGGCCACGGTTGTGTGTACTCCCAGCGCAGGCACACAGTATTTAAATTTTCTTCTGTCAATTGCAATAAGGTATGGCTACCCTCATGCGGAGTTGTGGACAGTACTTCAGGCCTCTACATACAGATGATGCCGGCCTATCCAGAGGCCTCACTGCACACGAACGGATGATAACATGCCGGCTGCAGGCATCCGTCGCCGAGACATCCATCCTCAAACTCCGGCAGGAGGACTAATGAATTCACCAAATTCTGATGCGCACGCCGAGCAACTGAATGATGTTTTCTTGTCCGCACCTACAGCTCCCATCTAGTCGTCCTAGCTAGATACCAGAACAACTTCTCCGGCATCTGTAACACAGCTATATATGGACGAAGCCATCTTTGAATGGCATACATGTCCGCTAGACGCCGGTAGAATTGGAACGCCGCCATGGAGAGCAACGGGAGAAGGTGCTGAAAAAACGATACGCTCAGTTAGATTAGATGGGTTTTTTTCTAGCGCATCTGGTGAGAATTAACGTGGTGCCTCCATTGGGGCCTCTAATTAGTAATAGTAAGATGATTGTATTTTTTTTTTTTGAGACGGAGGAAATACTACCTAATACTAGATACAATAACAACCACAACCAAATAAAGTATAGCGAGCCGACTGACTATGCTAGTAGCAAACTACAGGTCTAAACAAAATTTTGCTCGTAACTAGTACTTAACTTTAAATTTTAAATTATAAGATTTTTTTTATTTTTCTAGATGATATCGTTTGTTATGCACTACGAGTCAAAACGTTTTATGATTTGGAACAGTAGAAGTATATATACAAGGGCTTGACTTGCTGACTACCCAGAGTGAATGAGTGATCGCGAAATGCAGTGCTGGCGATCGATGTACACAGTGACTGTGACTGTGCATCGTTGATACGTGCAGTGTATGCCGCCACGCCGGCCGGCCGGCTAATCGTGGCCACACAGCAATGCACGCACCTCTAATGACCTTATCATCATAATTAAGCGAACAAGCACCTCACTCAGCAGCAGTGTCAGCACGCGTCATGGCAAAGTCCTAGTAGACACACGCTGGCATTTGCAGTTGGGGCAGTTGGCGCCGCCTCTGCTTCCCGGCGCTTGCCATCCATCCCTTGCCGCCTGCCCTGCTGCACAATGAAATTTTGCATCTCGTCGTCGCGGACTACTGACCCGGTCCAGTCGCCCTCACCACTTTCAGCCTTCAGGTACGGACGCCCTCAGCACACGGTCAATTTGGGGTTTCAGAAGTTTCACTTTCACACACCGTACCGTACCTGTGGAAGCATTGAATGTTGCAACTGTGTGCTGCTGTTACGAGCAGCCAGTGCAACACGCTTTGGCGGACGGAAACTTATAATGAAAAGTCAAAGTGCTCTCACACACCCGGATGCTGCCAATGCAATCAGGCAGAAGGAAACGTGTACCTGTCCTCTCTGACTTGCCCGTTGGTTGTTGGGGGTACTGTAAGCAGCCGAAACACACACACAAAAAAAAAAAAAAAAAAAAAAAGAAGCAAAACACGGCAGGTGAGGTGACACCACTGCTGAAGGCTGAGGCATGGCGCTCGTGGTGACGTAAGGCACCGAAACGGCGTGTTTCCGTTCGAGCTTATCAGGCATCGTAATAATGTTCCGTGTTCAATGGCTTATAAGACGAGACATTTTTATAAGTCAAAATAGAGGGGATATACAAAGGCTTGATTTGCCGGCGGTCCACTGTTCAGTGTTGAGTAGTAGCTAGCAGTAGGTGGGTGAGACCGGAGTGTTTGCGCACTGTTGTGCTGCCGATGCACGGTGACGGTGTCTGTGACTGTCAGTTGTACGTCGGTACGTGTATATATGCCGCCACGTCGGCAGGGCCGGCGGCCTAATCGTGGCCACACACAGCAGCAGTGCGCGCACACAGAGACATCCCTAATGACACCTCATCGATCATCATCATAATTAATTGATTAAGCGAAACAAACATGAGACTCGCTCAGCACGGCATCGATCGGCGGTTGGGGCAGTTGGCTTGGCGCCGCCTCTGCTTCCCGAGCGCGCCGGCCAATGGCAATGGGAATGGGAATGGGAATTTTCCATCTCGTGGTCGTCGTGGACTCTAGACCCAGTCCGGTCGCCCTCACCGCTTTCCGAAAACCTTCCTTCCCCTGCTTCACTGCTTACTTCCGCATGAAACCAGCCTGCCTGCTCTTCAAGCAAGCAAGGAGAAGCAGTCGAGGCCAAGTTTCGTCCTCCCATCGATGTGCATCTGCTGACCCACCCACCGATCGATAACAGCCAGAGTGTTGGTCAGCTCATACAGCTTACACATCATTTAACAATGCCGTCACTCTTCTCTGCTTCTACACAAACACACAGCACATTCTAGCTACCCGTCGGGTCGGTCGATCAAAGGCATGCATGCCAGGCCAGAGTGGTGTGTTTGACCCCGAGACTCTTCTTCTTCCACATCCATCCGAGAGTAGTTATCCTGAGATGAGATCGACTCGGCTCCGACCGGGCCGGGTATAAAAAGGCACCACTCCCTTTGCCCTACTCCTCCACTCACTACCATCACTTCCAGAAGCAACCAACTCCTCCTCTCTCCCTACTCTGTTTCTTGCCTTCATAGCCAAGCAACAAACTTGCACGCAGCAGTTTGTGGTTGGATTGTTCAAATCAGCAGGCAGGGGAGCTTAGCATATATAGACTATAGTAGTAGTAGACCCAATCGAGAGATCGATAGATCGGATAGCGAGCTGATCATTATCGTTCATATGGCGGTGGAGGCGGTTCTTGACGCGGCGGTGACGCCGCCGTCGCCGACCGGCGGCAGGGGCGTCGTGGCGGCTGCAGCGGATCAGGCAGTCGCCACGACGAGCAGCAGCAGCAGCGGCGGTGCGGAGCAGGCGCAGGCGCTCGCCGGCCAAGGGTTGGCCAAGCGGAAGCGGTCCAGGCGCCGCCGCGACGACCGCGAGCAGCAGCAGCAGCTGCTGCCCCTGCTGCCCAAGGAGAAGGAGCCCACCCTGACCCAGGAGGAGTACCTGGCCACGTGCCTCGTCATGCTCGCCACCGGCCGCCGCGACGTCGTCGTCCCGGCCCCGGCCACCGCGCCGACGCCGCCTCAGGCGCAGCAGGACCACGCGTGCTCCGTCTGCGGCAAGGTGTTCCCGTCGTACCAGGCGCTCGGCGGCCACAAGGCCAGCCACCGCACCAAGCCCGCGCCCTCGGCGCCGGCGGCCACGGAGGCAGCAGCAGCAGGGGGGACCAGAACGAGGACCACAAGCCGGTGGTCCTGCCGGCTTCGTCGTCCGCGGGCTCCGCCGACAACAAGTCGGCGCCGGCGCAGGCGCACGAGTGCAACGTGTGCGGGAAGGCGTTCCCGACGGGGCAGGCGCTGGGCGGCCACAAGCGCTGCCACTACGACGGCACCATCGGCAGCGCCGCCGCGCCGCGCGCGTCCTCCTCCACCTCCGCAGCCACCACCAGCACCAGCCGCGCCTCGGCGCCGCCGCCAACGCGGCCGCCGGTCGCCTTCTTGGACCTCAACCTGCCCGCGCTGCCGGACATGGTCCCCGTCCCCGAGCGGTGCGCCGTGGCGGAGGACGACGAGGTGCTCAGCCCGCTCGCCTTCAAGAAGCCTCGCTTCTTGATCCCGGCTTGATCAGTCAATCAATTAAGCTCATCCATCCATCAGCAGCTAGCAGCAGCAAATTAGATTCATCTGTTCATTGTTGATTAGTTGAGTCGTAGTTGTGATTATTGTACACCTGGTAGGTTACTGGATTGTTCATGTAGGTGGTGGTGAATTAGTTGGGTCGTGTATATACAATTCTATACGTATAGGCACTATATTCACTAATCACTATATATTCCTTCTTTGTTTAATTAGCGCAGTGTAGCTAAGCTAGGATATATGACTAGCTAGGTAGAACCAAGGATCAATTCTTTCATTGGTTGGATTGGTGTATATATATTATGCATGTAAATAAATAAATAAATTCAATAAGAAAAAGAAAACATATATACTACTTAATTACTTTATTATCTTTGGAGAGAACTGGAGAAGTCTACAGTACTTCTAACACAAAGCATGTGATTCGATAGAGTGAGATAAGGCAGTTGCTTGCCGTGTGAGCCTGGCAATGAATCACAAGACGAGTCGTATATCTGTCTGTCTGTCTATCTGTCAGCAAGCAAGAATATACTGTACTCAACTCGGTATGTATATACTTGTCTCGTGTCCATACTCAACTCAAGTTGTAAACTACTACTACTATACCTTCGGCAGGCTTTGTCAAAGGCAAGAACAAACGAAAGCACGAGTGCGCGGCATGTTTGTATGACACGACTACTACTAATCCGTGCGACCGTTCCAGTTTGGACAAATCGCTGCCTGGTTGCCGGACGAAAAGACCAAGCTCTACTTTAGATGACGACCAAGTAGCTAGACGTCGTGGCAGGGCCCCATCCGTTGCAAATCATAAGTCATCTAATTTTTTTAATATCAAAATATTTTAATTTAACTAAAATTATAAAAAGCAAAGATTTATAACATCGAGTAGATATAGTCATTTAAACATTTTTTAATAGGGTTGTAGCATGATATAGAGATGTTCAAATTTAACTATAACGATATCATTAATTGTATTCAACTTTAATTATAGTGGCCATGGCAGTTGGCGGATCTACCAATCTGGCGAGCCCTGGCGGCCACCAGACCTCACCGCCGGCGAGACCCCCCACCCCCCTGGGCGGTGGCGACAAGACCTGCGTTTCTGCCCTCTTCGCGAACAGACAGGAGCCGCGGACGAATGCACGAAGCAATGATTCGGCGAAGCGTTATTTCCTGGCTGGACTGCAGTTGTCACTTGGGCCTCTTATCTTGTGGGCTGTACACACATGAAGTTGTGAAGCCCATATAGTATAGAATCTGTTTCTAAAAAAACTGTAGTATAGAATCTGAAACGCCTGGTTTATTTGAGTTGCCTATCAGAGATCGGCAACCGCTCTCCGACTCCGCTGCTCGCGACGGCACGACGCCACGACTTCGGCAGTTCAGCAATCGGCTGCCCAAGATGGCGGGCGACGGCGGCACTGCTGGCTGCATCGCTGCTGGCCTGAGGGATGGAAGATTCAGCAACGCAGAAGGGAGAAAGAAGAAAACGTGAGTACGTTTCAGTCTTCAGTTAAATTTGATTGACATACGGTGGATAAATTTGTCACGGCCTCCAAGATATAATTAGTGTTATTCAATGGGTATGTTTATTTCTCGTCACTAGAATATGCAATTTGGTTTTATTTTTAGAGTTTAAAAAACATCAATTATGAGATTGTGTCATGATTTATGGATAGATCGATATTTTTTATGATATTATCTCTTATATTTTATATAATCGCTTCACGAAAAAAAACTAGCGGTATAAAGTTCGCCATAGATCATTTTTTGTCCTAGATTCGCCACTGGTCGGTGGAAGTGAGGCGCTAAAGAGATCTCGGTATAGTTGGGTAGGAGAGAGAGGGTGTGGGCTAGAGACTTACGATTACATTTAGTGGGCTGGTGGGCTCGTGGCCATTTACTAAGATGGCACTTTTTAAATGTCCATCTCTATAGGTTGCTCCAACTGGCGGCAATGAAGATGATATATTATGGACCTGATTGTTAATATTTTTTTCTTCTAGGAGTCCCACGGTACGAGGGTTTTAGATGTAAAAGTTCTGTATCACACACGTTTCTAAAAAAATTGTCCGCTTCTAATAGGCTTTAATTAGTTTTGAAATGTGTCCATTAGTTTGTCGTCTTGGTAAATGAAGCGAGTGTCACTGCATATTTTTAAGGCTGCAATAATATTTTTTCCCTAAGCAAATGAAGTAAATCATTTTTGTGATAGTGAGATATACAATCCATGTATACGAAGTGAAACGAATCTTAAAACACGTTTTCTCCATTCTAGAATAATTTTCTCTTACCTATAAACATCTCATTCTTAAAAACATTTTTATTTCACATAAAAACCATTTACCTTTTGAGAACTTTTTTTCCTCACCTTCTAGAACAATTTTCCTAGAGAGCCTTGAGCAGTGCCTCCATCTCCGCACGTGGACGGCACACGCCGACGAGAGGAGTGGCCATGGGCATTGTCAGACCGGAGCCCTCACTCATGTCCACCTTCTTCCCGCCCTCCGGCGCCCACTCAAAGCACTGCATCATCACCCCTAGAGTGACTCCGACCGTCCTCAAGGCGAGGCCCTCGCCGGGGCACTTCCGGCGGCCCATCCCGAACGGCATCATCCACCTGCTGCTGCTCCCATCTCTCCGGCCACCGCCACCGCCGGCGCCGCCGTCGTCCATGAACCGCTCCGGCACGAACTCGTCCGGCCGCTCCCACACGGCGGGGTCCCGCTGCATGGAGTAGACGTCGACGAGCACCATGGTGCCGCGCTCGACGGCGTGGCCGCCGGCGAGCACGCAGTCGCGCGACGCCTCGTGGGGCACGTGGCTCGGCGCCAGTGGGTACAGCCGCAGCGTCTCCGAGACGACGCACCGGAGGTAGGGGAGGCCGGCGAGGTCGGACTCCCGGAGCAGGCGGGACGTGCCCACGACGGCGTCGATCTCCGCCGCCGCTTTCTTGGCCGCGGACGGGTTGGTGAGCAGCGACGCCATCGCCCACTCGATTGTGCTCGCCGTCGTGTCTGTCCCTGCTTGTAGCAAACTCTGCGCATGCAATTATTACAGGTTACAAGAGTTTTTATTTAGATGACGGTAATCAAATGGTATAAACTAAGCGAGAAGAATTATTATATTAATCAACAAAATATTCATGAGAGATAGCGCCAGTGGCCAGTCTAAAAAGTCAACTGCGCACAAATTTCAATGTTTGACTAGAGCAGAATAAACTGAGCCAGAGTGGTTGTTGTGCTGAGTTCACGCGACAAAAAATAAGTATTGGGGTAGCATATGGAATTACTCATTTCACTTTGTTGATATAGAATTATTAATTGAGTCAATGTAATACATGAATGATGTGTGTCACTATCAAGAACATGCATATTTATATGTGTATAAATGAATTGATATCAGCATATTGATTTATCTGCAAAATATATAGCTGAAGGTAACCAAATATAAATGGAGGTGTGATCCAAAGAGGAAAAATATAAACATGATGAGAAGGTACCTAAACTAGTTATTAAATTAAATCTATCACACAACAATGCATGGGACAAAGACAAGATATTATCAATAAGAGTATTTGATTAGAATATGAACACATGAGAAAGAGTTTCATCTGAACACATGTAAAACACAAATGGAGGTGTGTGATGCAAAAAAAAAAAAAAAAAAAAAAAAAAAAAGAAGCTATGAATAAGGAAGTATAATTAGATGCATACCCTAAATTTGCTAATTAATTTGTAACACTTGTCTCAAATTACTAGGAGCTAGCCTATGCAGGCAGCAGGGAAATGGATTGATGGACTTGTTTTTCTAATTGACAAAGGCAAATGGAAACATATATGAACTCTGAAATGTCAAAAGTTTATGTTTGTAAAAGTACCACTAGCACTACGAAAGTCGATCAGTTCGTTCAGAACTTGGCAGCACATACATGACAGCAATGAAGCACTGAATTATTTGGCACAAGCAGTCACTAATTAGGTTAATCGAGCATCTCCAAGAGTTTACCAAAATTTACTTGGCAAATCTTGTAATTTGGCAACTCTCTAGAATATATGGCAAGTGAAAAAAGAGTCTCTCTCCAATAGTTTGGCATAATTCACTTGCCAAATGCTTATCAAACTTACATCGTGAACCCCGAGACGTAAACAAAATTATGTTTATGCCCTTCCACCTTTTGAAAACTTACATCAGAAATCCTGAGATAGAAACAAAATTGTTTTTATACTCTTCTACCTTTTCTAATACGGTTGGATGTACGCGGAGTCAAACGTGTATATATACGCGCGTGGAGGCTCTTTTTTCTAACTTGGGATAAATGACAACCCGGAATAGGGAACTGTTGGAGAAGGTTTTTTTCTGTTTTTACTAAAAAAATTAAGAATAATAATTTAAGATAGAGAACTGTTGGTGATGCTCGAGCAGTTATAACAGCCAGTGCGGTGCACGTCGTCGTCCGCATTTACCGCCGCTGTCGTCGTCGTCCATGCATACGTCTGCCGCCGCTTGAAAAAGTTTGTTGTACGCGCGCGTTATCGTGCAAAGTAAACGATGGAGAGCGAGCGAGTTGACTCACCAAGCACACGGAGCGAATGACCACGTCGTCCAGATGCTCCGGCGACTCCTCCTCCTGCTGCCGCCGGAGCAGGTCGCCCACCACCGTCCTCGCAGTCTCCCTCTCCCAAGCATCGTCGTCTCCGCCGCCGGGGTGACGGTGACTCCGCCTGTAGTCGTCGAGGATGCTCTGGCCGAACTGTCGCCGTGCGTTAGCGATACCGGCGAGCCGCCTCCTCGTCCTCCCGAAGTCCAGCAGCCGGAGAACCGGCAGGGCGTCGTGCCGGTTCGCCGCGCCAGCGGCCGCGAGCCCGGCCTCCGTGATCTCCCTGAACCGTCGCACCTGGTCCCCGTCATGCGCGTCCCGGCGACCATGGCCATGATCACGTTGGCCGCGAACTCATACGCCTCCGACTTCACAGCCACGGCGGCCCCAGCAGAGCCGGCGCGGCGCCAGAGCCTGGCCGCCATGGCGCGCGCCTCGGCGTCGCGGACGCCGGACGTGGCGCCCAGGCGGTGCGCGCAGAGCGCGTGCACGGTGGCGAGCCGCCGGAGCTGGCGCCACAGCGGGCCGTAGTTGCACACGGCGATGGCGGGGCAGTCCTTGGTGAGCAGCCGCCGGGACGCGAGCCCGGGGCGGTCCGCGAGCGCGACGTCGTGCACGGTGAAGCACTCCTCGGCGACGGCCGGGGAGATGACGAGGAGCACTCGCTTGGCGCCGAAACGGAGGTGCAGCAGGCCGGAGCCGTCGTCGCCGTAGCGGGTGGCCAGCGCGGCGAGGGAGCGGTGCAGCGGCTTGAGGAGGTGGAGGTGGCCCAGCACGGGGAGCGCCGGCGGGCTTGGGATGTGCCGTCCTTGGACATTAGTGCGCTTGCGAGGTGAAGCCGCCTGGAGCAGCAGCCACACCAAGAGAAGAAGAACAGAGGCTGCGACGAGCAAGGGCTGTGAGACCTCCATGGCTGTAGTATTATGCATCGGTGCTTCGGAACCTTGATCTTTATGCATGTGAGATCTCCATTGACTTCATGAATGGGATGTGCTGTATGAGTACTGAAATGGTTATCTACCATTATCCTTATTTTCGTGCACCCCCCGCAGAAGGCCACGTCGACGCACTACCATTTACTGATCCACAGAAGGCCACGTCGACGACACTGTAGTGGACCTGCACAGCACTGCTCTGTTACTGTTCACCGCAGTTTCTTTTTCCCCCCATTGGTTACCTTCTGCTATGTAATAACAACTCAGTTCTTTTTCCCATGCAAAACATCCTGTGTAGCACTGTTTTACTACTGTACGTACCTCGTACAGCACTGTTTTGATACTGTTCGTTGCCTTTTCCGTACAACATTTGCTGAACCACAGAAGGCCACGTCGACGCCACTGTAGCGGCTCTTGTACAGCACTGCTCCGTACTGTTCTTGAGGAGGTGGAGGTGGCGGCGGACGGGAAGCGCCGGCGGTGGACTTGGGATGTGCCGGCCTTGGCCATTAGTGCGCTTGCGAGGTGAAGCCGGGCGGAGCAACAGCCACACGAAGAGCAGACCAAGAGGGCTGTGAGATATCCATGGCCGTAGTGTGCTCTCGATCTGCTGATGCATGGGTGATTCGGAACCTTGATCTCTATGCATGTGAGATCTCCATTGACTTCACGAATGAGATGGGATGTAAGTATAATGAGTACAGAAATCGTAGAAGTCATGGGTTTCGTGTACAATTTGCGATCCGGATTCATTCCCGACATTACTTTATTCAGGCTGACAAAGATTTGTTTAGCTAACGCCCTCCTTTTTTTTTTTTTTTTGTCAATGGGTCTAAAAACACACCACCAGTTTTAGTGAATGCACAAACATACATACGCGGCACACATGTGGCTAACAAAAAATTGTTTCTTTGCAATGCATACTTGAAATGAAATTGCCGACAATTAAATTCTCTGTTCAGTTAGTTAGCAGTACAAGAAGATTTAGTAAACAAAACTCACTCCTTGAATAAATTGTTACTTAGCACAATTAGATGGTCCTGCTAACATTTCCACGGAGCACGCACATCTTCGGATAGATCACCACAAGACATCCCATGAATGACCCGTTTATTTCAAACAGTGCCTACGACGAAGGACTACATGGTTATGGTCCATGCATTTTTGCACACAAATTTGCTTTTTTTTTTATAGAAGTTTAGGTAATGGTTTCATCTTATTTTTCTTGGTAGGTGCATGTTTTCTAGGCAGTACCACTTGTTTCTCTCTCCATCATCGTCTTCCTTCGACGCTGTTCTACTGTAGCACTCCATGGGGACAAGCATCGATGTTCTGTCATGCTCTATCGAAATAAGTTTGTACACCGTGTTCCTAGTACCTAAGAGCAACTCTAATAGGAGCATCTAAATCAGGCCCATAACTACTTTTGATTTAAGTGCTCCCCCCTATTTTTGTTGGCCCCCCTACTTTGAATTGCTATGGTAGAAGCCCCTAAATCGAGCCCGCAAAAAGTATGGCAATGGACATTGGCACACCGCACCAGCCATCGTTCTCTGTTCTTCCAATCCTCGCCTAATCAAGATCTAGAGCGATACAGAGTCCATCCATTCCCGCAGGGGATGGGTCCACATCGAGAGGAGGAGCCCACCCCCACAGGCCTCACCGGTGAGTAGTCGAGAGGAGTTGTGGCGTAACCGCCTAATTTAACCTAATCCCAATTGTACTTGTCAGCCATTTGACACTAAGCACGTAAGAGATTAAGTTAAACCGCCCAAGACTGCCGAGTACACCTGAAGAAAGGACTCGAAATTCCACATTTTCATCAGGATCATAAATAAGTGGATAAAGCTTATGTCGGGGACCAAAATAAGGGCCCCTTTAGGAAAGCCCAACAAACGCAAAAACTGGTCCAAAGAAGCCGCCCACTACTTTTACAGGCCCACGGCTCCGGAGGGCACCGGGGCAAGCGCACGGTCTCCGGCCCATCCGAGCCTACCCCCCGCGAAGGCCTCGGGTAAGCACAATACTCCGCCTCGCCCGAGCCCCAGCGCCGGGGCCTCGGACGAGTTCCGGCTTTCCGCCTTGCGAGCCTTGGCGTTGGGGCCTCGGACAGCCTCGATTTCCGTCCCCGCCCGAGCCCCGCTACTGAACCTCGGACGGGGCGCCGCCCAGGGTCAAAACCGTACCACCGATTTGGCCTTTTTCTACCCTTTGCTCGCCCATGTCCCGTGTCGAGGCGCTCCACACCCCGGCGGGGATGGACCTTTGTCCCGTGCGACCCGCGGCATTCATGCTAACCGGTCTCCACGGTGAAGGCCTCGCTTCGCCCTTTGTGGGACGCCATTCATGCCTAACCTCTCGATAGGTCCGTCGCCCTGGTTTGGGGCACCGCCCGCCACGCCCAACAACGGCGGCCCGGCGTCACCCTCAATGCACGGAGAGGACCGGACGCCCCCCCGGTCAACCAACGGTCCACCCCGTGAGCCCCGAGCCCGGGATGGGCGATCACAAATACCGACGATCATCCGCGGCTGTTCCAACCACTCCCCAGACGGCAACGAGCTCCGAGGCCCCCGAGCCTCGGATTCGAAAGTCAAAGCTACAAAGAAGCTACGGGGCTCGGACACCCCCTCCGTCACGCTCCACCAACTCCGAACGAGGGGGCCGTCATTTTGACCAACAGCACCGGGGAGGCGACATAGAACTGCCCCCCCCCCCACGTTCATGGAGAGCCCGCCCACCTCGAGCCACGGATGAGGGAGGACGAAGCCCATGACCTCGCCGCCAGCACGACCTCTTCTTGTAAGGCCCTGACCTCCCCTTACGACTATAAAAGGGGAGGACGGGAGCCCGTAGATGGGGGACACACAAACCTCACACACGCCTGGTATTGGCACCTCACTCAATCATCCACGAGACTTGGGACCCCGTCCTCTCTCATTGCTTGTACACCCTACCTACGAGCACTTGCCGGTGCGGGGATAATACAAGTACACCTCTCCCCCATGGACGTAGGGCCTTCTCTTGCCCGAACCAAAGTATAAATCATTGTGTTCATCTTACACACCATCCGGGAAGTAGGGGAGCACGCACCATAAATTCACTCGTTGGTGCAAGGGCCACCATTCTTGCACCGGTCAGGTTGGCGCCCGGTAGGGGAGCTGTGGCGTGTTTAAGCCTCTTCCCGCCAAACCTCCGGATGGCCAGTAGTCGCGACGACACCACGAGGGGCCTTTCAGCCCCAACTTTCCTCCCCCCCCGCCCCGGAGCCGGGGACCCCGATCCGGTTCGGAGGTCTCGAGTTCATGTCGACAGCACGCAGCTCGACATGGAGCTCCTTCCGACCGGGGGTCAAGGACCTCCTGACGAGGCCCCGGCAGACCCCATCACCAGCCTGGCGCAGAGGCACCGCCGGTGCCCGCACCCACCGCGCACGGCGGATTCACCACGACGCCAGAGGCTTGGAGGGGGGACCTAGCGGCGCTTCAGCTGGGCGACACCTCCCACAGTGGCGCTTCAGCGGCCGCCGTCACCACGTCAGCCGTTTGGCATGGCCAATGCCGCGCCCACGTGCGCGTCACGTTGGTCTCCACCACCATGGGAGCCCGGCGAGGCGTCCGCCCGCCCGGCACTCCACGGACCGCCCCCGACGCGGACATCCCCCGACGGACCGATCCACGCCTACGAGGAGTACTCGATCGCGCAGCGCATTGTGCGACTCGCGCACACCACGCCCACCCGATCCGGCATTACCTCGAGGCTACGAAG
The DNA here is from genome assembly GCA_015844335.1 of Chrysopogon serrulatus. Classification (NCBI taxonomy): domain Eukaryota; kingdom Viridiplantae; phylum Streptophyta; class Magnoliopsida; order Poales; family Poaceae; genus Chrysopogon; species Chrysopogon serrulatus. The sequence goes on along the minus strand of JADLZL010003090.1, from coordinate 178,845 downwards.
CCTAGGGGTTCATCCCTGAAAGCACGCCTTCGCCTTCGGCTATCCTGACTCCGACTCCCCGGACGACATGTACGACCCGACTCGCGAATGCTTCCACGTGGAGATCGGTGACCTCGGCGCCAGCGGCGACAACAGCGATGACGACGATCGAGATCAGGATCCTAGGCACACCGTCCCGCCCGCCCGGTGGTTCGACCCGGTGGATCCAGCACCTCACGACCACGGGGCCGAGAGCAGCGAACCCGCCGCTTGCGGTCAGCCGAGGGCCGAGGGGCCGCGGCCACACCGAGAGCCACGCCAGGCCCACCATCGAGCAGATTAGGAGGCTGGAGCTAAGCTCGACTCTGGCCGCCTCAGCTAAGGCCGAGAAGATAGACGCAGTTCGAGCAAGGCCACCTTGGGCGAACCCGAGCCCAACGGCCGGCAACGCCCGCAACATTCACCGCAGGATCGCCAACGACGAGGGGGCGAACCCCTTCCCGCCTTCCAACGTGCGAGCCAACGCCGCCGCCGCCATTCTCCTCCGAGCGATGCGAGCCTCCACCCCGAGGGATCGGCGCATCCGTGATGAGATGCGGGGCTACATCGAGACCATGCCGCAGCCCAAACAGCCGCAAGTCGGCCTCACGCCCGGCACAAAGGACGAGGGAGCCCGAGGACCCCGAGGAGGAGGGGGGAGGCCTCGGTCCACCCGACTTCTCAAGGAGACCAGTTCATGAGCGCATCCAGACAACCGCTGCAGCCTCGACGATGGCGACGCGCTGTAACGCTATCAACGGGGCGGCCAAGGGGGCGAGGGCGAAGTTAACGTGGACCGCCACCGCTGCAGGCAAGCGGCGCGACAAATGATGAGGACCGAAGGGACGACGCTGACCCCGTGGCCTCGAGCCTTAGCCGAGATCCGCAACGCCCGCTTCCTTCCTGCCCGCCAACCGCCAACCTCACCAAATACTGAGAAACGAACCCCGAGGTGTGGCTCAACGACTACCGCACCGCCCACCGGGTGGCGCGACGACGACCGGCTCATCATCCGCAACCTCCCGCTTCACACCGGGGGACTTAGCGCGAGCTTGGTCGGGAGCACCTCCCCGCCTCGCACAATCCGCGACCGTCCGATCCGTCAAGGTTTTCGGGGAACTTCCCCAGGCACATACGTGCGCCACGAAACTCGTGGGACCTCCACGGTTGCCGCCCGAAGTCGAACGAGCCGCTATGGGACTTCATCCGCCGCTTCAAGAAGTGCACCGAGCTACCCAACGTGGCCGCACCGCCATCATCGGTCGTTCCTAGACGGAACGACACTGTAAGGAGCTAGTCCATGAGTTGGGGTGGAAGATGCCCTCCACCGCCAATGAGCTGTTCGAGATAGCCATAAACTTTACCTCTGGCGAGGAAGCGGTGGGGGCGATCTTTCGCGGTGCCAACGACAAGGGCAAGCAGCAGGGCGAAGGAGCCGAGGGAGCAGCAACCCGCAACCCCAAAGAGAACAAAAGGGGCAAGCGGAGGGGGAAGCAAGGCAAGAAGGAGGAGGACTCCGAGGATGACCTCGTCGCTGCGGCCGACCGAACGCACCCCGAGGCCCCCCTGGGCCCGGGCGTTCGACGACATGCTCAAGAAGCCTTGCCCCTTCCACAAGTTCCCCGTCAAGCACACCATGGGGGAGTGTGACTTGGCCTGCCGATTCTACCAGAAGCTCCCCCCGCCCGAGGACAAGAAGAAGAAGGAGAAGGAGGATGAAGGCAAGGGTGACGGATTCCCGGAGGTCCACGATGTCTTCATGGTCATTGGCGGCCTCCCGGCGAACTTCTCCCCACGCCAGATCAAGCGCGAGCGCCGAGAAGTGTTCTCGGTGCGCCCCGCCACGCCAAGCAGTACTGCCATGGTCTGTGGACTCCATCACCTATGGCCTCGACGACCACCCGCTCGTGCGAACCCGAGGGGAAATACCCGCTTGTGGTGGACCCTGTCATCGGAAACGTCCGGCTTACCAAGGTGCTGATGGACGGCGGCAGCGCCCTCAACATCCTCTACTCCGAGACCCTCAGCCAATTGGGAATGGAGCGCCCGCATCTCCGACCCTCCAACTCCCCTTTTTAGGGCATCGTGCCGGGCAAACGTGCCTGGCCCCTCGGGCAGATCGACCTTCCGGTCGTTTTTCGGGGACGCCATCGAACTACCGCAAGGGAGGTCATCACCTTCGACGTGGTCAATTTCGAGGAACCTACCACGGAATCCTCGGGGCGCCCCGCGTGCACGCCAAGTTCATGGCGGTCCCGAACTACACATATCTCCTCCTCAAGATGCCGGGTCCCAACGGCGTCATCACCGTCGGCTCCTCCTACGAGCACGCCTTCAACTGCGACTTAGAGGCTATCGAGCATGCCGAGGCGATGGCGCTGTCCGAGGCCCTCGACTCCAAGCGACACGCCGGCACCTTCGAGCCGTCAGACGGGGTGAAGGATGTCCCGCTCGATCCCTCCACCTCGTCCGGCAAGGCGGTGAAGATCTGCGACTCCCTCGACCCTAAATAGGAAGCTGTGCTCGTCGACTTTCTCCGTGCGAACATCGATATTTTCGCATGGGGTCCCTCGGACATGCCAGGCATTCCGAGGGATGTCGCCGAGCACTCCCTTGATATCCGAGCCAGTCCGGACCGGTGAAGCGGCAGACTGCGCCGATTCGACGAGGAGAAGCGCGGGGCCATCGACGAGGAGGTGAACAAGCTTTTGGCGGCCGGGTTCATCAAGGAGGTTTTCCACCACCCCGAGTGGTTGTCTAATCATGTCTTGGTTAGGAAAAAGAGTGGGAAATGGAGGATGTGCGTAGACTATACTAGTTTGAATGAAGCATGTCCGAAGGTTCCTTTTCCCTTACCACGTATTGACCGGATAGTCGACTCCACCTCGGGGTGTGAACTCTGTCCTTTCTTGATGCTTACTCCGGCTACCACCAAATCAAGATGAAGGAGTCCGACCATTTCGCGACATCCTTCATCACCCCCTTCGCATGTACTCTTTGCTACGTGACGATGCCTTTCGGGCTCGAGAACGCAGGGGGCCACGTACCCGGCGGTGCATGCCGAAGCGTTTTTGGTGACCACATCGCGAAACCGTAGAAGCCTACATCGACGACATCGTGGTCAAAACCAAAAGGGCCGATGACCTTATCTCCGACCTCAAGATCGCTTTCCGGTGTCTTAAGGCCAAGAGCGTCGAGCTCAACCCCGAGAAGTGCGTCTTTCGGGGTCCCCCGAGGCATGCTCCTAGGGTTCATCGTCTCCCGAACGCGCATCGAGCCTAACCCGGAGAAGGTGACTGCGGTGACAAGCATGGGGCCGATCAAAGACACGAAGGGCGTGCGGCGAAGTCATGGTTCGGCGCCTTGCGGCCCTCGCCGCTTCATCTCACGGCTCGGCGAGAAGGGCTTGCCCCTATACCGCCTCCCGAGAAAGTCCGAGCTTCTCGACCTCCGAGGCCCGGGGAGGCCCTCGATAAGCTCAAAGCTGCCCTCACGGCGCCCGATACTCGTCCCGCCGGCCGATGGCGAGCCTCTCCTCTTATACGTCGCTGCGATGACCCAAGTGGTCAGCGCAGCCATCGTCGTCGAGAGGCAGGAGGAGGGCCACGCTCTGCCGATCCAGAGGCCAGTCTACTTCATCAGCGAGGTGCTGTCCGAGACCAAGATTCGTTACCCGCGGATCCGTGGCGCTCTGTGGGTCCTAACACGGCGCAAGCTCCGGCACTACTTCGATGCTCACCCCATAACAGTGGTCTCCTCCTTCCCGTTAGGAGAGATCCTCCAGAACTGGGAGGTCTCGGGGCGGGTCGCCAAGTGGTCCGTCGAGCTTATGGGAGAGACCCTCTCCTACGCGCCGAGGAAGGCCATCAAGTCTCAAGTCTTGGCGAATTTCCTTGCGGAGTGGACCAACACACAGCTGCCGCCGCCTCATCTCCAGTCGGAATGCTGGACCATGTACTTCGACGGGTCCTTGATGAAGACCGGGGCCGGCGCCGGCCTCCTCTTCGTCTCCCCCCACGGAGTGCATATGCGGTACGTAGTTCGTCTCCATTTTCCAGCGTCGAACAATATGGCGGAGTACGAGGGTCTGCTCAACGGCCTGAAGATCGCCATCGAGCTCGGCGTCAAGCGCCTCGACGTCCGAGGGGACTCGCAGCTCATCATCGACCAGGTCATGAAGGACTCGAGTTGCCACGACCCCAAGATGGACGCATACTGTAAGGCGGTGCGAGCCTTGGAGGACAAGTTCGACAGCCTTGAGCTCAACCACGTTGTCCGGAGGCACAACGAAGCCGCCGACGAACTCGCCAAGATCGCCGCTGGGGAGAGCCCCGGTTCCGGCCGATGTCTTCACCAAGGACCTCGCCGCCCCTCACAATCTCGAAGGGCGGGGGAGGCCTCGAGAATCGTTCCGACCCCCCCGGGGCGGAGAGGCTCCCGAGGTCCCTCCGCATCCGAGACCCCCTCGGTTTTTCGGCGCCCTCGGCGTCTAACACCGAGGTCATGGAGATTGACGGAGGGGACCTAGAGCCCGAGCCCAAGCCAGACTGGAGGAAGCCATACCTCGACTGGATCGTCCGAGGAGCGCTCCCCGAGGACTTCAACCAAGCCCGGCGCATCGCGAGAAGAGCAAAGTCCTACGTCGTTATTGAGGATGACCTCTACAAGCGAAGCCCGTCAGGGGTCTTGCAACGATGCATCACGGTCGAGGAGGGCCTCGCGCTAGTCCGCAAGATCCACGCCGGCGTGCGGTCATCACGCTGCTCCACGCTCCCTCGTCGGTAGCGCCTTCCGACGGTGGTTCTACTGGCCGATCGCGGTCACTGACGCCACCAAGGTGGTACGCACCTGCGAAGGTTGCCAGTACTACGCTCGTCAGATGCACCTGCCCGGCTCGGGCACTCCATCATCCCAATCACATGGCCTTTCGCCGTGTGGGGTTTGGACCTGGTAGGACCCCTCAAAAAGGTGCCCGGGGGCTTCACTCATCTGCTCGTCGCCATCGACAAATTCTCCAAGTGGATCGAGGCGCGCCCCGTCACCAACATCCGGTCCGAGCAGGCGGTGCTCTTCTTCATCGACATCATCCACCGCTTCGGAGTCCCGAACTCCATCATCACTGACCATGGCACCCAGTTCACGGGGGTGAAGTTCCGAGTCTTCTGCGACAAGCACCAGATACGAATTGTCTGGTCCTCAGTGGCGCACCCCCAGACGAACGGGCAAGTGGAGCGGGCCAACGGGATGATACCACAAGGGCTCAAGCCCCGGATCTTCAACAAGCTCGACAAGTTCGGCAAAAGGTGGCTCAAGGAGCTCCCCTCGGTCCTCTGGAGCCTCAGAACAATGACGAGCCGGGCAACGGGGTTCACACCCTTCTTCCTGGTGTACGGCGCCGAAGCCATTCTGCCCACCGACTTGGAGTTCGGATCCCCGAGGCTCAAAGCCTACGATGAGGCACGCAATCAAGTGGCTCGGGAGGATTCGCTGGACATGCTCAAGGAAGCAAGGGACGCTGCTCTCCTACACTCAGCAGGATACCAGCAATCCCTCCGACGCTACCACGACAGACGAGTTCGAACCTGAGACCTCAAGGAAGGCAATTTGGTGCTTTGTCTCCGCCAGGACAATCGAGGCCGCCACAAACTCACGCCACCCTGGGAGGGCCCTTCATCGTCGCAGAAGTCCTCAAGCCGGGCACCTATAAGCTCGCTAACGAGGTCGGCGAAGTCCTCAACAACGCTTGGAACATCCAACAGCTACGTCGCTTTTACCCTTAGAATTTCCAAGCATTCGTACACACGCCTTGTACCGCACGTTTCTCGCTAAGGAAAACTAAGTCCCTGGGCGTTCGCCCAGGTCGTAATATTTCGTCCTCAAAAGGGCTCAGTGAGGCTTGGTTTTGGCTCACCAAAACCAAGTCTCCCTCGGGGGGCTAGAAAGGGGGGGAACCCCCCTCCTGGAAAGCACCTCCCGAAAAACCTTTTTGCTTTCTTGGCTACTTTTTCGTAAACTCTACGCCCCCAAAAGTCTCACGTACTTAGGAAAGGGCACGGCAGGATGTCACCTCGAGGCTGAGGACGGCCGAGCCGCGAGGCCACCCATGCCCATGCGCTACGGCGCCTCTGCCTGCCGCCCTCAGCTAAAGGAAGACTCCGAACGTCGCGAGGAGGTAGCGGGATCGCGATAACTACTTACGCAGCCCCCACCCTCAGCTAAGGAATGACCCTCGGCTGTCATTCTCGTGAGTCCCTAATTTAAGTAACAGGCAAGATCAAGGGAGAGACGCAAGAGATTATGAAAAAGCCATTTAAGCATAAGGCCTCGACGGGCCACAACACAAAATATCATTCAAACAAAAAATAACACAAGATCTTTTCTTTACAAGGGCACTTGGGCCCAGGCCGTAGGGTCTACTGAGGGGCGTCCGGGGCACCAGCGTCTTGGGCAACGGCATCCACGGCTTCGGCACCTGCGGTGGCGGTAGTCACGGCACCGGCGTCCGCAGCCTCGGCGTTACTAGCTTCCTCCGGAGGAGTGGAGACGACAGCGGGCGCAAAGATGTCCACTAGCGCGAGCGGGGCTCTACTCTCCTCCGCCTCCTCTACGAGTTGGGCGAGCACCTCGCTCTCGTGTCCCATCTCCTCCTCGGCCACGACTAGCCCCTCGGTGATCCGACGGAGGTCGAGCCGGTAGTGGGACATGGTCAGCGCGAGCGTATGCGACACGCCGACTCGGAGGGCCTCCAGGGCACGCACCTCCATCCGCTGTGGCACTGCAGCCAGGCGCGCCGCCAGGTTGCTCCCACCGGCGTCCTCTGCCTCCACCACAGCACAGACGGCCGTGGCCTCCCGCGTCAGGGTGTCGAGCTCACCCTGCGCCGAGTTGTAGGCGGCCTACGACGCGGTGAGGCTCTCCTCCAGCTCCGTCGTCCTGACCTTTAAGACTGCAATAACCCGAGAGTGAAACTCTCGGACAACGCAGCACAGGCATGATGGACAGTCGCGGTGCTTACCTTGCAATTGGCTATGGAGGGACTCGTTGTCGAAATCCCCCGCATGAGCTCGCCTTTCATCTTGGCGTACTCATCCTTGATCGAGTCCGCCGAGCGAGAGGCCTCGGCGAGCATGGCCTCCTTCTTGGCCCGGAGCTGGTCAAGGCTCGTGGCGTGATTCGCCACGACCTCCCTGGCAAGGGTGGCGTCCTCGCGCGCCGTCGATGCTTCGGCCCGCAGCTCAGTGACGAGGTGGCGGAGCTTCTCGAGCTCGACGTCCTTCTCCGACAAAGCCGTCGTCGGTAGGGCCACTGCCCTTCTGCTGAAGGAGCTCGTCGTTGAGGCCGACCGACGCCCCGTAGAGACCTTGACTTCCCACTCGATGCCTTCATGAGATCCTGCGGCACGCACACCCCCAAATTGATTTAGCATCGAGAAAAAGGCCTCTGGAGGATGAGAGCCGTTGGAGATCACTTACCCGAAGCAGGGGGGAGCTCCGCGCCCAGCCCCGATGCAATGGTCCGGGCGGCCTCCTCGTACCGGTCGACGCACTGCGTCACGCGCACCCACAGGTCTCCCTCCTGGGCGTCGTCCAGCGTGAAGACCTCCTTCCCGTCCGGGGTCGGGCGCTCCTTCCAGACGAGCCGGTCCACCATCAGGTACTTCATGGCGTCCTCGGCCCCGGGCGGCCGACCCTCCCGCCTCGGGCGGCTCCTTGGCGGAACAACTCACCAAAGCGCTCCGCTCGGCGTCCACGACGTCCCCGACGGCGCCCCTCCTCGCCTGTGCCTCGGCGGTTTCCTCCATGGCCGAGTACCCGCCGCCCGGGCGGGCACGATCTGGGCGGAGGCGGGGCGGCGCCTGTTCGGTCGCGGTAGCAGCAACCACGGCGGGCTCTTCCGCCGCTCCCCCCGACGGGGCTCGGGGGCCAACGCAGCCGGGTCCACCTCCTCGGCCTCCTCGGCGGGACGCCTCCGCCACGCCCAGCGGTGCCCGCCCGAGGCTGACCAGCCGGCCGGGGCGGCGCCACGGTCGCGCCCTCCATCCCTCCGACGGACGCCTCCGCCGTCTCCACCTCCATAACCGAGGGCCGTCCCTCGGCGGACAGCTCGGCGGTCTTCTCCTTCCCATCCGTCCGGGCCGCCGCCTCGATGGTGGAGCCGAGACTCACACTCCCCGCCCCGCAGCAGCCAGTCCAGGCGAGCGGCCCGCATCCACCGCGGCCCGGCGCTTCAGCTATAGATGGAGAAGCGATAATGTCAAACGAGGGGGAACAGGTGAACACCGAGGCGGCGACAAGGCATGAAGGCCACTTACCCAAGCACCCTAATCTTGGCGCGGGACCGGACCCCACCGAGGGCAGAGCCTCGGGCGTCCAGCCCGTGCGCGCCCTCCAGAGGCGTCCGGCCGCCCTCGACCCGCTCCTCGCCGTCGCGGGCCGTGGCGGAGACGGATCCCGCTGGGGGTGGCCTCGGCGACCTCCTTTCCCAGCGCCATGGCGCCTCCTCCTCGGGGAGACGTCCGGGGCGATGGATGCCCTCGCGCGGCCTCGGCACCGGTGAAGCCAAGGCCGAGCCGCTCGCGACGACTTCCTCGGCCATCTGCGCCTCCCTTGAGCTGCCACTCACCTGGGCGCCTGATGTCACCTCGGGCGGGTCCAGCCCCAGGTAGCGACTCAGCTCGTCGTCGTCATACCCCTCGTCGTCGTCGTTGTTGACACCTGTTAGCGTCAACTTTCACTAGGGCTTTTTACCCGAAGTATAACATGAAAACACAATATCAATGCAAAGCAAGCGGCTTAAATGTGAATTCCTACCAAAGCCAAATTAATATCTTAGAGGATAGGAAAACCTTTTCACATTTAAGCTGCTTGCTTTGCATTGAGTTCACCAACCTTGTGTTGTATACCTTATGAGAGTCTTGTCATGCTTTTAAAACCAAGAATCACTTGCACACTCCAAATCCACATATGCATTATTCCTACTTTAAGGAGTAATCGCAATCATTCACCATACTTCCATACATGTTCATCATAAAATGTTCACCTCCTACACTAGGAGAGGACACAAAAATAATACAACCACCCTATAGGATAACCTCTGTCTTTAATGCTCTAAGTCCTGATTTTATCTCTCGATTCATTTATTCAAAGGATACGTGTGGCTATGCAAAATAAAGAAAAGAAAGCAAGGAAAAAGAAAGAAGGAAGAAAAGAAAAGGGGAGTAAAAGATGGACAAGTGTCCCAAAGAATTAAAACAATGGGTACTAGATGCCCGCCTCCCTGAATAAAAAGAAATAATAAAGATAGCCCATGTCTTTCCTGAGAAAAGTTTTAAAAGAGAGTCATTCCCAAAAAAAAGCAATGATAGAAATAGGAGTTAGCTATAAATAACACATATGCACCCATCCGCCATATTCCATACACATGCACATCTTGGTTTGATTGTATGCCTCGATTCTCTGTGGATCCACTAGTTGGCTTTACAACACGTGTTTTGCAAGTATGCCTATCCTTGTTAATGCCAATCCTATAAGCTCCACTATATATACCTTTAGCTATAGGAGGCATAACAATATTAATGCCTCAAGAGAGAACCACAAATACCACATACATTGAGAGATTTGAGGGTGTCATACAATTAAGCTTTGAGTTTTATTCTCAAAAACTTATCAAAAACTCCGGAAGGTTAGTATTGCAAAGAATTTGAGACATAGCACTTAGCTTAATTGTTCTATCTTTCGACTGCTCAAGACTTATGCAAAAGCTGTGAAGCCCCATATTACAGGTAAAAAGAGTAAGTTTAAAGATTAGAGCATACATTGTCTGATCCGGGGGAAATTTTGTTTGAAAGCATGTGTACTGGAAAGTATAATGATATTGTAGCAACTCCTGATCCAAATACAATATTAGCTAGGCTTAGTTCGTTTGCCAAGGGACTGGCAAAAGGTAAAGCTTGGGGGTATTGTTGACACCTGTTAGCGTCAACTTTCACTAGGGCTTTTTACCCGAAGGATAACATGAAAACACACTAGTCTAGGGATTTATCGACAATTTTCACGAGTTTTGCATATTCTCGTGATTTCCGGGTGATTTCGAGAAAAGTCGAAAAGAGGGGATTCTAACGCAAAATAACCACGAAACATATCCGCCACGAAGGACATCACGGAAGACTCGGAAGACTCCGAAGACACCGGAAGAAGCGAGGGGCCAGAGGTCGCTAGGTGGGGCCGGCCGGCCCCACCATGGCCGGGCGGCGCCCCCTGGCTAGGGTTTGCTCCCCCCTTCGAATGTTCCCGCACCGCCTCCCGATGCATCTCGGCCTTACGTTAAGTCGGTTTGATCTGCGGCGCACACGCATCCCACCGGACTATAAATATGTGGGTAGACCCCCCGAGAAGGGGATTCATTATTCATCAAGGCCTCAAGCCGTCAAGCATCAAGGAGCCTTCAAGTTCATCAAGAGCCTTCTAGTTCATAGGATTAGCTAGCTAGATTAGAAGTAGAGGAGATCTAGTTCTTCATCGGATCTGGAGCCCCCGGTGTCCGGGGAGAGCGCGAGAGTTCGGTAATAGATCTAGTTCTTAATTACTTTATTGTATTCATTATTCAGATTAGGGAGACTTTACTCTAAATAGATTCATATGTTCTTAATTGCAATAGTCATTGTCTACTTTGATTATATGTCTAGTTTAGTTACTTCGATCTTATTGAATTCATGTAATTGCTCGTATAGCGTTTATCCATATGTACAATGGGTAGATGATAGGCGATATGTAGACGTGGTGTCTAGATGTCTTGTTTACCCGCGAGTGCACCCCGATATGCCGAGACGTGTGGTAGTCTCAAGAGTAGGTGACAGCTACGTTAGTTCCTCCGTAGTCCACCCCCCGTATGTAGGACTAGCATGGGCACGGTCGAAAGGAGGTGACTTAGGTCTTAATACCCTCATTAGTTGATGCCTCTTTACATGCAATGATGATTTAGGGTTGATTTAGCAATGATTACTAGATGTAGTTGCACTAATTAGAGTTATTCAGTTGACGTAGTTATAGACCTATTTCCCTAGTTTATCAAATGGCTAGCTATGATTATGACTAGTAAGATGCTCTGATGATTATCCTTAATTATGATACTTGATGATTATGCTATCACCCATATTTATCCTTATTTATCTTGTGACCTCTCGCCTGTTATAAGTAGAGCATACGACTTAGGTAATATCGTTTATCATGTCTATATAGTTTCTCATCAATATAATAATAATAGTTTATTACATAGCTTTCCCAGAGGTATAATTATAAATCGACAACCCGGAGACTTCCCTAGGTAAAATGCTACAACGGTATAATTATCTGTCCGCTTGCGTAACCCATTAGTTTACATTCATATTTTATTCATATATTTTATCTGCCTAGTCACATTAGTATAATGCAAATCTATGTTAATTTCCTAGCAATATAATTGGGGATGACAACCTACTTCATGTTTAGGAATGTTAGTAATTCAAGAGTGACTAGTTGCTAATGACAAGTAATTATATACCGACCATTTCTGGGGTCATTGCTAAGGGTAGGATTTATCTCTGCTTTTTAGTAGTGACGTTAGAAATACCAACAGTCGTCATCGTCGTCACCATACTCGGTGGTGTCCGACGGTGTGTCCTCCCGCGGGAGACCCTCCTCCGCTTGGCGCCGCCGCAGCCGCGAGAGCTCGTCCGCCTCCCGCCGTTTGCGGACGTTTCGCTCCGCGGTGCTCTCCTTCTCCTTCCTCTTCGCCTCCGCGCGGTCGCGGTTGGCCTTCTTCTCCACGGCGATCGGGGGCTTCGACGCCCTTAGCTTCTCCGCGAGCCCCTGCGAGCGCAACCACTGGAGTTAGCATGGGGAAGAGAAGAACCGAGCACGCGTCGGACCAGGGGGGCAAGGCTTACCAGGCTGATGTACCCCTTCTCTGGCCGCATGACGACCTTGAACAGCTGCGAGGAGTCTACCGTCGCCGCCTGCTTCGTCCGATCGAGAATCTCGGTGTAGCCGAGGTCCTCGGCTGCCATCCAGGTGCCCTCCTAGGTGTTGTCGGTCCGCATATCGCCGCAGTAGCGTATCGCCGCTTCATGAGCGGCGCAAAGCACCGCCGCTTGTGGAAGCCGGGCGATCACTCCTGAGGCGTCAACCCCGATCTGGTCGCACGCCAAGGCGAGAGATCACCTTCCGCAGCGGGGTCGCCTTCTCCGAGATCGGCTCCCTCCGCCACGATGGCGGCTCGAGTCGAACACCTTGCCGGTGTAGGCAGGAGGAGGTCGTCGTCGTCGTTACGGAGGTAGAACCACTTGCCGTGCCGGCCCGCGGTTGGAGGAGGCGAAGCCAAGGGGGATGTAAGCCGCGTCTTGGAGCACGCCGCAGCGTAGCTGCCGGCCCGGACGGCCAACCGTCTCCCCCGCTCCTTCTCCTTCACCTTCTCCACCCCCGGCGGGGACTTCAGGAACAGGGAGGCCTCGAAGAAATAGAGCCATAGGTCCCAGTGGGCGTCAATGCCGAGGTATCCCTCGCACAAAGCCACGAAGATGGCCGCGTGGGTGATGCAGTTAGGGGCAAGGTTGTGGAGCTCCAGGCCGTAGTACTCGGGGAGCGCTCGCAGGAAGCGCCCCACCGGCATCCTAAACCCACGCTCGTGGAACGCCGTAAAGCTTACGACGTACCCCGGCGGGGGGCGCTGGAACCGATCATCCCGGCGACGGCACGATCCACTCCGCCGCCGGAGGTCGGACCGAATGCGCAGGAGCCCCTTCTCCACCAGCGCCACCAGCCCGGGCCCCGTCACGGAGCACGACTCCCGATCCCGCCACGCCCGACGACATCGACCTTGGGCGCCATTGGGAAAGGTGGTCGAGCCGGAAGACGACGCGGGAAGTCTCTCTCTCTCTCTCTCTGGTGAGCTCAAGTGCTTCTCTGGCGGGGCGGAGAAGGCAAAGGCAGGGACGACAGGAGGAAATGCAAGAGGAGAACCAGCAGGTCGCCGCCTGGTATTTATACCCGACGCGCCCCCCGCCGCTCCATCCGCCCGCATTAGATGCGTATCGGCCTCCGTACGCCCACTTTCGACACGCCCCGCGCGCGACCCAAGCGTCGCCACACGGCAGCCGCAGCCGCACGGGCACGGCGCGCCACACGCACGTTGCACGGCACGCCCCCACAACGGATCCAGGTCACGGAGCCCGGGGCCCCTGCCACCGCGCATGGCCTCGCTGGGAGTCGCAGCCGTCGCGCATCACATCACCCGTGGGGCCCACGAGCACGCGCACGACAACCGCCGGGGCAGAAAAGGCGCGCCCGTACAGCACGACGGGACAAGACGGGGGCTTCCTTCCCCACGAAGGAGCCCGGGCGACGACCCGTTTACGGTCCAGAGGTTCGTGGGCTGGCCCATTTCAGGGTTCGACAGCCACCTCAGGACAACAGAGTTAGGGGCAGCTCGGACGGCCTCATACATAGCCTAGCCCTGCGCGAGCAGGGGCCGTCCTTGTAGCATCCGAGGCCAGCGTGGCAGCCAGAGTTAGGGGGATCCCGCGTGGGAGAGCATCGAGCCCTCCGGACCCGGCAGACGGGACCCAAGCCCCGCCTCAGGCATACCGCGCAGGCTCCTATGAAACGCGCCTCCGGGCCCAGCCAACCCCCAACGAACGGGGCACGGGCGTTTCACTTGGATCCTCCCGTTAGCAGCTCACCGGATCTAGTCGTGTTCGACACTGGTCGACGGCAGCACGACGAAGTCCACCCTCCTCCCTGCGGAAGGGATGCTGAGGCGCTCGTAAAACCAGCGACCGAGTATCGAACGAGCCCCCTCGACACCACGAGGGCTCGGGGGCTCGCCCCCGACGCGCGGGCCGACTCGCGAAAGGTACCGCAAAATCTAGCCAGGACCCCGGACGAGCCGACGGGCCCGGGGGCTCGGCATCACGGACCGCCTGTCTGCTAAAACACGCACAAGCCCCTGGACGGCGTCCACACGCCTCCCGAGGCCTCGGGTAAGCACCAATACTCCGCCTCGCCCGAGCCCCCCCCCCCCGCTAGGGCCTCGGGCGAGTTCCCCGCTTTCCGCCTCGCCCGAGCCTTCAGCGTTGGGGCCTCGGACGAGCCTCCGATTCCCGTCCCCGCCCGAGCCCCGGCGACCAGGCCTCGGGCGGGGCGCGCCGCCTGGTCAAAGCCGCACCACCGATTTGACGCACATCTACCACTCGCTCGTCCATGTCCCGTGTCGGGGGCGCTCCACACCCCGGCAGGGGGGATGGACACCGCCCCGTCGCGACCCGCACCGGGCGTTCATGCTTGCGCGCAGCTCTCCACATGAAAGGCCTCGCCGCCACCGTGGGACGCCAGGCCGCCTAACCTCTCTGATAGGTCCCGTCGCCGGGTGCTGGGGGGCACCGCCCGCCACGCCGGGCAACGACATACCGACGTCACCCTCCGTGACGGGGAGAGGATCGACGCCCCCCGGTCAACCAACGGTCCACCCCATGAGCCCCCGAGCCCGGGATGGGCGATCACGAGCGCCGACGATCATCCGCGGGGTCGTTCCAACCACTTCCCGTACAGCAACGAGCTCCGAGGAGGCCCCCCGAGCCTCGATTCCAGGCGGGTCAAAGCTACAAAGAAGCTACGGGGCTTGGACACCCCCCTCCGTCACGCTCCACCAACTCCGAACAGGGGCGGCTGTCATTCTGACCAACAAAGACCGGGGGAGGCGACATAGCACCGCCCCGTCCACGCTCATGGAGAGCCTGCCCACCTGAGCCACGGATGAGGGAGGACGAAGCCCATGACCTCGCCGCCCAAAGACGACCTTTTTTTGTAAGGCCACGACCTCCCCTTACGACTATAAAAGGGGAGGACGGGAGCCTGTAGATGGGGGACACACGAACCTCACACACGCCTGATATTGGCACCTCACTCAATCATCCACGAGACTTGGGACCCCGGTCCCTCTCTCATTGCTTGTACACCCTACCTACGAGCACTTCGGTGCAGGATAATACAAGTACACCTCTCCCCCACATGGACGTAGGGCCTTCTCTTGCCCGAACCAAAGATAAATCATTGTGTTCATCTTGCACACCATCCGGAAGTAGGGAGCACGCACCATAAATTCACTCGTTGGTGCAAGGGCCACCAGTTCGTGCACCGACAGCTTACAATATTTTTAAATATCTAATAATTTTAAAGTAGGGCATATGTTATTGCTATATATGCCAAGTCTTCAGAAAAAAAATCGATTAGCTCTCCTTCTTTACACAAATTTAATTAGGGCCCATGGAGTATCAAATGTTTTCTTGATAGGGTTGTAGCATGATATATAGATGTTCAACTTGAACTATAACGACATCATTAACTGTTAAAGTATAAAACTACTTAACTTTAACTATAGAGGCCATGCGCCCGGTGGAGCTGTAGGTGGCTCCCTGCATGTTTATCGCCTATGTGGGTGGATGTGAGGCGCTAAGGAGGAGATCTCGGTACCGTTGGGTGGGAGTGGGAGGGTGTGGGCTAGGGATTTGCAATTACATTTTAGTGGGTTGGTGGGCCCGTGGCCATTTAAGGTGGCACTCTTCCGATGTCTGCCTCTATTAATTAGTTTTGAAATGTGTCCATAAATTTGTTATCTTGGTAAATGAAATGAGTGTAACTACTTATTTTTTAGACTCCAATATTTTTGTTAACCCCTGTAAATAAATGATGCAAATAATTTTTGTGATAGTGAGATACACAAAGAAGAATGCTATATAACAATCGAGTGTTTACGAAGTGAAACAAATCTTAACACATCGTTTCTTCTTTCTGGACCATTTTTCTCTCTTACCCATGAAAATCTCATTCCATCTTTTCTCCTTTCTGGACCATTTTTCTCTCTTACCCATGAAAATCTCATTCTTAAAAATATTTTTTATTACACATAAAAATCATTTACCTTTTGAGAACCTTTGTTCTCACCTTCTGGAACAATTTTCCTAGAGAGCCTTGAGCAGTGCCTCCATCTCCGCACGTGGACGGCACACGGCCACAAGAGGCGTGGCCATGGGCATTGTCAGACCGGAGCCCTCACTCATGTCCACCTCCTTCCCTCCCTCCGGCGCCCACTCAAAGCACTGCATCATGACCCCTAGCACGACTCCGACCGTCCTCACGGCGAGGCGCTCGCCGGGGCACTTCCGGCGGCCCATCCCGAACGGCATCATCCACCTGCTGCTGCTCCCATCTCTACGGCCACCACCGCCGGCGACGGCGCTGGCGCCGCCGTGGTCCATGAACCGCTCCGGCACGAACTCGTCCGGCCGCTCCCACATGGTGGGGTCCCGCTGCATGGAGTAGACGTCGACGAGCACCATGGTGCCGCGCGCGACGACGGCGTGGCCGCCGGCGGCGGTGAGCACACAGTCGCGCGACGCCTCGTGGGGCACGTGGGTCGGCGCCAGCGGGTACAGCCGCAGCGTCTCGGAGACGACACACCGGAGGTAGGGGAGGCCGGCGAGGTCGGACTCCCGGAGCAGGCGGGACGCGCCCACGACGGCGTCGATCTCCGCCGCCGCTTTCTCGGCGGCGGATGGGTTGGTCAGCAGCGACGCCATCGCCCACTCGATTGTGCTCGCTGTCGTGTCTGTCCCTGCTTGTAGCAAACTCTGCGCGTATGCAGTTACAGGTCGTTGCAAGTTGGAGTGTCATGAATACTTGCAGGAGTTTTATTGAGCTGATGGTATAACTACGCGAGAAGAACTATATTAACGATAAAGTATTCATGAGAGGTAGCGCCAGCCTAAAAGGTCAACTGCACACAAGTTCCAATGTTTGACAAGAGCAGAACGAATAAAACTGAACCAGTAGCAGCCAGGAACGGGAACTTTTGTTTGTTTGGGTACAGCATTTTGGAACGGTCATAAGGAAATGGCATATATGAACTCTAAAATGTCAAAAGATGTTTTGTACAAACAACCGAATGGATCGAGTATAATATAGTAATTAACAAAAGCTTATGACCATTCCATAATGTAATGTAGTAATTGGATCTATTATGCATTTTAATCTAGTAACTAACAAAAGCCAAATGGAAACATATATGAACTCTAGTCTAGTGTCAAAAGCTTTGAAACATATATGAACTCTAGTGTCAAAAGTTTATGTTTGTGAAGTACCACATCCACTAGCACCACGAAAGTCGATCAGTTGAGAACTTAATCAGCAGCACATGCCAGCAATGCAACACTGAATTATTTGGCACAAGAAGACACTGCTAATCTATGGGAATTTTGGAAGTGAGAGATAGTAGTTATAACAGCCAGTGCGGTGCACGTCGTCGTCCGCATTTCCCGCTGCCGGTGTCGTCGTCGTCCATGCATACGGCTGCCGCCGCTTGAAAAAACTTTGTTGGCGTACGCGCGCGTTTTCGTGCAAGCAACGACGGAGAGCGAGCGAGTTGGCTCACCAGGCACACGGAGCGAATGACCACGTCGTCGAGATGCTCCGGCGACTCCTCCTCCTGCTGCCGGAACAGGTCTCCGAGCACCGTCCTCGCGTCGGCGTCGTCTTTGCCGCCGGGGTGGCGGTGACGCCGCCTGTAGTCGTCGAGGATGCTCTGGCCGAACTGCCGCCGTGCCATGGCGATGCCGGCGAGCCTCCTGCTCGTCCTCCCAAAATCCAGCAGCCGGAGAACCGGCAGCGCGTCGTGCCGGTTCGCCGCGCCAGCGGCCGCGAGCCCGGCCTCCGTCATCTCCCTGAACCGCCGCACCTGCTCCGCCGGCATGCGCGTCCCGGCGACCATGGCCATGATCACGTTGGCCGCGAACTCATACGCCTCCGACTTCACAGCCACGGCGGCCCCAGCAGACCCGGCGCGGCGCCAGAGCCTGGCCGCCATGGCGCGCGCCTCGGCGTCGCGGGCGCCGGACGTGACGCCGAGGCGGTGCGCGCAGAGCGCGTGCACCGTGGCGAGCCGCCGGAGCTGGCGCCACAGCGGGCCGTAGCCGCACAAGGCGATGGCGGGGCAGTCCTGCGTGAGCACCCGCCGCGACGCGAGCCCGGACGGGCGGTCGGCCAGCGCGACGTCGTGGACCGTGAAGCACTCGTCGGCGACGGCCGGGGGAGGTGACGAGGACCACGCGCTTGGCGCCGAACCGGAGGTGGAGGAGGCCGGCGCCGCCGTGGGCGTAGCTGGTGGCCAGCGCGGCGAGGGAGGCGGTGCAGCGGCTTCTTGAGGAGGTGGAGGTGGCCCAGGACGGGAAGCGCCGGCGGACTTGGGATGTGCCGGTGGCCTTGGCCATTAGTGACGCGCTTGCGAGGTGATGAAGCCTGGAGCAACAGCCACACGGCCAAGAGAAGAAGAGAGGCGACGAGCAAGGGCTGTGAGACCTCCATGGCTGTGCTTTCTGCTGCTCCATGGGTGCTTTCAGAATCTTGATCTTCATGCATAAAATGCATGTGAGATCTCCATCCATTGACTTTCATGAATGGGATGGGATGTATGACTTAGTACTGATATTGTTAAAGTTATGGGTTTTTCATCTTTCGTGTGTAATTTGAGATCCGGCAGTACTTTATTTATTCAAGCTGAAAAAGATTTGTTTAGCTAGCGCTCTCCTTTTTGGTCAATGGGTCTAAAAACACGCCACCAAGTGACCAGTTTTAGTGAATGGACAGGCATATATTTTCAGAGGCTGTTTAGATCCCAGCCGCCTCTGAAAATTAAGGGCCATTTCTAGGGGAATCTCCGCCTCATATGAATCTGTGATTACGGGTCTGATTTGAAAATCAAAATTTACTTTGAACTTGAGTTTGTTTCGTCTTTTTCTTTAAAAATAAAAAAGAAAATTGAATCGCCCTTTAAAACCTCCTCACTCTCCCTAACTCTCTCTTTCTGGCCCGTGGGAGGAAGAAGCAGCCCGGCCTTCTCTCTTCTCCCGCGCAGGCCGCAGCCCACCTCTCCTCTCCTGCCGGCGCGCAGCAGCCCAGTGGCCAGAGCCAGCCCACCCAGCTCTTCGGGCCTCCTCCTCTTTTGACCGCAAGCTCAACGGACAGCACAGGTTCTTCAGTCAAGTCGCAAAATGCTCACCCAGGAAGCCTTTGTAAGAAAAGGACAGGAATAAGTTCTGGATAAGAAGAGAAAAGCTAGGGTTTCTCGTTTCCTCCACGTCGCTACCAGCGTGAGACACGCCTCCATCTCTGCATAAATAAACACTCGATTTTTTTCTGTCTTATACAACTATAGGTATTAATATTATCACGTTTAACAATAGTACTTTTGATTTTGAAAATGAGAACCGATCATAAATGAGTTGGTTGGTTTTCTTATGGTGGAACCTACCCACCTAAAAAAAAATATTTAACTTAGCATGAGTGTTCAGATTTTCTTATATTTAATCTAGATTAACGACACTATACTTTCAGTAGTAAACGACGTCCTTATTGACAATGAGTCGTCTGTAGTGAGTTCGTGAATCTCGAGAATTGCCAGCTCCATCCTTCAAATGTGCTCATAAGGATAGAGTTTACCTCATAGGGGTGACTGTGCATGTTTGTTTATTGTGTAAGAGCATCTCTAAGAGTTTGCCAAAATTCACTTAGCAAATATTGTGATTTGACAACTCTCTAAAATGGATGGCAAACGAAAAAAGAGCCCCTCTCTGATAGTTTGGTACAATTTACTTGCTAAACTCAAATCAAACTTATATCAGGAATCTTGAGACAGAAACAAAATTATGTTTATATTATTCCACCTCTTGAAAATTTACATCAGAAACCCTGAGACAGAAACAAAATTATGTTTATGCATTCTACCTCTTACAGAAGGCCATACGCCGGCAGATGTACGGGCGCTACGTGCGCGCATATATACGCGTGCAAGCCCGATCGATGGCAACTTGCCAAAATATACCAAGTCATTTTCTAAACTTTAGAAGATGAATTTTCTAGTTTTGCCAAAAAATAAGGATAGCAAGTGCTTATGCCAAAATTATGTTTTTTTTACTTGGAATAGATGGTTTGGTTATATTGGATAAATTTGTAAGCTGCAAATCGTCGTGATAATCGCACAAGTTGCAGTATCTCGGTTGCAAGGTACGGATATATAGGGATATACGAGTATATAAATAAAATACAATATAACAGTTACTATATATAGACACGTAAAATTAAAACGATTTCCCGCGGGAATCACCGGGGCCGAAAAGCTAGCGGCGCCGGAGTAACCACGACACCAACCCTTAAACGGCGGCTCGCCATATAAAACCCGCCCCCCTTTCCCCTCCTGGCGTCGGCCCAGCCCATTACCGCCACAGCCGTCACCTCCCCTGCCCCGCAGCGCCGCCATCCGCGGCGGCATTCCACCGAACACCTCGCCTGCGTGCGCGTTGCCGCAATGGCCACGCACCACCTCGCCGCCCCCGCCGCCGCCACCGCAACCTCCGCCACCACCGTCTCCCGGGCTCTCTTCAAGCATGCCTACGCCAAACCCTCTTGCTCCCTCCTCCACGCGACGCTCCTCCGCACACGGCCCGCGCTCCTCTCCGCCGCCGCCGCGGTCTCCACCACGTCCGCCCCCACGGCCTTATCCACGGCCACCGCTATGGACGCCGTCGCGGAGTGGGGGCTGAGGCCGCTGGCCGAGGTGGACCCGGAGGTGTACGACCTGATCGAGCGCGAGAAGCGGCGGCAGCGGTCGGGCATCGAGCTCATCGCCTCGGAGAACTTCACCTCGCTGGCCGTCATGGAGGCGCTGGGGTCCCCGCTCACCAACAAGTACTCGGAGGGCATGCCGGGCGCGCGCTACTACGGCGGGAACGAGGTGATCGACGAGATCGAGGAGCTCTGCCGCTCTCGCGCGCTCGCCGCCTACCGCCTCGACCCGGCGCGCTGGGGCGTCAACGTGCAGCCTTACTCGGGCTCCCCCGCCAACTTCGCCGCCTACACGGGGCTGCTCGAGCCGCACGACAGGCTCATGGGGCTCGACCTGCCGTCGGGCGGGCACCTCACCCATGGCTACTACACGGCGGGGGGCAAGAAGATTTCCGCGACCTCCATCTACTTCCAGAGCCTGCCGTATAAGGTGAGCTCCGATACTGGGTACGTCGACTACGACAGGCTGGAGGAGAAGGCCATGGATTTCCGCCCCAAGCTTATCATCTGCGGCGGGAGCGCGTACCCGAGGGAGTGGGATTATGCGAGGCTCAGGGCCATCGCGGACAAGTGCGGGGCCATGTTGCTCTGCGACATGGCTCATATCAGTGGCCTTGTCGCTGCGCAGGTAACAAATTGCCCTTGTTCCTGTGCACTTAAATTATACACTATATGGCTTTCAGTTGGCAATTGTTTATGAATATAAAGGTTTACTACTTTCTATTGTGAATTGTGATTACCTGGGTAGTTGATGCAAAAGTTGCATCATCCTGATTGCTGGCCATCAGCTGCTGTCACTCATTTAACCAGATAGAGTCTCACACATTAAAAGTTATGTTGGAGAAAAATGACAGTTTTCCTATGGAACCGTTTGGGTTGGTTGGCTTGAGTTGGCGCGACCAAGTTTGTACTTGTATTGTATCATTAGCTAATCATTAACTTATGAACATACAAATGGAACACCAAATGCATGTAATCCAAACAAAGAGATGACATGATGCTATCATTCGACCAGGGTAGTTATGGATGCAGAAATTTGAAATTTTCAAACTAAACTTTGTAATTTCCACAGAATTGTAGCACTCCCGTATTCTGTAACTTTACCATCCATGTTAATTCCTTCACTCTTCTATAGGAGGCTGCGAATCCTTTTGAGTTCTCTGATGTGGTTACCACTACGACCCACAAGAGTCTCCGAGGGCCAAGGTCCGGTATGATTTTCTACAGGAAGGGCCCAAAGCCTCCGAAAAAGGGCCAGCCTGAGGGTGCTCTATATGACTATGAGGACAAGATCAACTTTGCTGTGTTCCCATCACTCCAGGGAGGGCCTCACAATCACCAGATTGGTGCTCTAGCTGTAGCCTTGAAACAGGCCATGTCACCTGGATTCAAGGCCTATATCCAGCAGGTCAAGGCAAATGCAGTTGCCCTTGGTAACCATTTGATGAGTAAGGGCTACAAGTTGGTTACTGATGGAACAGAGAATCACCTTGTTCTCTGGGATCTCCGTCCTCTTGGCTTGACTGGTATGCATAGCAGGATTCTTCCTTTCTCTCTCTCTCTTCTTTTTTTTTTTTTTTTTTTTTTTTTTTTTTTTTTGTAAAGAGCATAGCAAGATTCGATTGCATGTTTTGGTTTTCCCTTAGCAGGCTGTACAAACTTACTATAAATTTGGTTTATCACATTGCAGGTAATAAAGTTGAGCTGCTCTGTGACCTTTGCAACATTACACTGAACAAAAATGCTGTCTTTGGTGACAGCAGTGCATTATCACCTGGCGGTGTGCGCATTGGTCAGTATCTCTTTCTTACCAACAGATTGACAGCACAACAGTGCTCTTCGTGTGATGTATATAATGCATGAATAGGATTCTGTTTGCTCTTTTTGATCTCATATTTTTACTCTGTTATTGCTGTTAAGGGTCACTGTGAAGGAAAGCTGTTATGGGTCGATTAATTTAATCTTGTTTTACTTATCATATATTGTGGTATCCTGTAGTACAGCGAGGTGTGAGATGAGCCAACAAATAAAAAATTGCCGTATATGTTATATAATACAATCTTGTAGGGTATCTGTATTTGCTTCCCTTCAGTGATGATTCCTGTTATCATAGAATAAGTGGCCCACTTTAAGTCTAAAATGTGTGATTTTAAATTTTCTTGGTCTACATACAATAATTTAATTCCTTACTTACTTTTTTTCTTCTTTCTGATTAATCTTGCAGTTTAACACACAACAATTTATGTCTTAATAAAACCTCTAGAACTTGTCACGACTTGCAAGTAAAACCATTGGTGCTTTTGGTCTATTTAATCATGAAGGGCAATAATAATAGCAGTCAAAACTAACCATGCTTTTGGAAGGCCACATTCTTTTTTCACCCAGAGAAATTTTAAAGAGTAAGAACTTCATTCATGTTTTACAACCGTATTAGGAAGTTCTCTAATTTAGCTGTCCGGAAAGAAAGATAGAAATTGAATACGCTGAAGCAATCAGGAACGGTTCTTTTTGTAAAGCAGATTTGGGGTTACTACTGTTAAGAGATTATATATTTTTGAAGTCAGGATCATTATAATTGTAGTATAGGGAAGTGTTTTCTGCTAATCCCTGGACTCTGCACTGACCTATTGATGTTCCAACATCAGATAAACAAGTTTACATCGTTTCTGAAAACTGTTCCCAGGTACACCTGCTATGACCTCAAGGGGTTTGGTTGAGAAGGACTTTGTGCAGATTGCTGAGTACCTTCACCAAGCTGTGACCATGTGCCTGAGCATCCAGGAGGAGCATGGCAAGATTCTCAGGGACTTCAAAAAGGGCTTGGTGGAAAACAATGACATAGAAAACCTGAGGGCAGAGGTTGAGAAGTTCGCCACTTCGTTTGAGATGCCAGGATTCAGGGTGTCTGACATGAAGTACACAGATTAGCTTGCTGACTCTGGTGCAAACCCTTGGTCCTGTGAGACGTGGGTGCAAAACCCTTTCTCCTATTACAGTAGCTACTATGGGGCCTCAGAAATGTCACCTGAATGGGGCTAACTGAATGGCTGAATGTCGCACAACTAGAGAGAGAGTAACTTTCAATCTAGTGCCGCCATTTTATTGGTCCGTATTTTGTTGGAATTGTTAATGCTATGTTTAGAGAATAATGCTTGACAAGATGGCATTACATTGGAGATAAATTCTGCTTGGCTCGGTCTTGCTAGAGTATAATAATATAATAAATAAAGCTTCCCTTCATTTGTTATAGTTGGCCTGATATGACATGCTGGTTGTGTTAAAAATTGTGGGCAGTGGGCAGCTGGTAGCAATCAACTTCTTATTTATAAACTCTAATAATTGTGTGCTTAATAAGTTTTTTGCATGAATGGACTAAGCACTTCGTGAATGGCGGTAGTATTGCCCTTGTTTTGCTGGGCGTATTTTTGTGGCCCAAAAATTGCAGAAGCAGTAGATTTTCCTGGGCTACGAGCCAAAGACTGGGGTCGTGGCCCTAGAGGCCTTAGCGCAGGTCTAACCCCGAGACCTGTCTAATGACTCCATGCACTCACTCACGCTACTTCTTACCAGTTACCCGCGCCTAAATCTTTCTAGGCTTGCTAATCTCGTCAGGGATCTGTTGTACTCCCTCCATTCTAAATTATAAGGTGTTTGATTTTTTTTTGGCATACCACTTGTCTTATTCAAAAAAAATTTTACAAAATATTATTTCTTTTATCGTGGCTTGCTTTATTAATAAAAAAAATTCAAAAATAACTTAATTTTTTCTGTTTTTGCATAAATTTTTTAAATAAAACAAGTGGTCAAACTTGGTGCCAAAAAAGTCAAACGTCTTATAATTTGGGATGGAGAAAGTACATACCTATTGTGACGTTTGGATCCTAGGATATAAAAGGAGAGATAGAAAAAAATAGATAAATAACTAAGATTTAAATAAGATGTTAGACTAAATGCCTAGGATATGATATCCCAATCTCTATATCCAAACATAATAGTTATAGGTAGCTACCCATATGGACATATCTATGTTTTGTACGTAGATTTAGTGAGAAAAATAAGGTAGGCCAGTTTTTCTGCTTGGGATTTTAGGCTTAGAAGTTTCTTCCCGAGCTCGTCAGATGGTGTCTTTGTTGGTGGTGATTTGGCGGAGGCCAGTGGGTGTGTGGTGCATAGCAAAGGCGTTTTCTTGTGGAGGTTTTGACATTGATGATGTTTTCAATGGTGAGGTCATCTTTTGTGTTGATGTCTTAGCCTTTTATGTGTCTTTGATGTCCATGTTGTCCATGGTGATGTCGACTTGGCTGTTAACGATATGGCGGTTGCTGATTAGAGGGTGGCTTGGTAATCATACCGATTATAATGCTATGTTATTCAGTATTTTCTTTTACCAATTTATGAGATCGGATTGGTTTTCATTTTCCATCTCTTCTGGTGGTTTGTTTCTCCTTCTGAGTGTATATCGTTGTAGAGCGTGCCGAGATTGTTGGTGTTTGGGTAAGCTCCTAGACCCTATTTCGTTCACTCTGATGGAATAGAGACCCTTTCTACTTTGTTGGGGGTGACAATGAGAGTCAAACCAAACAAGGCCTTGGTATATCCGTATAATACCTGCTCTGAGCCACGTAGAAACGCACACGTGTACATACCCGTTATTATACACGTCACATAAAACGGGCCCCACACCCGCACACGTCTCGCTTCGCGATAAACCCGTGCCGACCACCACGTCACACAGGCTGACCACAGCCCGCCGTCCACATGCGTCACAGACATCTGGGCCCCACGCACGACCCACCAGTCAACGTCTCTTCTTTTCCCATCAGGAATCTCGATCTCGTCCCGTTCTTTGTCTTGTCTTTCTCCACTCCCCACAAGACACGAACACGAACCGTGCGCCGCGAACAAGCGAGCCTTCTTCAGCCTTACCCGCTCTGCTGCTGCCTCCTCCACCACTGACCAGCGGGCCCCACAGCTCGCCCGCCGGTGGAGCGCTTCGAGGAGCTTCTTCGTCGCCGCCGCGATGATCCTGTCGGCGCTCGCGACGTCGGTGGGGCTCAACCTGGCCTTCACCGTGCTCCTCGCCGCCGCCTACTGCTGCTCCGCCGCAGGCCGCCGTACGTCGAGGTGTACGCGCCGCGGCGGCCCTACGCGGCGCCGCTCGAGCCCTGGCTCCCCGCGGCCTGGGGCCGCTCCGAGGAGGACGTCCACGCCGCCGCGGGGCTCGACGGCGTCGTCTTCGTCCGCATCTTCGTCTTCAGGTCGGCCCCTCCCCTAGTCCCCGCCCCCCCGCTCTTCTCCCCACGATTGGGGTCCGGTTCCCCTTGCTCATTGGAGCGCGCGTTTGCTGCTTCGGGTGGTGCAGCATCCGGGTGTTCGCGGCGGCCACGGTGCTCGGGGTCGGGGCGCTCCTGCCGGTGAACTTCTTCGGGGACCAGCTGCGGGAGATCGACTTCGCCGACCTGCCCAACAAGTCCATCGATCTGTTCAGCGTCTCCAACGTCCAGGACGGCTCCAGCAAGTGAGGACTCCCGACTCCCTCTCGCTTAATTCGGTGTAGATTTGGGGGGTTTAGAGGGGGCTTTGTCCCGTTGGTTACTGTTTCAACCCGATATAACCAATTATTGGTTTTGTCCCGGCTTGTGCTGTTAAGCTGACACCTGTGATAACTGACCTTGTTTTTTTTTGTGCTCCGATTGCAATGTTCCTTCAGATGATGTGTGGTGTTTTAGCTCGGTGGATTGCTTCCTCGTGCTAGTGTTAAGCGCTCTGTTATACGATTAGGTTGCTCAGCTTCGTCCGCTTTTGCATGAGTGCCTCTCTGGTGCTAACAAGAATGATCCGATTTACCCTGTTTGTTGAATTGCATCATGCTACATGGCTAGTATAAATCGTGCAATTTGGAGGACATGTTTTAACTCCCTCGAAAGGAAAAAGAATGTTAGCATTTGATAATTTATTTTTAAGCCAGGGACTATAAGATAAACTGATTACCTGTGCTAATGTGGTTGGCAGATTGTGGCTTCACTTTTCAGCTGTGTATATCTTAACTGGAATTACATGCTACCTACTGTATCGTGTGAGTAATTCAACTTCTTCTTCTTTTTTTGCTTCTTTTATCACCTACTTTCTATATTTGCTAGGCGCTTTTGGCATCCCTTTTGCCAGTAGGGTATATGTTGGAGTATTGTTAGAGTTCATCTCAGTTCATTGCCCTCTTTTAATTAATGCATACAGACTCATCGGGTCTCACATTTGAATTTCACCAATTTTCCGTGTCTTCGCTTTGCAGGAGTACAAATATATCTCTGGCAAGAGGCTAGAGTATTTTATGATCTCGAAACCATTACCTCAGCATTTCACAGTTCTTGTTCGAGCTATTCCAATATCTGATGGTGTTTCAGTGGGTGATGCTGTTGATAAGTTTTTCAAAGAGTATCATGCATCAACATACTTGTCACACACGGTTGTTCATCAAACTGGCAAACTTCGCCGTCTTCTGGTAAGGTTTAATTCGTTGTGCTACTTTGGGTTGCTTTGTTATGGTTATTGAATATATCTCTGCTATCCTTTACTTCACTCATGGTTCTCAATACTTATATGGAGTATCTGGTGATTAACACCTTGTCCATCTTTACTGATTGTTCCTATTTATTGTATGAGAGGAAAAAACTATTATCAGGTGCATGTGTACTAGGCTTTCACTTGTTGCAGTTGTAATCAGTCTCTAACTTCTGATTTCATTCACTATTTATTTTCTTTTGTTTGATATAACAATTGCCATAGTATAGTTCAAAGTGCTATTGTTTGCATTATGATGTTCTTTCATTTTTCAAAAGTTAATTCCGTGTTCTTGATAGTTTCTGACCAGAGGGTTGCATTGGAAGAAGGCAAAAAATTTTGGTCTGAATATTATATATAGACCAAAAAAAAAAAATAGAGGGAATATTGTTCAGATAAGTAAGACAAAAGTACAGGATTTTAGAACAATAGTACTGTGCATAGTACCCTTATGACCAGCAATCCAGCATGTTGGATGGCATATACATGTACTGATTTTGTTTCAAAATGGCATATTGGTTTTTCCCCCCAAAAATGACATTATGATATTGTGTTAGGTAGGTACAGGTGATCTCTAGATCCATGCTCTCAAAAATATGTAATGTAAATACACATTGGTCTGAGGAATGCTAAGATGGTGCAAGGAAGATAGTTCATTCCATAATAATTTATTTTGTTTATAGTTGTTATCTTTGTTTTTTGTATCATTTTTCCTTCATATTTTAAGGATTCATGGAATACATTTTCATTCTGGATTCTTCTGTAATTGCTGCTTGTTTGCTTTTCTACCTGGTAAACTCTTAAGTCTTAATTGTACCATTCATACATTGAGATCAGCCTCATAATTTCTTCATTGTGAGATTGTGAATTTACTATTTGGTTTCACTTTATGTTGCATTTCTGTCCAGAACGATGCTGAGAGTATTTGTACAAAGCTTACCAACTTAAAATATGTCCGACGGCCAACTGGAGATCCTCCAAGAAAGTTCCTTGGATTATTTAGCAGAAATGATCTTGTTGGAAAATACCAGAAAAGGCTGGAAGACCTTGAAGACAATGTTAGAATGGAACAGTCTGATGCTACTAGGAGACAGGTGCAGATTCTATATCCATTTGGCATTGCGAAAAATGACTAGATGTGCTTATTCCTGAATTGATCTTTATTTCTGAGGCTCTGGTATTCATGCATACAAATTCTTCTATTCTCTGATCAATAGTTATTATTTCATCTCTTTTCAGGAAATTCCTGCTGCTTTTGTTTCATTCAGATCTCGATATGGAGCTGCAAATGCAGTTTACATTAGGCAGTCAGACAACCCAACTGAATGGCAAACTGAGCTAGCTCCTGATCCTCATGACGTTTATTGGCCTTTCTTTTCTACATCCTTCATGGAAAGATGGATCGCCAAGTTTGTAGTATTTGTAGCTTCAATTCTCCTGATACTTGTCTTTCTTCTAGTTGTGGCATTTGTTCAAGGACTTACCTATTTGGAACAACTAGAACAGTGGTTGCCTTTTCTGAGGAACATACTTGAAATGTTAGTTCCTTAATAGATTCAGTCTCTTTTTATTTATAATGCTTTAGTGCACTACAGGTAGCCTCACTATGTATATTATTTTGTTTTGTCCTTGCAGTGCTATTGTGAGTCAACTGGTTACAGGATATCTTCCCAGTGTTATTCTTCATTTTCTTTCATCTTATGTGCCCTCAATAATGAAGTTATTTTCAACTATGCAAGGATTTGTTTCTGTTAGTGGGATTGAGCGAAGTGCTTGCAATAAGATGCTTCGGTTCACAATATGGACTGTGTTCTTTGCCAATGTTCTCAGTGGTTCAGTCATAGGTCAACTCGAGATTGTCTTTAATCCAAAGGAATTACCTTCAAAACTTGCAGTTGTTGTACCAGCACAGGTGGCTTATGCTTTTCTTTTTTTTATTTAATGAACCATAATATAGCACACATTGGTCCATTTTTTGCAGTGTTATTTAAGAAGTTTTCACAGATTACTTCTGGGACATATGTTCTTCCTTTTATGTCTTACATGGCATTGGCATTTTC
The DNA here is from genome assembly GCA_015844335.1 of Chrysopogon serrulatus. Lineage (NCBI taxonomy): Eukaryota > Viridiplantae > Streptophyta > Magnoliopsida > Poales > Poaceae > Chrysopogon > Chrysopogon serrulatus. Next base: position 149,564 of record JADLZL010003090.1, on the reverse strand, counting down.
TTTCATCTGGATATGATACATTTTCATTGATTTTGATCTTCATTTCCTAAGATAAGAACCTCAGTGGCCAGCATATAAGCTTAAACATAGCCTATGTAAGACATATTTGTATTATGAGTCCTTAGATGTGAAATATACTTCATTAAAATGATTATTAGATGTGAAATATACTTCATTGATAAACTATTGTTGGCTTTGTGTTTTCTGTGTAGGCCCCTTTCTTTATTGCATATGTGGTTACATCGTGGACAAGCATAACATCTGAACTCACTCAAATTACTGCTCTTTTCTGTCATCTGTGGGGAAAGTGTGCAAAGTGTTGCAAGCGGGATAACTCTAAAGCTCCATCAATGCCTTATTATAGTGAAATTCCACGGATTCTCTTGTTTGGGCTTCTTGGATTTGCATATTTAATTGTAGCCCCCTTATCCTACCATTTGTATTGGTCTACTACTGCCTTGGCTACTTCATATTCCGTAATCAGGTGAGAATATTGCAGTTTATTTTCTCAGTTTCTTAAAAGTTTTCATAAATCCTCAACATATTGTCAAGCAACCTGCATGGAGTCTGAAAGGTCAGTGATATGATATCTAATTGTGTCCATGTTTTGGAAGGCAGAAAAATCTCAAAAAAGATATGTCTTCGTACTTTTGAAAAAGAACAGGAAATTGCTTGAGTTCTACAAATTTAAATTTATTTTTTCTGAATTAATATGATTACTGAACTAATTATAGGGTGTAATACATAGAATTACTAGCTTCTCCATTAATGATGCCCACATTGGAAAACTACTACATTTGTTCAGACCCCTATTAAAAGCTCCTAAATGCAACACATGCTTTCTAGGTCTCTAGGAGTGGAATATTCTCTTACCAGATAATACAGTATTATTCAATTTTAAATTTTAAATGCTCTTTTAACCTTGCAGTTGATTAAGCAGTGCTAGCAGAAGAACAGTATATTTGTTTTACAAACGCTTTAGCTTTGTTTTTCCAGCTATATTGACTAGATTTTTGCAATCTGCACATATTTGACTGTAACTTCAAATGGTACAAATGCAGCTTTTAAATGTATATGCGCCAAGTATGATACAGGAGGAAAATTTTGGCCCGTTGTGCACAACACAACAATATTCTCTCTAGTTGTTCTCCATATAATTGCTATTGGAGTATTTGGGATAAAGAAACTTCCCCTCGCATCAAGTTTGCTGCTGCCTCTTCCACTGCTGACCCTTCTGTTCAATGAATTCTGCCGGAACAGATTTTTGCCTATCTTTGAAGCGTTCTACCGAGGTTTACTAACACCTGATGCCTATCCTTTCACAATGCCTGTGGTTGTAACTTGGCAATGTCCTCATTTTTTTTTCCCTTCTATTTTTGTACATGCAGTCTTTGATAAAGAAAGATAGAGAAGAACAGAGCAAACCAGATATGGCAGAGTTCTTCAGTAATCTTGAAACAGCTTACTGTGACCCAGCTCTGAAACCTATCCAACGTGCTTCTAACTCTGATGAACATACTGCACCGCTCTTGGCCTCTGTCTAGCTCCAGATAAGTTGTAGATGGCAGCTAGCTCCAGTGTGTGAATTTTGGTTTCGTTTTGGTGATGAGATACGCAAACATGTTACATTGTAAAAGTAGAACTTTTGGCAGGCATAGTTTTTATTGTTGTCTGTTGTGCAATTTTTACCCTTCTGCTGGGGGAGTTTGTTGTACATATTTGTACATGATATATCTTGTGCACTTCTCAGAAAGGAATAATGCATTGCTCATTTTTATGATGTGTTGGAAATGTAAACTTCATGTGTGCTAGGTTCAGGGGTTGGTACCTTCAAATTTTTCATTATGTTCATTTTTAATTCGATTTAAGTGCTATGCATGTGAACATTGCTTTGGTTTCACATTATGCATCCTATGAGCTTGTTTGCCATTTGGAGCATCTGTGGTGACGAGCAATTGGTTTACTCTATTTATTTGTTTTCTTTGTGTTCTACTTGTCTTTTTTTGGGGGGCCACTATCATGTAGCTGTCGATGTCAAAGAGTTCTGTTTTCTGAAGTCCCAAGTGGTGTGGAATCATCGTGTGGAAGCCTTTGTTGTGTTGTTACCTGGTTTTATATATGCTGAGACCATTTGACGCGCTAGTTACACTGACTCTGAAAGTGTCTCCCACTGGTATTGTTTACCTGGTTTTAAATGTGATCCACAAAGATTTGCTTGCATAGCTCGATCCTCTGCGAATGATAGCAGGTGATATATTAATATCTTTATTCATCAAGAAGGAAATTAGAGATCTATCAACTGTAGAAAAATACTGAGATATGTAAACACTGAGCCAAAAGGTATGCTCCATGATCCATGTATATGTGGTTGCCAATTGGAGCTAATACAAAGGTATTGTTTTGGTAATCTGTCTTTAATGAAACATATTACTTGGTATTCATCCTCGTCTAGATTCATGTGCCATTTGGCTTTCTTGTTACTTGCAAGTGGCGATTGGAAATCCTTGTTCATGTAAGATGTATCCCATATCAACACTTGTGCCATTTGTCTTCTTTGTCTGTAGGATAAGTTATCCTAGCATCTTAAGCTGTTTGTCTCCTAGGTGAAGAATGTAGAAACAAGAAATCCTAATGCATCATTATATTATGATGGCGTTTTTCTGCTAAACTGTGTAAATTATGGACCGTCATGTCATTTTAATACTCTATTAATTCATCAGTACTTGCTTTGGTCTAAATCACTGTCATTTACTTGTTAAAAGTTGCAGACATTTGCTGACGCATTCTTGGTCCTGGTCACAAAGTATGAAAGGCCAATGTGATGTACACCTAAAGGGAATGTTTGGTGCTACAAGTCATTTTCTCAGTTGTATAATTGTTGGCCAAGATCCAGGGGTCTCCAGTCACAGCCTGCAGTTATACAAACTTGACCTTGTCACACCTTCACGGGGAAGACTTGACCAGGACCCAAAAAAGATGGAACAGTTAGAAAGTGCGGTAAACCCTTTTAAATTGAAAAGCTTTTCATTTTTAGATTCGTTTTAGCTGAGCAAGCTAGGCAAAGTGGTTTGTGACAATTGCAAGCTAGGCCAAGTGGTGTGGAAAAAAGACGGGATTATTTTCAGACAAAGTTTGAATCCATAGGATAAGGGATTTAATCTAATCTGAACAAAATTTTCTAACTAGACCTTCTCTTTCCAATAATCAGTAGATCCTTGTGTAATCAGTTTTTCTACTGCGCTAATATATTTTTCTAGTTGTGGTCGGCATTTCTGTAGAGGCAGCAGTTTGTGGCCATAGGTCTCTTCGTGTACTACTTTTGTATAAGTTCAGTATTACTGTGCTAATAAATAACAACTTGATATGCAATCAGTATAATAACTCAAATAAAGTGAGGCCAACAACAAGATGCACAAAATGGCTGAGATACACAAACCCAAGGCGTACGTGTGACAGAGACATTGAGGTATATGCCACAAAAAGATACTTCAGTTTGCAATATCTTTCCAAATGATAGAATTGAAAGCCTAAAGCAGGACGTGTAAAGGAGCATTGGGTACACCGTCGTCGTCATGCATGACAACCACAAACGAAGGAGAATGAAACTAGTTACAGCTAACAACAGTTGGCGCCGGTTTAATTCGGGGATTAAGAAAGCAACAGAGCTCATGGTTTTCAACCTATACGTTGTTAATTTCGTCGCAGTTCATGTCCACACTAGAACTAGTTACCATCATACTTGCCGACTTGGGTTGACACAATAGTTAGGGCACGTTTGATACTAGAGTTAACTACTAGCTAACTAAAAATTAACTCTATTACGTCCAAACAGAAGAGGTAATAATAAGCGGGCTATTTTTTAGCCAAGCCTTCGACTAGTTGTTAGCCAAGCCAACCATAGCTAATTTAAGCTAATTTTTAGCTCAAACTAGTAACTAGCCATGTTTATCAAACATGCCCTTAATCAGGTGAGCTCACATTACATAGAAATTAAACTAATATAGATATATAGATCGTAAGGCCACAAGTTGCATTACACTAGCTAGTGGTGTATAGTGTTTGATCATTTCAAGACCACAGTTCATAAATTATAATATAGACCATATTTACATGTACCTAAAAGTTCTCATTAGTCATCAGCACGTAAGGCGTGAGGTAATCACCAAAAGGTGATACATGGACGCCAAGGACTAAGTCAAAGGCAAAAGCATATATAAGCCGCAGGGGTACCTTTCAAGTACCTTTTCTGGTTCTTTGTCCGACGTCTTGGTACTGTAATTAAAAATAATAACGTCAATTCAGTACGTTGAAAAATATCACCTCAGATCTGATTAAGACCATAACATGATTCCTGTCAAGAACAGGCTGGTTTACTTGTGTACTTCCCTCGATCGGTCATCTTCTAGCATACACAACTAGCGGGATATGTTTTGTACTAGTGGGATATATGTTTTGTGAACCTTGAAGCTTGTCACCAACACGGATATTTCATTTTCCAGTAGTGTAGGTAATATCACATACTCCCTCCGTCCTCAATATAGTGGATTTTTTAGTTCTAATAAGTCAAACCGGCTTGATCAACCTTGAAGCTTGTCACCAACACGGATATTTCATTTTCCAGTAGTGTAGGTAATATCACATATACTCCCTCCATCCTCAATATAGTGGATTTTTTAGTTCTAATAAGTCAAACCGGCTTGATCAAGTTTATTAAAAGAACATGAACATTTACAATATAAATGCATTACTGAATGTGTTTTCACTATTTGCTTCTTAGATATAGTAAATATTCTTGCTCTTTTCAACAAACTTGATCGAAGCCTAGCTTAGTTGGTTAGGTTCTTTCGTGGTGAAATCTACCCACCTATATAGATTCAAGTCCTCAACTTACAGGTGCTCGTATTTCCTGGATTTATTCTAAGATTTAATGACGTTGTACTTCCAGTAGTAGGTGACATTTCCATCAACAGACGCCTGTGGTGACTTCGTCAATTTCGAGATATACTTGCGTAGTCTTATGGAGATGCTCATATGGGGAGGGTTTGCATGCGTGTGTTTATAGAGGTGAGTGTGCGTACCGTTGACAGCGCGACGCCTACGGCACGGTGACTGTCAATCTTGAGATCTGTCGGCGCAGTCTTATGGAGATGCTCATAGGTATAGTTTGGTTGCGTGTGTTTATAGGGGCGAGTGTACGCGCATTGTGAGGGTCTATGTATGTAACTGTGTAATTCAAAAAAAAGAAACTTAAATTGGTTTAACCTAACAAAACAGAAAATCCATCATTTCAAAAGATATAAGTCAACTTAAAGGAATACTTAAATGAGGCTTGTATCCATGCATAATATTTCAAAATATTCATAAACTTTTCAAAATATTATAAATGTGAGGATTTTTTAGGAATATTTTCTAAAGAAATTAGTGGTCAGAGATACATGTAAAATGGAGTTCATTCTAGTTAAATTAGAATACTCTTTAAATTATGTGGGTCTAGAATGTCAAGTATTTTACACATATATATGTCGATGAATGTTCAATATACAATGAACATAGCCTATAGGGAACAGGAAGACCAAGAAATATCATTAATTTCCCTGCCTTTCAAAGCTCCATGATATTATAATCTCGGTCGAACTTTTAATCTCCAGCATGGTATCTATTAGCTAGTAAAATATCACAAAAAATTATCCAAACGTCATGACTCATGAATATAGATTATCCTTAGCATCATGAACATCAAAATTTCCAACCGGAAATGTGTGATCACATAGGTCATGTTACGTGGTAATATAACTGGTGTGATTTTCTTTACTACAGTATTACAATCAGCTAGTGCATGTCATACTACCCATTAATCTCTGTCAATGACTAGGCCAACACAACCATCCCCTCCTCCTTAGCTAAACAATACTCCCTCCTCGTCCCTCGAATCTGCAACTTCTAGAATTGTCTTAAGTCAAAATTTTTAAACTTTGACCAAATTTCTAGAAAAAAATACTAAGATGTATGGTACCAAATTAGTACCATTAGATTTATCATACGATGTATTTTCATAAGATGCTCATTTTATGTCATAGATATTGATACTTTTTTTCTCAGAAAGTTGGTCAAAGTTAAAAAGTTTGACTGTCACGGATTCTAGGAGTTCCAAATTAGCTAGGTAGTATATCTTCTATAGTAAAAACGATGTCATTAATAAGAGCATTAGCAAATTTATATCTATATATGTATCATACTCTTATAAAGCTAAGCGCCACTAGTTATATCTCTCAATATGCAAGCTATCCACCTCATCAATCCATTATCAGATGCACTTATGGTCAATTAGCATTTGCAATTATGATCGATCTACATGTCAGCAAAACACATCATCTACTAACATGTATTTAGTTGTCCACATTAGCATGCCACATCATCTACTAACATTAACTTATAATTGTTTCTCTCTTTGTATAACTATAATTTTATTTCAAATCATCAACAATTTCCACTATAATTTTATTTCAAATCATCAACAATTTCCACAGCAACGCGTAGCATATGCTTCTAGTAGTTAACAAAATATACCCAATCCTTCCCACTAGATCTTCTTGAATCCCTCCCTCCATAATCCATATGTTGGGCACCAAAGCTGCACAATGCTAATCCATCATCAACAACAAAGACAATAGCAATGCAACAAAACAACATAGATTACACATATATCCAAAACAAAAATAATTAATGTGCAAATGAGCCTCCTCTTCACTTGTCTCCACTCACTCCTCTCCTCCCTTATATATTGTAGTGCGCTTGTTCGTCATCTCCTCCATCCTCAGTGCTCCCCAAGCTGAGCTCGATCGGACTACATCCATCCATGGCGAGGAAACGCAAGGCCTCCGACTCCGCCGCGGATATCGACGGCGTCCACTCGCCACCACTGCTGGCTTCAACGGACGCGTGTGCATGGGCATCATCTGGCGGTAGTGGCGCCATGGCCGCGGTGGCTGCGGCGGCGGCGGCGCAGCAGCAGCAGCAGCAGCGGGGAAGGAAGCGGTTCGTCGGCGTGCGGCAGCGGCCGTCGGGGCGGTGGGTGGCGGAGATCAAGGACACCATCCAGAAGATCCGCGTGTGGCTCGGCACCTTCGACACGGCGGAGGAGGCCGCCCGCGCCTACGACGAGGCAGCGTGCCTCCTCCGCGGCGCCAACACGCGCACCAACTTCTGGCCGCGCCCCTCGCCGGCTTCCTCCGTCTCAGCAGCCGCCGCCGCGCTTCCCGCGCCACCTCCGCCGACGCCGCCGCCGCCGCCGGCTCCAACGCAGCCGCCGGCTCTTCCGTCCAAGGTCACCAACCTCCTGCTCCTGCGGCTCAGGGCCCGCAACAACCAGCACCAGCAGCAGCTCCTCAGCGCCGCCCCGGCGAGGCAGCATGAGGCCGCCGCTCTGCTGCAGGAGCCGTTGTGCGCGGAACCGTACGGCGGCGGTGGCGGCGAGGAGTGCGCCTTCCAAGTCGACGACTTCTTGACCTACGACTGCGGCAGCGACGAGAACAGCAGCTCGCAAGAACTAGATTACGAGGAGGAGGAGGAAGAAGAGGAGGAGCTGGACTTCCAGTTCATGGACCAGCAGGCCGCGTCGCCGGCGGCGGGGTGCGAGGGCGGGCTCTGCTCGCCGTTCGAGGTGGTGGCGGCAGAGCTCGGCGGCGCGGTGGAGGAGGCCACCGCCGCCGCCGTCGGCGGCGAGCCGGCCACGGCCGTTCACGAGCTGTTGATGAGCAGGATGGACTACGAGAGGAAGATCTCGGCGTCGCTCTACGCGCTCAGCGGCGTCTCCGAGTGCCTCAAGATGCGCCTCGGCGCCGCCGCCGCCGCCGGTGGTGGCCACGCCGTGCGCGATCAGCTCTCCGGGCTCAGGGAGGCGTGCCGGAAGAAGCAGCAGCGAGAGACAGTTCAGCAGCAGCAGGAGCAAGAACCATCGACGGAGACAACAGAGGATGTCAAGCCGTCTCGTGAGGAGTGTTCACCTGACGGCGACGCCCCGGCCCCGGAGGCGACAAGCTCGTCGTCTGAGGCGAGCGACGGTGACGGCGACGGCGATGTGCTGCTGTGGAGCTCCCTAGACTTGGCTCCCATCTGCTGAATGACATGGTTGATCGATCAGCTTAGAGATTGGGTGGGTCTGGTATTCGTTTGTGCTTTTTTTGTTACATGCATGACAGTGGCAGATCACTAAGATCAGAGCCGTGGTGATAACGTGCTTACCCATTTGTTTTGTCCAAGAAATTACAGTAGTAAATTGAGTTTATCAATATGAGGGTAAAAATACTACTATATGGGACTTGTGTCATTCTTAGTCTTCATCCATAAGAGGGGAAGACAAATTGAGTCAATATAAAAGTCCCTGGGTACACTTGGGCCCACCAGTCAGTGGCACAATTCCAACAAAACTTCTTGCTCACTGCAAAGTTAGGATATAGAAGCATTCAATTACATAAAACCTGATCATGGAATTTGAAACAACAAACCTAACAACTGAAATGAAGAAGAAAGATTCAAAATGTGCACCATGGTCACCATTACATAATTGTATATGTCACTCATCAGTGTTAGTGGTATGGCACCAAGCGAAGTTAACGGTATCAATTATGTGGTCTGTTTCTGTACAGTAGTGTTACAATACAGGATGCACATAGATAGGCAATCTGGTAAAATGGAACAGCTCAAAACAAAATTCTGCCGATGCAGACACAAGTGACTGTACCATATCACACTTGTTAGTGATTTTGCTATAGGTGGAAACAGCGGCCTGTCAGGCTTCCCTTGCCGATAAAATTGGGCGGACAGCTTCAGTGAAAGCATCATGGAATCTCAGATCTGAAAATCTTTCAGCGCGTTTCCTCGCAGCAGATGCCATTTCTTGCCTCTCTGACTCTGGCATCCTCAAAACCTTGATAATTGCTTCAGTGTACTCTTCCTTCTCACAGGCCAGGAAGCCCGTTTGATGCCCATCCTCATCTAAAACAATGTCCATCATTGGTCCTGCTGATTTATGCGCTGCAAAACGTGTGGAAAGCGCAGAGTGTAATGTTTCCAAGATTAAAGTGCATATGAAAGATATGACTTATGCACCAGTCTTTTTAATCAGTGTCATCAGAAAAACCAAATATGCATGTCCAGCCTCACATTCTGTGGCTTTCGCACATGGCTTTAAATTTCCACATTAACTTGGTATTTAACCCAAACACTGGAGTAAGGAATATGAAACTCGAGCAATTACTTACCAATTGGAATAGCTCCAGCTGCCATATACTCAACAACACTTATTCCAAAATGTTCATCTGTCATCGAATGAAGCCCAGCAATGGCACCTCCAAGAAGTTGTATCAGGTCACTGTTAAACAAACAATTGTACCAGTCAGCGATAGAAGAACATGCATGGTGAGCTTTTTTTAAGTACTACATAGAATACAGTACTTGTAAGAAATATCCCTGTGGAACTCCACAAGCTCATCTATGTGTAGTTCAGTGGATCTGTCCTTAAGCTTCTGTAGTCTGTCCAGATCCTCTTTATTCCGGCAACTACCAACAAACTGAAGCTTTGGCTTAGGAAAGCCAGGATCTAGCCTTTGAAGAGCAAGTGCAAATGCCTCCAGCTGAAGGCCATGAGCCTGGTGGAATAGCGAGATAGATAAATGTTACTCTGAAGTGGTTGATTGGAAGTTAAGCTTTCAGATTTGAATCCTGACATAATATACCTTTTCTGGGCGGAACTGTGCAACTGAAATAAAAATAGGAGGTGTTGTTGTTCGTTCTAGGGGAAGCATCTGCGTTACAAACCAAAGGTTTCAGATGAAAACTAAAAAAATTACTTTATTTAATTTAATGATATAATAAGTTATCAGGAAGCATGATTAGTTGATTTGCTTCCAAAACATGTTTAGATAATTGATTGATTAGGATTCATAAGAGAAGTTTAGCAACACAGATGGTCGTAGTCTGACATGCCTGAAGAGCAGAAGTATCGCATGGAGGGTACACCCTCTTAGTACGCTCTGGGATCTTCCAAATATTTAAAATGTGGGATCTTGTCCATGAGGAATTAACCATTACAAGATGTGCACATGAACCCACCAGACCGTATAACCAACTGAATATGGTATAGTAGAGGATTTTGCATCGGGATAGCCAAATGCTACAGTAGAATGAGTGCCCAATTAGTTTTCATGGTCATTATTATTACATAAGAACAGAAAGATATCATAATTGAACACATATAAACACAGATAATCAGGACCTCATTCATAGCTATGTCAACAGCAAAACGCATCTGGATTGCCAAAACCAAACCAAGCAACTCATTTCCTTAAATGCTAAGCCAACGAGTGGGCAAAATAATTATTACTTGAGCATTACTTATCCTATTAATCCATATGTGACATCATAAAAAGGAAGAAACATGTGTTAATAAAGAGCGTAGGATAAATTTAGACAGCATTCAGGATAAACATGCATGGTTAGCTAGCACATTATTGGTGATTTTATCATGTTTTATGATTTTGGTTTCTCAGATACAGGAATGCATCATGTTTTTTTTTTTTCTGTATTACATATATTGGTGCATCAATAAAAGGAGTTGAAGCTAATCACTCTGCAGTGCATACCTTCCTGCGATATAAGAGTTGTTATTGTACATAGAATTGCGGCGCTTCACACGCTCAACCATATCAGAACTGATTGTAGGGTAATGAGTGTAGCAAATGACTTTGCAGCCAAATAGCCGAGCCAGTGGATATGTAAAAGCATAGCCACTTGTATCAAAAAGTAAAACTGCGGGGGTAAAATTAGTAAGGGCTTCCCATGCAAGATAAACGGAGCCAAGACTTTGCCCAATCATTGTGAAGTGGGGATAAGTGCTTGCTTCGATCCACTTTCTCTTATTCAAGTGAACAACCTAAAATGCAGCCCAAACAAATCATTAATAGTGCTGGTATGTCACATCTGCTAAAAAGAATTTCTTTAATTAATTTGGTAAACATGATAGGGAAATGCTTTAGTACAAAAGGTAACACAAGTTTCCCTAGATCAGTGAGTTACTAAAGTACATTTCGTTTATACTATAATGACATTGATTTAAATCCCTACATATAGTACAGGCACTTCACTCAATTTAGCCTTTTCAGACTATATCTGGCATTATTGTTATTTCTTTTCACTATAATTCCAACTTTATCTGCAAAGAATTCAGACTAGGGAGGTAACCACAAAATTTCCATGTCTCAGAAACTGCCATCTACCAATGTCTATTTTTGTACCATAGAATGTATTTAGACCAGCAATAACAACAACCAGTTAAGAATCAGACAAGCAATGATATACAGCCCCAAAAGTTCAAGTAGTAAGCAAGAATAGTGTACAGCATAATTTTTTAGAATTCTTGTACAGCATAATTCCACTACATGAACATAACTCCTAACACAGCTAATAGCAACCACCAAGGAAGACAGGGAGCTACGCAAAAAGTTTGCATGTTCGACCATCGCTGGACAACAGATTCTATGTAGCAATACAATGCAAGAAAAATCCATATAAGGCAGTAGAATAGTATTACTCAGAATTGAGAGTCAGTATAAGTAAGCACTAATATGAACCGGATTTCCGCAGTGGCGCAATGCTCAACTGAATTCAACAGGGTATGACTAGTCAGCTGCACTAACATCAGTCATTTCAACTGAATCGAAGCAGGACGTCAAGCAGCTAACCACCGAGATCCATTTTTCTCTCTCTTTATTTACAAAGGAGGAAAAACCCAACCAACCAGGCGGCGCCGTACCTGCGGCGGGCGAAGAAGACGGACACCGAACCGGTCGAACGCGCGCGCGGCGAGGGCGTCGGGCGCGGCATCGGCATCGCCGGTGTAGACGGCGCAGGGGAGGTCCGGGCGGAGCTCCTGCACGGCGCGCACAGCGCACCAGAGCACGCGCTCGCCGCCGCCCCCGTCGTTGGTGTACGGGTGGAAGAACCCGGCGGCGACCGCGGGGCGGCGGCGCGGGATTAGGAGGCGCCGGAGCACGGCGGCGAGGAGGGCGGAGACGACGGCGACGAGGCCTGCCAAGATCGCCATTGACGTGATTGCGGAGTCTAGTTGGGCTCGAGGAGGGTCAGTTTTTTTATGTTTGGCGAGCTTGGCCCATGGGCCGAAGAATTGAACTTCGAGAAATAAACACTAGTATTTATTACATGGAACTTTGAGCTTTCATTTCGAGAGATTTAGTAATAATAAAATTACTAATTCGATTGAAATGAAATCAATCGTATTATTTTATGATATAACTTATTCAATTGATTTTTAAAAAGAAAGCAGCAAGATTTATAACATCAAATCAGTATTATTAACTATATCATAAATATAATGTTATAAATATTTGTATTCTCTTTAATAAATTCGGTTAAAAACACTTAACACAACTCCATAAATTGATTTATAAGTATGGATGGCGTACCTTTTAATTCAATAAATATTAATTCTTTATTAATCAGGAACGGTTACATCAGTTGCTACTAAAGGTACAACGAAGTTGGTGGACCTAGCCCAAAAGTTGAGGTAGGGAGGATATAGACCACAACATTTTTAGCTAAAAATGACAATGTACATATCATGAATAAAAGTTGTAAAATGAGAAACAAAAATTTATGTTAGTTTTAAAACATGAATCAATACTGATGCATGTATCATTTGAGAATTATAGTATAAAACCTGTTAATTTAAAAAGTAATAACAATTAGGAAAACTTTTAAAATCCACATAAATCATTGAATTGAACAAATAGAAAAAAATTTATTCAGAATTTTAGTACAAATCTCCGCACATGGCTTCATCTACATATACCCCCAACATCACCAAATGTCCAAATCACCCCAACCCGTATGTCCATGTATGTACCAAATAAGCGAGCAAGGGTTGTTGTAAAAAAAAAAAAAAAAAAAAAAAAACCCGAGGAGAGGCACATAGCAGGCAGCCAAGCAGCACAGCAGCACCGGCATAGGAGCAGGTCGAAAGTAGCAGATGCACGGGCCATGGGCTCCTAAACAATGGCACATATAGAAGGAAAAAATATATTTTTTCGTCTATTTTTTCTCTCACAACTTTCGTGAAAGTTTACTTTTCTTCGCTGAACTTCAAAACCGGATAAATCACCTCTCTCAACTTTTCAACTACTGGAAACTAGTTCTTTCTTTGAGTGTCCGGGGTACTCGGAAAGCCCTAATTGCACTCGGCAAAGAGCACTCAAAGAAAGATTTATCGGCAAAGGGTTCTTTTGTGGAGTGCTTATTTTCGGGCAATCGGCAATAATAGCAAAAAAAAAATCCGACAATAATAGAAAAAAATTTAAATTGGGGGAGGGCCCCCATCAGCTAGTGCCAACTCATCTTCATACAAGTTGCAAGTCACAATATTTTTTTGCAGCTGTGCGGCCAGTGGGATTCGAACCTAGACGTCACGCTCGCGTGGAGCCTCCCCTACCACTACACTACACACTTACATATGTTTATATTCCGTTTCGATTTTTCAAACATTATACTAAACCAAATGAAAATTGCTTGTTTGAGGTCCTAAACGAATTCAAATTAAAAACTTGTCAACTACAAAGTTTCATAACTTTTTGAGATCTACAATTTTCATTTAGGAAGTTTCTTCATCCGAGGTCGTTTATAAAATTTGAATTTCAAATTTTTGAATTTCGATCGTAGTTTTCATTGACAAGATGATTTCAAATAAAAAAAGTTGTCAACTACAAAGTTTCATAAATTTTTAAGATCTACAATTTTTATTTGATTATTTTTTCATCCAAGACCTTTTGGAAAATTCAAATTTCAAATTTATGAAAATCAACTGTACTTTTACGCTAGCAAAACTAATTCAAATTAAAAAGTCTTCAACTATAAAGTTGTATAATTTCTCAAGATCTACATTTTTTCATTTTGGTCATTTGGTCATCCGACACAGCGGTAAAAATATTATTCACAAATCTTATATATCTCTCTTGTAGTTTCGCAAACTACGAGAGATATATGTAAGATTTATGAACAAATTTACTTTCACTTTGTCAAATGAAAAATAACCAAAATAAAAGTTGTAGATCTTAAAAAGTTAGATAACTTTGTAGTTGAAATTTTTTTCATTTGGATTAATTTAGTGCTCCAAAATATGCTTCCAAATTTTCTTTGCCGAGTGCATAAAAAAAACACTCGGCAAAGGGTCTTTTTAATAAGTGCAAAAAACACTCGGCAAAAAGAGCATGGTTTGCCGAGTGTTTTTTTGGCACTCGGCAAAGAGGCTCTTTGTCTGAGTGTTTTTATTTGCCGAGTGTTTTTATTTGGCATTCGAAAAAAAAAAACTTTTCCGAGTGCCCAAAAAAACACTCGCAAAGAGCTGGATTCCGTAGTGCATGCGTTTTACCTCTCTGGAAAAAGTTTTGGCGATGGTTTGCTACAGTGATAATGTTTTGTCTTTTTTTCTATTTATTTCATTTGAATTTTTAAAAAGCTATAGTAAATTAAAAATTATAAAACAGAAAATCTAATTTTATTGATCTCCACGTAAGTAGATCTAGCGGTGAGGAGAGAACTTGATGTACGTATGAGGTGGTTGTTGTTGTTTTGGCTGTTTCTATACGCCTTGTAGACCACGTGGAAAATGGTACCGATCGATCGGCCATGCATACATACGAGACAAACATGTCATCTCCAAAAGTTAGTAATCAGATCAGAGAGTGCTGCAGTCGGCGTTCTGGAAGGAGAGGCGGCCCCCGCCGACGTCAAAGAGGATGTGCATGTTCTGCTGCTGGAAGTTGCCAATGATGCTTCCCCCGAACCCTCTGATGATAGCCATGCACGCCATCGACTTCTCCAGCGGGGCCCAGTAGTTCCTCGGAGGCAGGACCATGTCCGCGCCGCCGCTGAAGTGGAGCACCAGCGTCGGCACCACCGTGTCCAGGTCGCCGCGTGCCACGCACAGCGTCATGCCACCGTCATCCTCCTCCGGCGGCGGCACGAGGCTTCCGTTCAGCTGCCGGGCGAGCTCGTCGCTCAGCGGCGTGTACGCGTCCTCGACAAGCGACGTCAAGGGGCTGCCGGAGTCGATGAAGACGCCGCCCTCCCAGAGCCCCTCCTCGACTTCCCGGAGATCGAACGCCGAGCTCGGGATGGGCAGCCTGGTCTCGCCCACGGTGATCCCCACCAGCGGGAGGTAGTATAACGTGCTGTTGGGGGGGCTCTCCACGAACGGCATGGACATCACGGGCCCGCCGCCGCTCAGGCTCGCGGCGGCGCCGACGAAGAGGTGGCTGGACGCGCCGTTATTGTGGAAGTAGGGCGTGAGGCAGTAGGAGAACCTCTTGGCGCCCGTCTGGGAGACCAGCGACAGGCGGCCACGGCCGAGCCCGATGAGGCCCGACGCGCCTTCGAGCGCCCCCGGCGCGGCCGCCGTGAAGCTCACGGCTCCGAAGGCGAGCGTGGCCCCGCCGGACTGGAACGCAAAGACGTCGGTGCCGAGGGAGCCGATGACGTCGCCGGCGCCGTAGCTGGCCAGGAACGTGCAGCCGCCGTCGAGCGCGCAGAGGTACACGTGGTTGGCCGCGCACGCCCGGTCCCGGCACGGCACGGGCGCGAAGCTGCTGGACGCCGACGCGTTGAAGTAGGGCAGGTCCTGCCGCGCGCACACGTTGCGGAGGCACGCCGTGCACTGCGTCCAGATGAGGTCGCTGCCGGTGTCGATGAGCGCCTCCGCGCGCTGCGGCGGGTCGCTGCCGACCAGGTACTCCGCGATGTACTGCCAGGACGCCCAGTGCACCGGCGCACTCACGCCGCCAGCCTTGGCGCCGGCGGCGGCACGCATGGAGGAGGCCAGGTTCTGCCGGCTGACGGCGATGGCACGGCGTACGCGCTCTGGTGCGGTGTAGTTCGCCTTGGCGTCGACATGGGTGAGCTTCATGCGGATCCCTGCTGTTGCACCGCCGGTGCCGCCACCGCCGCTGGAGGTTGTTAGGGCAGTGCTGAGACACAAGAGCACGAGTAACACCAATGTCGGTGCCATTGTTGTTCTGATCTGAGCTTGTTCTTGTGCCCTTATATACTGTGTGGCGCTAGCTGTGCATGCATGGTGAATTGGTGATACTCCTCATCTCCATTGTTATCTTGTGGGTGAGCAATGGGTGGCCACTGGCCACGGACAAGACGGTTGATTTCAGGCTGACTCTCAAGTTATTATCACCACAAAGTACTGGCACAGCTCGATCGGTGACGACAGTAGGACAATGATATATGCAGAGGCACATCAAGCTGCATTTTGTTGGCTTTATTTCAGGGATAATGGCGTTACAGTGATGTTGAAAGTCTACTTGGCGAGTCAATCGTCAGCTAGTACCACTTATTACCATTGGGGAAAAATTGCTAACTCATATGAAAGATAAAGTATATATGTATCACTCATATGAAATTTAACTTGCTAACTCATATGAAATTTAAAAAGATAAAAATAAAGTGACATAGCATTTGGAATAGAAAAATACATGAGCTTAGCTTTTCGTAAAGAGCTAACTCATCATTAATTCCCTATTCTTCTTATTGAATAAAATATTTTATGAGCTAGCTCTTGTAATACCGTTGAAGCTATTCTTAGATGCTACAAACATGCTACTCACATACTCCCTATGTCTCAAAATAGCTAGAATCCGCTTCCTGAAATATCAACTTTTTTTTTTAACTTTGGCCAATTATATATAAAAGAATATTAATATTTATAATACATAATCAGTTTCATTAGATAGATCGTTAAATATACTTTTATAATAAACCTATTTGGATTATATAATGTTGCATGCATTCTCTACAAATCTGGACAAAGTTGAGAAAGTTTGACCTATATGCATCTCATAGCGATTTTCTTTCTGGGATAGATGGTTAATCGGAAACAGACTATGGAGTAAGTGAAAAAAATTATTTTTCGCATTGCTCACTCCTCATCATATGCCCATTGCTTCCATCCCTCAATCCATCACCCTTCTTGTTTTGGGTTTAAAGGTGCCAAACTTTTGTTAGCGTACCACCCATAAAATGGTCTAGGCCCTATCTAGTTTGGGTTGCAGTGCATACAAACTTGTCTTATTTTCTGCATTTCTTTAACTCAAAACATCGTACAATTCTAAAAAAGAAAGTAAGTACAATTAGATTCAAGATAAAAGAAAAAGGTTTTAGCAATTAGTTAAAAAAATATGGATTAATACTTGCTCTTTTCTTGATTTTAGATAGGATTTTTTGGTGGCATAGCCATGTGGTAAAGCGGAGAGGGCTGCAAATCCTTTACGCCCGTTCAAATTTGGGTGCCACCTGATTAATAAAATACTTAGAATTATAGAACTATGGAACTGATCAAACTCAACAAATTCGTACTGGACAATCACATTTTTAAGTCGAGTCAATCTCCTATTAATTTCCTATGTGACAGTGCAATCTCCTATTAATTTCCCATGTGACAGTGCACTAACATTCATTGGATTTTGAAAATTTATTTAATTCATTATGGTTGGGCCAAACCAATTAAATAAATACAACAAAAATAGCTAGCTTATTATCATTAATAGAGTAGCTCGTAGCAAAAATGACTAGTAGTAAGAAAATGTGACAAATTTGGCTTCAGCAACCGCTGTGAAGAAAATCACGGGCTGCTAGCCTTGCTGTCGGCCTCATTTGGCAAGCGGTAGCACTATTTTTCCTTGCGGTTTCTGCCTCCTCGCGGGCATGGTTCAGTTGACCACCGGTACACAAGTACAACCAGTCATCAGCTGGGGACTGGACTGAAGGGGTGGGTATTCCCCTCCTGATGACACGGCATTTGACAGACATGCTTCCTTCCCGGTTCCCGGAGCCGCGCTTCTTCGTTCGCCGGCCTCCGGCCGGTCACGCACACACACGGTAAATACCTAGCCGCTCCTCCGTTAAATACGACGCCCGCCGGGGCTTGCCGCTCTGTCACACACACCAGCACACACACAACGCTCCTCCGTTTGCAGACCTGCCAGACAAGGATGGCGGCAGCCTTCCTCAAGCCGTCCGCTTGCTACGGCGACGACTAGAGCCGCTGAAGATGAACACTAGCTACCGCCTCCCAGTCCCAGAGCCGCCCAACAACAACGCCGCCGCAGATATCCTGCAGAGTAATTACCTCCCTCCACTGCTCGAGCTCTACCGCTCCGACGGCCACACCGGGGTGAACGCTGGCTTACCTTTGTGGGACCCGTGGAACATCCTAGGCACGTGCGCGGTGCCTTGTTCGCTTTAGCATATCACTATATCAGCCGTCTGCATAATATCTTTCTGTCACGAAAATCAGCCGTTTTCATTTATCAGCCACCGCAGACCTGTTCTTTCTTTGGCTTGCGCGCCCCTCCGCCACTACTGGATTCCGGCTCTTTGCCGACTGTCCCAGGCAAACCGTGTACCTTTGCCAAGTGTTTCCACTTGGCTCTCGACAAATTCACCGGCAGATCATGGCTCCTAGCGGTAACAAGCGGTTTGCCGAGTGTTCCATTTTGCCGAGCACCCGACGCTCGGCAAACCTTCATTTCACCGAGAGTCCATCTTTACCAAGCATGCGTCACTCGGTAAAACAGGCATTTGCCGAAAGCGGCACTTGGCAAAGTGCGTTGCACTCGGCAACGTCGCTGTCTCCAATAGTGCACTCCGAGTCCGATCGGAGCTAAACTGACGACTGAGAGTGCGTGCGTGCACCGCAGGAATGCCGTTGGACGAGGAAAAAGGAAATAGAAGGAACAAGTATTACGTCAACGATTGCTCTGTCCTCAAGAGCAATTCTATCAATCCGGCGACACAAACTGGGTTCTGGAAGCCACGTGACCCTTGGCTGAGGGATTCCAGCTGGCGGAGGCGGGGGCGGGGGCATCGGTCCGTCAGGGTTCGCCAGTTTGAAGACGACCTATGACTTCTACGTTGGAGAAACCATACATGGAACACACAAGGGGACTAGCAGGATCGTGGACGTCTACGTCCCGATTGACGACGGCAACGAGGCCTGCCAAGATCGCCATTGATGTGACTACTCTAGTTGGGCTCGAGAAGGGTCGGTTTTTTAATGTTTGGTGAGCTTCCCATGGGCCGAAGAATTGAACTTCGAGAATAAACACTCTTTATTACATGGAACTTTGAGCTTTAACGGTTACATCATTTGCTACTAAGCCTTGTTTAGATGCTGAATTTTTTTCAACTCTGCTACCGTAGCACTTTCGTTTGTATTTGATAAATATTGTCCAATCGTGGACTAACTAGGCTCAAAAGATTTGTCTCGTGATTTACAACTAAACTGTACAATTAGTTATTTTTTTACTTATATTTAATGCTTCATGCATGCAGGTAAAAATTGGTGTGATGGAGAGAGAGTGAAAAAACTTGAAATTGCCCAAAAGTTGAGGTAGGGCGAATATAGACCACAACATTTTTAGCTAAAAAAATGCCAACGTAGATATCATGAATAAAAGTTGTAAAACCAAAAACAAAAATTGGTGTTACTTTTAAAATATGAATCAATATTGATCCATGTATCATTTGAGAATTATACTAAAAAACCTGCTAATTTAAAAGTAATAACAATTAGGAAAACTTTTAAAATCTGCATAAATATTGAATTGAACAAATAGAAAAATCAATTCAGAATTTAAGTACAAATCTCTGCACATGGCTTCATCTCCATATACCCCCAACATCACCAAATGTCCAAATCGCCCTAACCCGTATGCTTATATCTATACCTAATAATAAAGAGGCAAAACTTTCAGCCAATTTTTTTCGTCTAGCCCATTGTATGGTCTGGTCCAACTGTCCGACTTCCACCCCACTCGCACGCCCCACTCACCCACGTCGATTCCGATTAAAACAAAATCGTTTTCCTCTCCTCTCCGTGTCTCGCACCTCTCCTGTCGAAGAGCAGCGCCGCTCCTCCCGTCCGCGCGCCATGCCGCCGCTCCTCTGCGCCATCGGTCCGGAGACCGGTGGTTCCGTCTCCTCCTCTCTTAGTCTGGCGGGTGGCAGGTTCAACCGGCGGCGGCGCCACTCAGCACGGGCTTCCTTGCCGACCGCCTTCTTCTCCTGCTCCCAGATTACCGAGACAAGGCCAAGGATGATGACGACGAGCTTGTGGATATAGCCCGCCGCGGAGGGTCCTCTAGGCGGGCTAGGGGAGCCGGCGCGCAGCTCTCGCTCGCCCATCCTCGCCATCGGAGGCCTCCAGGCCGGACCCCACGGCCACCCAGGTCGTTCCCATTCTTCTAAGTTGCCGGCGCCGCCGTGTTGTCCGAAGGAGTTGGAATCGGAATCTGATCGAAATTGGATTGTAATCAAATCTAACGAAGACTACAGCCCAGGGTATGTTACAAACTCCATGTCCGATTCCAATTCCTTCCGATTTTTTCATATATATGAAATTTCTGGTCCCATTGGAATATCGTCGACGAGCTGAACAAGTATATGATGTAGCCAAGCAGAGAAGCGCCTCGACGAGTAGACAAGTACCCAATCTCGCCGAACAGAGAAGCACCCGATCTTGCCATACACACCTCAACTTCAAATTCTTATCTGCCGAGCTGAGCCAGAACCAAATCTTCTGATTTCGCCATACACACGATCGACAAGGTTAGCTTTTGAATTAGATGATGATGATGATAAATAGCTAGAAATTATATGTATTCAAGATATACATATAATTTTGTATCTAGCCTTTTCATTCAGAATTATTCAATTTATATGACAAATTATTTCACTGTTTGCATATTATACAATGACCAATCTGGACTTAGCTCAAATAATGATAGAAACATCTTGTGAAGATGGATGAATTATGTGTTAAACAACATCCTTCCAGTAAGGTGTTAAACAACTTTTATGGATTGCTGAATACTTACCAAAAGCCATGTCAAAAGCTCGTCTTGGATCTAGATGGAATGAGAATATTTTCCTGTGGCATTATCATTTGACAAGGAAACTCTGTCATTTGACAAGGCTATTATCATTGCAGGTCAGCACACGGCAGAGGCGTACTCGTACACATGCAAGGATGGATCAGAGTTTATGACAGGCTTAATCTTATTGGGATTAAAACGCTAATTACTGCAATTTTCACTTCCAAGATGTTCTAGGTTTAGAAGTCTTTAAGATATTAGCTCTTGATATCAATTTGACCTCAGAACTGATATATTAAGGATTGATTACTAGGCAACCAAGTAAAAAGAAAATCTAGAAGGGTTGAACCATGCCATACGGATAACCACTTTTGCCTAAAGAGATGGATCAGAGTTTATGACAGGCTTAATCTTATTGGGATTAAAAAGGTAATTACTGCAATTTTCACTTCCAAGATGTTCTAGGTTTAGAATTCTTTAAGATATTAGCTCTTGATATCAATTTGACCTCAGAACTGATATATTAAGGATTGATTACTAGGCAACCAAGTAAAAAAAAAAAAAATCTAGAAGGGTTGAACCATGCCATACGTTTTAAGCTGTAGGACATACTTGGGATTCAGATAACCACTTTTGCCTAAAGAAAACAAACTAGCCATTTAATTATTGATTTTGTTCCACCAGGCTCTCAGGTCGATCCATAAAACAATGGTTTTATTATGCAGAATGGAAGGAATTCGATTAAGGGGAAAAAAACTATGCTAGGATATATGTTACAAATTCAATGATGAGCCCAGCACCAATTGCCATTATTTTTTAACAGCTCTGCCTCTGTTATGTTTTGTTGCTCCCCCCTGATTACAGGCTTTACATACTAGATAGCCATGCCACATAATATAGTATTTCATTTGATTTTTCATGATTAGACATTAATACCTGTTATTTTGATTTGATGTATCTTAGTTTCCTGGAGGTACCATGAGAGATTCTTTTCTGGTAAATGATATTGTGTTCAAGAAAACATTTTCATATGCTGGATTTGAGCAACAACCAAATAAGTTCCCGAATCCGAAGATTCCCTTGTTAACATTGAACTAGAATTAAAATCTGAAACAGAAAATGCCAGATCAGGTATCAGTACCAATTCGCTCAAGCCCCATCTGCTATTGAACAGAATGTGTGCTTCATTCTTTACTTATGTTGCTTTATATGCTGTTAAGGCACTCTCTCGGATTAAATGATATTTGATGGCTTGAGGAAATAATTTCAGGATACGAGACTAAAGGAGTTGTTTTTGATCATTTTGGAGCTGGTGGAGATTGCAGATGAGGAGCAGAATGCAGTTCGACATGGTAGGATATTATTGTATTGGTTAGTTTCCTCTCCATAGTTCGGTCTCAGTGTGCAAGGTCTATCAATGAACACCAATTTTCAGCTTGTATTACTGACATTTTAGAACTCAGATAAATAGCTAAGTTTACCTATGATTACATCTTATACATTGGACTGTCAATGTTCACTGTGACCCATTATTCTTGTTCCTTTTCTACATGTAGATCATACTTCTGCAGACATTGTTCCAATAATTTCGTTAATTGAATGCACAAGTTTAGCTTCATTTTTATCTATAAGCATAAGCATTTCATTATCGTTTCCAGTTGGATAAGGCAGATAGGCTTTAAGTCTGTAGTAAGTAGGAGGTGGCTCCGGCCTGCTGTTGTTGACCCCTCTGAGGTCGTGGGTTTTGAGGGTTCGGTGTTGGTTCTTTTTACCTTCGTTGCGTATGTTTGGAACTCGTTGCAAACTCTGTAATTTCGTTGCTTTTAGTAATGAAATTCGGCTACGACCCTTGTGGAAAAAAATAAGCATTTCATTATCACATAAACCACTAAGTTTACCCTAGCAATTTGCAGATCCATTAGGTTCCTAACGGCAACTTGGATTTTTAGAGATACACAAAATGGTGTTTTTTTCCTACAAATTATATGCATGAATAATTTAAACAAGCTTTTCTCCCTATGAAATTTTCTGTGAATCTAAGCATTTAATCTGGTTTGATAGAACATGTTTAGAACATTATCATCAGTGACTCAAGGGAATATAAATGTCCTAGATGTTGCAGCTACTCTAAATATTGTTAAAACTAAGAAAATGACGGCAATGCAGCTAAATGCTAAGTAGGAGGTATGATCAATGATCTTTTTCACATGTTTTCTAGGGGTCTCTTCTCATGAAAGCCACAGAGCAAAAGAGCAAACATGTTATGTTACTTCAGTTATGTTAGTGTACTTATCCAAATACCATTTCTCGCTACTATTTACTCAAATCTCCTAGATACTTATGCCCATCTTGTCTGCGCTATCAAGAGATTTAATAGATTTTTAGAATCAGTCTTGAATAAAGAATTTCAATGAATTTTAATCATGTGAGATCTTTCAGATAGTTGATATGTTCAATAATAAAAAATCTTATTGCCGAACAAGCAGGATTTGACGAGCTGAACCAACACACTATGGTGGCAAAGTTGGGTTTGAGTTTGATGGCACTAACTTGATTCGTAACGTTAGCTCTCATGAATGCTGAAAACTCACTCTTGGAAGATGAAAAGTGGAAGATGAAAAGTACAAGGTCACTGGATGGATGTTGCAGATATGCTCATGAAGCTAGCTATGACACGTAGCGACATTGAAGTAAGCATTATTTTAATTACTTTACTAATAATAGTGTGCTCTCTTATAATTAGATGATAATTAGATAATCATCATCTGTGTCTAATGCTTTGCAGGAGGCCTTGAGTTAATGGTTTTCACTATTCGCAAAAAAAAAAGAGTTAATGGTTTTCATCCCTCCATGATTGTGCTATAAGTGTCAATAACCTAGAGTTGTTAATGTACAATCGAGGCATCTCTAAGAACTGTATGAAGCATCACATGGACCTGAGCTTTTGTGTAAGCAAATTTTTTAATTATTATCATGCTATATTATATTATTGTATTTGTTATTCTTCTAATTATATAAAAAAAATGCGAACCTGGGATTCCTTACTCTCTGTCATAATGTTAATTTCACTTTGCTTTTTGATTAAATATCATTTTTAACATTGATATTTAATTTTATAGTATTATTATCTTATTGGGTGATTCATGTATTTTTAGTATAAAAGTTTAACTATCCCAGAAGAACGCACGGGCACGCTTCCTAATATGTACCAAATAACCGAGCAGAGGTTGTTGTAAATATATATTAAAGAAAACCGAGTAGAGGCCCAGAGCAGACAACCAAATAGCATAGCCGCATCGGCATAGGAGCAGGCTGAAACTAGCAGATGCACGGGCCATGGGCCCCTAAACAATGGCCCATATAGAATAGTCCAAGAGTGGCCCAGTCCACCCATCGCAGTGTGGTCCCTTTCCTTCATCTGCACCACTGCAGTCTTCAACCTCCGGCTCTAGGAACTCAGGGCCTGATTGGTTGGCTTTTAAAAATTTACCACGTCAAGGATTTGGCAAGCCAAAATTTAGATGAAAAAGTTATCAAAGATTTGACAAGCTAAATATGGCAAGATGGCCAAATCATAGTCAGAACTATGGCTTGCTAAATTCTTGGCATGGCAAAATTTTAGAAGCCAACCAATCAGGCATTCAATCTCGGCCGCTTGGTAATCCCGGTCTACATGGGTAGGGGGTTCTGCTCTCATGAGAGAGAGGAGGTAGGACGACCGCCTGACCTTGACCTATGGGTCGGTTCTACCTATGGTGGGGACCATTCTATACTGGTGAGAGCGGTGAGTAGGCCTAGACAATTCGTTAACTAAAACGATTGGTTTGATTTTTTGGTTTCTTGATAAATTGGGTTCCCTAAGAAACGGTTACCATTCGATTTTTCTTACATCTAAGAACCGATCAAATTCGATTTCGATTAATCCAGTTTGGTTCTAGTTACGACCGAACTAAACTAGGTGGTGGGAACAAAGGAAAACCCTCATTCCAGGTGTGGTGAATAAATCATTTGTTTTCGAGTTACAGGCGTATAACATCTCAACCGCCCATCCACTCGTTCTACTCGTCGCCTCACCTTGCCCACCGACATCATGTCTCCTCGCCTCTCCTCGCTCTTGAAGCTTTGCGCGGTGTGTGGTTGTGCACCACCTCACCTACAGTCCAACATGTCGCAGGGCCTCACCCCGCTCGTCGCCGTGCCGCTCGCTAGCCCTTGCTCCCATATGTTGTCGTCGTAAAGATGCTCGGAAGGAAGAGTGAGAGGCACAGGGCCACACCGTCGTCGCTAGATATGAGACTAGGAGTAGGAGAGGATTGGCCACCTTGGACCGAGGGTGAGGATAAGGGAAGGTGGAGTGAGATGGCTTATATATACATAGGGTTTTATTATAGACTATGGGATTGTATGTTTGTTGATGGGCTTCTTTGTCTATCTTGGTTACAAGGGTCAAAATCGAATTGACCGAGCAAATTTGGTTCTCTGAGAATTAGGTCCGGTTCTTATTATTTCGGTTAGTTTTTTTGGTTCTCGGTTAATTTTGCCCTAACCTATTAGCGGTGAGGAGAGAACTTCTTGTACGAGGATGTTGTTGTTGTCGTCTTTCTACGGTCTTACACCTTGTAGACAACACGGTGGAAAAATATTCCGTATGCAAGCTCCAGTGCATACAATCTTCGATGTGCTAACATATGTACAAACAAAATAATCAAACATATGTGCTTTTAATCTATCTTCCTTAGCTGATCTGTTAATAATTAGGCGCAAATAGATGCACCGAAGGCAGACCTGACCATGGTATTAGATCATGCATGAAACAGGGACAAATGGAAATGGAATCCCCATGTATGCGTTGGTGAATACTCACTAGTAAACAACCGGCATTTAGTCCCGGTTGGGAAGGGACTTTGGTCCCGGTTTTCCTAACCGGGACTAAGAATCCAGGACTAAAGGGGGACTAAAGCCTCACCAAGCGAAAAAATAAATGTTACGATGTGTGTGATTTGAACCCAATACCTCTCATCTCACACATAAAATCTTTACCAACTCAGATATACACCACATGTGACAAAATCCTGTACAGTCTCCTTTTGAATTGATCCGTGGGGGACCTTTAGTCCTAGGTGGGAGAGCTTTAGTCCCGGTTGGTAACACCAACCGGGACTAAAAGGATCTTTACTAAAAAGTCGACCTTTAGTCCCGGTTGGTATTACCAACCGGGACTGAAAGTTGAGGACCTTTAGTCCGAGTTGGTAACACCAACCGGGACTAAAGATCGATCTTTAGTCATGGTTGGTATTGTCAACCGGGACTAAAGAACCTTTAGTCCAAAACGTAAAAAATACCGAAACTAAAGCTAAATTTGTGCATCGACCAAAGGACTGTTCTCTAGTAGTGACTGTATGCACCCAATTATTTCCCCCCAATGGTAATTGCTACTAGCTGACGATATGATTGACTCGCCCATAGACTTTCAACATCACTGCAACGCCATTTTCCCTGGAATAAATCCAAGAAAATGCGGCTTGATGTGCCTCTGCATCATTGTCCTGGCCGTCGTCACCGATCGAGCTGTGGCCGTACTTTGTGATGATAATAACTTGAGAGTCAACCTGGAATCAACACCGTCTTGTGCGTGGCCAGCAGTGGCCACCCATTTCTCACCCACAAGATAATGCCGGAGATGACGAGGATCACCATTCACCATGCATGCACAGCGCCACACACAGTATATAAGGTCTTGATCCATGGGCAACAACACACAAGAACAAGCTCAGATCAAAGCAACAATGGCGCCGGCATTGGTGTTCCTCGTGCTCTTGTGCCTCAGCACTACCCTAATAACCTGCAGCGGCGGCGGGGGCACCGGCGGTGCAACAGCAGGGATCCGCATGAAGCTCACCCATGTCGACGCCAAGGGAAACTACACCGCACCGGAGCGCGTGCGCCGTGCCATCGCCGTCAGCCGGCAGAACCTGGCCTCCTCCAAGGGCGGCGCCGGCGTGAGTGCGCCCGTGCACTGGGCTACCCGGCAGTACATCGCGGAGTACCTGGTCGGCAGCGACCCGCCGCAGCGCGCGGAGGCGCTCATCGACACCGGCAGCGACCTCATCTGGACGCAGTGCACGACGTGCCTCCGCAAGGTGTGCGCGCGGCAGGACATGCCCTACTTCAACGCGTCGGCGTCCAGCAGCTTCGCGCCCGTGCCGTGCCGGGACAGGGCGTGCGCGGCCAACGACGTGCACCTCTGCGCTCTCGACGGCACCTGCACGTTCCTGGCGAACTACGGCGCCGGCGGTATCATCGGCTCCCTCGGCACCGACGTTTTCACGTTCCAGTCCGGCGTGGCGACGCTCGCCTTCGGGTGCGTGAGCTTCACCGCGCTCACGCCGGGGTCGCTCCACGGCGCGTCGGGCCTCATCGGGCTCGGCCGCGGCCGCCTGTCGCTGGTCTCCCAGACGGGCGCCAAGAGGTTCTCCTACTGCCTCACGCCCTACTTCCACAACAACGGCGCGTCGAGCCACATCTTCGTCGGCGCCGCCGCGAGCCTGAACGGCGGCGGGCCCGTGGTGTCCATGCCGTTCGTGGAGAGCCCCAAGGACTTCCCCTACAGCACCTTCTACTACCTCCCGCTGGTCGGGATCACCGTGGGCGAGACCAAGCTGCCAATCCCCAGCTCGGTGTTCGATCTCCAGGAAGTCGAGCAGGGGTTCTGGGAGGGCGGCGTCATCATCGACTCCGGCAGCCCCTTCACGTCGCTCGTCGACGACGCGTACACGCCGCTGCACGACGAGCTCGCCCGGCAGCTGAACGGAAGCCTCGTGCCCCCGCCAGGGGAGGACGACGATGGTGGCATGATGCTGTGCGTGGCACGCGGCGACCTGGACACGGTGGTGCCGACGCTGGTGTTCCACTTCAGCGGCGGCGCGGACATGGTCCTGCCTCCGAGGAACTACTGGGCCCCGCTGGAGAAGTCGACGGCGTGCATGGTGATCTTTAATGGGTTCGACCAAAGCATCATCGGCAACTTCCAGCAGCAGAACATGCACATCCTCTTTGACGTCGGCGAGGGGCGCCTCTCCTTCCAGAACGCCGACTGCAGCACTATCTGATCTGATTACCACCAACTTTGGAGATGATATGATAATAATAGTACATACATATATGTTGTCTCGTATGTTTGTATGCATGGCCGATCGATCGGTACCACTTTCCACCGTGGTCTACAAGGCGAGACCATAGAAATAGCCAACAACAACAACCTCGTACAAACAAGTTCTCTCCTCACTGCTAGGGTTGAACAAAATTGACCGAGAAGGGAAACAAAATCATCAGAACCTGGAATCAAATTTTGCTCGGTTAATTGCTCGGTTAATTCGATTTTGACCCTCGGTTAACTGAGATTTCTGAATTAACCGAGATCGACAAAGAAGCCCACAACAAACATACAACCCAATAGCCCATAATGAAACTCTATATGTATATAAAACTATCTCACTCCACCATCCCTCATCTTTAACCTCGTAGTCTCATATCCGGCAAAGGCGGTGTGGCCTTGTGCCACCGCTCCGCCTTTCGATCATGCTACCACGGCAGCACAGGAACTTGGGCTAGCGAGCTGCATAACGGCGGCGAGTAGGGTGAGGTGCGATGATGCACAGGGTTGTAGGTGAGTTGGCACGCACCGCAGAGAGCCATGGGCGCGGGGAGAAGCAAGGAGACGTGCTGGCCACGAGCGAGGTCAGGCGACGAGTAGAGCGGGTGGATGGGCGGCAGCGATATGTTATTCGATCTGTAACTCGAAAACAAATGATTTGTTGCTCTTGTAATTTGGATGTGCGATGATGTGTGTTTCCCTCTGTTTGTAGACCTCGTTTAGTTTGGTCGTAACTGGAACTGAAGCGAATTTGGTCGGTTCCTAGATTTCAGAAGAAGCGGTTGGACCATTTCTTAGTAAACCGAATTCATCAACCAAACCCCCACCACCCCCCCCCCCCCCCCCAAAAAAAAAAAAAAAAAAAAACCAATCGATTTCGGTTAACCAAATGCCCTAATTAACCTACTCACCGCACTCACATGTACAGAATGGTCACCACAAAGCATCATAAAACTATAGTGTAAGGTATTGTCAGGTACAACTACAGGGCTGCCTCTATATCATGCTTTGTGTTATTGCGTGAATTTTGGCAAGGTTTGCTCCGTGTTAGCACATATGCAAGACACACGTAAACAAGTCTCGCATGCTACATCCCCATCCACTAGCAAACAACAACCTCAATTTCTATGTGGCGCGTTGCATCTGTGGTGTGGCACTATGAGAAAGCCAATCAAACAGGTCCAAATAGAAATCCATAAATACTGAGGAAAAAACCGAAAAAGACAAAGAAAAAAACCCTAAAAACAGAACGCAAGGTTGTTTCAAATTCATAGGATTATTAGATCCCTGTATGACTTTATCTTGTACACATATTGACCATAGCCAGGCATCTCTAAGAAGAACACTCGTACGTATCGTCAGGGGTCTGGGCAAACTAACCGCGCCTCAACCAAAAATCAAGCAGCGACCTCCTACCGGCTGGGCTAGTTTCTGTGTCTACCTTTTTTTTTTGAAAAGGTCCAATTAAATTTGAGTCGGGGCTTATGTCGCCACTAGGCCCATGCTAGACCTGCTACTGCTTGTCCTGCTTATGAAAACCTAAAGAAGTGAAAGGGTTTTGCGATCTTCTTGTGAGGAAACTTCATATGAAACCGGAGGGTTTTGCAATCTCATCTGATCCTTCAGTTTTTGCCGATGAACCGGTGGAAAGCCTAAATTATAAGTGGAAGGGTAAACGTAAAAAGTTGTCATCTAACCAGCGAAACTTCATATGAGAGAATATGCGAGCAAATATTTGGTGGAATCATGAAAAACTTTTAGAAGAATATACTTAGGAGTTTTATAAAAGTTGAAACAAAGTACATTTATAGTGCTTATATAGACATAAGTTGTCACAAATTTAAGATTCAAACTCATTTTTTTAAAAAAATATCAGGTATATATTTGCTGCAAACCTCCTCATTCGGTGCAATAGTGACAATCCCTTGCAACAATATTTGTAATTTTTTTTCTAAAAAGAACGATGCACATCCATATGCATCTATAGGTGTACATTATAGAAAAACTTCAGAAGCGAAATTATTTTCTAAAAAAAATAATTTACAAATAATAAATTTTAGTTGCATCTTTACTAAAGACAAATTCACATGAATTTTGTCATCTAGGGCACATGCACGTGAAATGCTTATTTACAAATAAACTTTTAGATTGAGTTCGTGTCTCAACTTTTTCTATATATACATATATAGATGTACTATGTGCATCACTTAAAAATTATAATACGTATTTCAAAGGGATTTTCATGATTCCACCAAACCAAATATTTACCCAACCTGTTCACCAAGAATTAAGTGTTCTACTTGATTAGATGGCTCAATTTTTTGTAGGGCGCATGTGACGATTTTGTCAATCTCAAAATTTTTTTGGCTTAATCTTTTCGGAGATGGCCATAAAGGTGTTTGTTTATTGTCCTGCAATTAAAAAAGCACCTGCAGTGCATACAAACTTGTCTCATTTTCCGCATTTCTAAACTCAAAACAGCGTACAATTCTAAAAAAAAAAGTAGAATTACATTCAAGATAAAATAAAAAGATTTTAGTAATTAGTGAAATAATGTGGATGTGTACTTGCTCTTTTCTTGATTTTATATTCGATTTTTTGTGGATGTGTACTTGCTCTTTTCTTGATTTTATATTCGATTTTTTGGTGGCATGGCCAAGTGGTAAGGTAGAGGACTGCAAATTGTTTACACCCAATTGAAATCTAGGTGCCGCTTGATCAATAAAACACTTAGGATTATAGTACTGATCAAACTCGATAAATTCGTATTGGACAATCACATATTTAAGTTGGTTCAATCTCCTACTAATTTCCTATATGAGATTTCACTAACATTTATTGGATTTTGAAATATATTTGATTCATTATTTTGGGTCAAACCAATTAACTACAACAAAAATAGCTGGCTCATTATCATTAGTACGAGTACCATGCAACAAATTGAACATCCCACAGAAACATGTTTGGTAGTATCTCTAATTATCAAAAAATTACAGATATTTTATGATTATATATAATGAACACTATATATTACACTAAAACATTTCTGTAAGCCAAATCCAATCCAAAGGTCGAAGAAAACCATCACGAAAAAAAAAACAAAAAAGAAAGCATATACAGTCAGTCACTACGACACAGAACGCCTCGTGATCCGTGAAGGCGTTGACTTGGTCTCCTCCAGGGTGAGGGCCAGCGGGGCTCTCCGACGTGTCGTCCGACCCGCTATTCTCCCCGCTGCTCGCCTTGCTGGACCACAGCTTCCCCAGCACCCTCCTCGCCGGCGCCGGCGCCACCGCACCGCCCTTGGCCTTCTTCCTGTCGCCGCCGCCGCCGCTCCTCCCACTCTTATTGGCCGCCGACAGCTGGCTCACCGACCGGAGCGAGCTGGCGTCGCCCGCGCCGCCGCCGGACGTCGACGTAGGCGCGCCGCCGCCCCACTGCTCGTCCTCCGTCGCCGTCGTGGTCACCGACCTCGAGCTGCCTCCGTACGACGCGCCGCCGTCGTCCCTGGGCAGGATGAGCGAGCGCGCGGGGCCAGCGGCGGCGGCGACCGACTGCCGGACCTGCTCGAAGAAGAGCACCTGCACCACCACGCGCAGCGGCAGCCGCTCGTTCTGCACGGCGTGCGCGCTCGCGTCCGCCGTCAGCTTCCTGCAGTCCATCAGCGCGCACAGCCGCTTCTTCTCGCCCTTCGACATGCCCGGGTGCTCCTGTATGCATACACAGAGATTCGTCAGCGCACAATTGTACAAAAGATTTTGCACATTTTTTTTCTAGCAATTGAAATTTCAGATTTTGCACATTTTTCTAGCTAATGAAATTTCAGATTCTGCTCATTTTTTTTTTACCTTGAGGTAAACGTCGATGGCGCGGTAGAGCGCGTCGTGCACCGGCCGAGACAGGGGAGGCATGGACTCGGCGAGGGCGACGAACTTCTCCAGAGGAAGACACGGGTCCTTGGCGATCTCAGAGAGATATCCATCCACCAGCTTCGCGACAGCCGCCATCTTCGAAGAAGCGATCACGTCTTCAGCAGCGGCTACATCCATGTTGTCATCGTCGTCTTCCTGCCGCTTCACCCCACTCCCATCAATTCCGTGCTGCAGCAAGAACTCCTCCAGCATCGCAGCCACCATGTCAACATTGTACATGGCGTCGTCGCCGGAGTCGGCAGGCATCAGGAGGTCGGAGACCGAAGCTCTGTCCAGCTGCGCGCCGATCCTCTTGATCAGCTCGCCGCGGTAGGCCTCGCCGGACTCCAGCAGGCAGGAAGCTCTGAGCAGCTTCAGAAGGAGAGCACAAGACACCGACCCCTTCTCCGCCGGCAGCAGGTCGGCGACGGCCTCAAGAACGGCGCGGTGCTTGGTGCAGTCGAGCCCGTTGCTGACGGCGTGGTCCAGGGACGCGAACAGCCGGCGGCACGCGTAGGCACGCAGCGCCTCGCCGACGACGTCGCTGCCGGTCCTCCCCTTGGCCTTGATCGCCAAGATGACCTTTTTATACAGGCACACGTCGAGGTCACAGAGGTCCTCCACCCACCAGTCTCTCGGCACCGTCGGCTGCTTCCGGACGCCGTTCCAGCTGTGCGCGTCGCCGCCATTGTTCTCCGACGGGAGCTTCCTCCGGTTGTAGGTGTAGGACCAGTCGACCTCCGCCGGGTCCATGGACGCCCTGGTGGCGATGGCGTCGACGCAGTGGTTCACCACCTTGAGGTTCTCCGTCCACTGCTGGAGCGGCCTCGTCGACTGCAGCACGATGATGGAGTCCTTCCAGGTCCGGAAGATGCTCGCCGACAGGAACACGTCGATCTTGTACACGAGGTTCCCCTTGTCCACCGTCTCGAACATCTCCAGGTACTCCGCCGCGCACCGGGCGGCGATCACGTTGTAGGCGTTCAGGGTGACCACCATGCCGTAGCAGAACTTGGCGCAGACCTCGAACGCCGCGGGGCCGCCGGGGATGTCGGAGATGTCCACTTCATCGTTGCACTCCTCGTTTGTTGAGGCCACCAGCGTTTGTAGCCGGGAGCTCTTGGACAGAAGAGGGAACTGTGTGTGTTTTGAATTTTGGGAAACAAGACATCTCTGATCAGTCACAAATTCAGTCATAGTTATGGAGCTAATAAGTTATTTTTATTCAATTAATGGCATACAGAACATGGGTTTACTGATCAGCCATCAATGGTTGTAATGAAGCATGTGTCAAGATTCAAGAACACCTATGCGCAAACCATTTCTTCCAACAGATTGTAAGAAAAGAATTTACAGGCTGAAGGTTTGAATCTATGTTTTGCTGTGCTAAGACAGAGACTGTAAACATGTTCGAGTGGAAGATTAGGGTGGTGGAAGTGGTACCTTGTGAAGATAGAACTTGACATCCCCTACAGTAATAACAATATCCGTTGCCAGCTCAGTTGTAACAAACCTGAAAAACAGTTAAGAAAGGATGAATTGAATTAATATAAGAAACACAGGAAAGTAAGAATAAAACGGAAAAAAAATGTATGATGAATAAACAAGATAAATAAAAAAATGACACAAATTTGCAGCCACTAATAAATCATCTACATGTAAGAAAAGAAGTGGTTATTTATGTTTAGCCTGAATAATTAAAGTATCAGTGCTACTGCAGAAAAAGTGAGGAAAGCAATTCCTGACAGTAGCCCCATGCATGCACGACAGGTCTAATGTACCTAATGAAACCGCTCAGTGGACCAAGGAAAATGATTTGACAACAAACTGATAGCGCAAAAGGCTAGGGAAGTGATAGGACTTGGTTTTCCAAATGGACCACAAGGCCGCCTATAATCTGACAGATGTAACACTAGACAGCCCATGGCACTCACAACACCAGGAGATGAGACTGGCAAGTAGTAGTATACTTGTAAAGCTGAAAGAACAGATGCCATTGGCAAAGAATCAGAGATGATGATGCCTCTCATTCTCCTGTACTGTACAGGAGATCAGTGTAGATGGAGCCTTTTCAAGTGCCATCATGAGACCCACAGCTTGACAGTACGAGTACTCACATTCAGAAAGATACTCTCTTTCCAGTGCTAATCATAGCCGTGGAAAAACAATGCAAAAGTTCAGTGTGCAAATGTGTTTAGAGCCAGCTCAGCTACTAGTAAATGTACATATCTCTAGAAACCAGAGAGGTGACTTTTTTTATAAAAAAAAACTAGAGAGGTAAAATTGTTCAGACAGATTTATTAACTGACATTTATAGTGCTCTCAGTGAACACTGAACAAATAGCATCGCATAAATACTCATATAAACAGCTTTAATCTTGGTCATATTTGTAGTAAAAAATTAACTCGCAAACTAACAGTTTCTGTCACACAAAAAAGGAGAATATGTGAAGTGAATCAAACTAACAGTTGGAGAATTTGGAAATTCAGATTTAGGCAATTTGCATCTCTAATACATTAGTAGTCTGGAACTGTAAACAAGAGCAGGAAAGGACAGCTTCACCTGATACTGTTCCCCTCTGTCTGAAAGACATCCGGCTTCGATCCAAGCTTCATGTACTTCATCTTGGCACTCCAAGAGTGACCTGAATCGCCTCTCTACGTTTTTCCCCCCTTCCTCCTCTCCTCCACTTTTCTCCTCACCACACCAGGCAGCACAGCAGCACCAAATCAGAGCCAAGAACCGGCAATGGCCACCAGATGCAGAGATCTAGGCGCTCGTGGCCGCTCGCTCCATTGCCAAGAACCAGCTCTTTGGATCGGCCAAGGATTCAACAAATCTAGCCAGGCTCCGGGTCCAATGCCCAGGGCTCCTGCAGCTTGGATTGGATCGGAGGCAGAGCAAGCAGCACCTGCAAAGCAAGGGCGGGGCAGTGAGGGGACATCGGGAATAATCGCCCGAGAAATGGGCGGCACCATGGGAGCAGAGCAGGCGCTAGTGAGGCTGGAATTGGAATCCTATCTATCAGATTGCAGTGGAGACGCTGAAAACCATACAATTGGAAAATAAATAACCTGCAAATTTGTTCTGATTTCTCTCTTTAGAGAATGACGTCGGATACCTTTTTCCATTATTAAAAAAAACTGGAAATTAGAGCGGTTGATTCGTATTCTGAACTTTTAGCTTTTTTGAGGTGGGTAACCAAAAACTGTAAAAACCTATCAATCCAACGAAAATACAGAGACTGAGGATTTGACGAATGCTCAGCACCAACCTCACATGCTACTCCAGACTCCAGACAAGTCAGGAAAGAGAGACTACAAAATGTGATTGAACAGATGAGCAAGAGAAGAAAATCTACTTGCCATTACCAGGTTGATCACTTCACTCAAATTGCACAAGGTTTCTGGGGAGGGAGGAAGAGAGAAACCAAGGTAGGGAGGGAAGCTTACCTGCGGACCTACCAGTTCGTTGGCCTCTGTCTGGGTGGTGAGGAGGGAGGAGGAAGCAACCGAATGAACAGACAACTGCTGTCTGTGCGTGTGTGCCTCTGGAACAGACTCACTGACTGACTGAGTTGCTTTGCTGCTACTCCAATGCAAAGGAGTGAGTGATGATGGAGTTTGTTTAGCTTAAAAGCTGCTGTGGTGGGGATGGGGGTGGGGGTTGGGGTGCCTAGGGGGAAGCCAATTGACTTTTCTGCCCCTCGCTCTCTATCTCTCTCACACACACTGACACACATTTGCATTTTCCCGAACTTAATGCATTTTCCATAGGTTCAGCTTAAAATAATACTCATGTTTTCTTATGCTTTTTTGCCTACACTTTTCTCTTCGATTACAAATGTAGCTTTCAACGTTTTCGGAGGTTGTTTGGTGCTGTCAGAAAATATAAATTAAATCGAGCAAATCTTTGTATTCAGACTATGCTCTGAAGAAAGATAGAGAGCCAGCCTGGAGGTCCAGAAGCGTTGAAAAACCTGCACGCGGCCGGGCTGCCTCGATTTTAATTCGGGAGACAAAGCCCATGCCTCGACAGATGAATGCAAATTCCGTGTCGGGTATGTTCATGATCTCTCGCATTCGAGTGACAGGGAAAGTTAGGACTAGGAGCCGTCGTCACCAATAATTGAATCGCACTGCATGAAGAAATGAAATGATCAGAGGAACAGTTCGCTGATAAAGTGATCGGATCGGCCGGCCGTGATGGTCAGTCAGTGCTCAGTGGCCGGCCGGCCATCAAGGTTAGGCCAGTTTGGTGCGTCCATTGCTGACCATGCAGTTCTGCAGACGAACAGAGCAATTGGATCAGTTCTGCTAATTGCTAAACAGAGCGATTGATTGGATCTGGAGGTTTCTTGGTTTCTCTTGAATTGATGCATTGTGGTATTGCACTGTCTGTCACTGGCTCACTGCAGAGTAGTTTAAAGCAGAAGATATTCAGTTTCAGGAGGAGGGGAAAAAAAACAATGGAAGCAAGAGTGAAGTTGAAGAATAGAATCAGTCAGGCACGCAGTCAAACCACCTGGTTTAGTGCTAAAGAAACCTCTGCTGCAAGATCATGTTGGATCGTTTTTCCCCTCGCTTTTGACTAAGCTTTCTACTTGTTTATTTTTTACATCTTATATAGGTTGTGGCTGCAAGTCTTCACCAAGACCGTTTGACAATAAATAAAACCTTTTTTTTTTTGCCTCTTATCCGTTCAATGTCGGCATCGTCTAGGTTTGACAATAAATTCAAACGACTGAATTAACTGACAGATGCTAGCTCATATGCAGTTAGTTAATTATGGTGTGACCGTCGTCACCTTACTGATATAAGCAGATCCCTAACGTACTTAATTATGAGTTCTGATGATGAGTAGAACACACTTATTAATCCGGATTCTCATGTCATGTTTACTGATAATCTGCTGCAAGTCCTGCAGAAGAAGTGCAAAACAGGACCACCGGCATCTTCTGATGTTGATCAGGATCATGAACTTGACCCCAGAAAATGCAAGAAAAATAAGGCCAGCGGCTCTCAATAATAATTAGTAAGCTGTCATCATATCCATCGTCTCCTATCCTAAGCTAACGTGTTCCAATCATTGTTCTTAGTCATTTCCTTAAGGATGCATAATATCATTGATAGATTGAACTTGTGATTTAATACTACTCAGGCTATCTCACTTCAACTTTCTTGGTAGTAGTAGTAGTTGGTCCCCTCCCCCAAAATCTAGCTAGCTGCATGCTTTCCTTTGGTCCCCTTGCAAACAATACAGTATGGCTAGTCTCAGAAAATACATGCATACATAGACAGACAGACAGACAGTTGTTGAGGTGGCAGCGTGGAATTACTAAACAAACCACAAAGCATAACAAGGCTTTCTTTCTTCTTCTTTACATACATGTACAATATAAGTATGCAAAATGCAGCGACTTTCAGTCTGCCACAGCACAGAGCATGAACCTTGCTTGCTAGCTTTGCTTGACGACACATGGTGCTGACTCGACTCCCCTGGCCCACCTTGTGGGTGGCTCCATCAGGAATCTCTGCATTGTTTTGTGGGCACGCCGTGTACTAGTTCTCTGCATGCATTTCTTTACACTTGTTCTCTACCGTAAGATTTGGATTGGAGAAACCTGAATAAAAAAAGAGATGAGGTTTGGATTGGAGATGAGCAACGGCTGCATGCACACAACACAACACAACACAGCACGACACAACACAGGTGCATGTAGGCCGGTGTAGGATTCTTGCGTCGGTGTCTTGATAGGTTCACAAGTCCCAATGCTCAATATTTTGTTGTCAGCGTCCAATCTTGCAAAAATAAAAAAATGTCAGCCTCTGTACATGGCACCAGTAGTAGATCTGCGATCCATCAGCATTATATTCAGCAAAGCATACTGTATGTTTTTGCAGAGCTGGCCGGCCACCTGGCGTCCCCGATTTGCAATTCCCAGGCATATACACATATATACTACAGCTGGTGGCTGAAGCCGGCCAACGACCGACCGACCAAAACCATGGATTCGCATCGCATCGCGTCCCCTGGCAAAATCCAAGCGAATTCAGATCCCTGTCGAAATTGCTGTTCAAACTGACACGCATGATGCCTGATTCTTTCTAACGAGGATACAAGATCCAGGCAGGCAGGGGCAGGATCACTGGCTATTGAACTGATGAACGATCTGAATCTGATGTGCAGCAGCAGCAGCAGCAGCAGCAGCAGAGAGGACGTGTGTGTCGTGTCTCCTCGTCGTCCATGTTGGGCACGGCAGCGGCCAGCGGGAGCAGCACATCCCCCACTCACTTTTATCGATCGTGTCGTGTCGTTTCCAATCCAATCCAATCCAACCATGCATGCAGCAGCTCAATGATCAGTGGATGATGGGACTTACTGTCCTCCAAAAGAAAGACTGGTCTGACTTGTGATCTCGACAGCTTAACTAACCATGATCTGGACAGTCATGTCAAGTAGCAGTGACAGTCAGACTACTCAGACTGAGATTTGGCTCCCTCTCCCTGTCGTCGTCCATTCCTCCGTTGTCCGTTCCTGTTGGGCTTGTGCATGCCATCCATGCCTGCAATTTGTTTTGGCCAGGAACTGCTGGCATCTTCTCTGTCACTGGTTGCTAGCTTTCAATCTTCTATTCTGCTTCAAGCTTCATCCATCTGCTTGCTTTCCAATTTTCCAATGCCGTTTCTAGCTAGCTAGCTACTCGTTGCATGTGTGCCCTCACCGCAGGCAGACAGAATGGTAGCAGCAGATGCAAAACTGGTAGCTAGCTTGTTCATCGGTGAGTTTTTGTCTGGGTTCGAATTGTGTGTCGTCTGTGCTGTTGTGCTCTCTGGAATGAGCGTGATCCAACTGCATCCACACACGTATACGGCGCATCATCAACTGAAGCTTGAGCGTCAATAATGATCGATGCGTTGAATTTAATCATTGAGAATCATTGAGATTGAGCTCTCGCGCGGTTAGATGATCGATCAATCTATCTACATGAGAGCTAGATCCAATCCAAACATATCTCTACCACATCTATCATGGAAATAATTGACGCGTGTAGATACTGGATATATCAAACCCACATGTGGGAGAATAAGATCTTTCATCACACCATCATCCTAGCATTGGATTTTATGTACTCTGCTCAAGTGCATATTCCTCTGTCTAAAATAAGGATAAATCTCTCAATTTAAGAAGTTACTAAACCAATCTCAAATTTAACTATACATTTACAAAAATTAGTGGTAATAGTTGTATATTTGAATAAGTTTACCATAAACAAATATATGGCACCGTTAATCTAATCATGTGTATTTGATTATATCATAAATGCTATTGCTTTTGATAATATATAAATATGTAATTAAATTTAAGATAGTTTGACTACTCAAATCATGAAATGTGCTTCTAACTTTAGAGCGAAGGAAGTACTCCCTCTGTTACAAAATATCTGTCATTTTCGCTTTCGAGAAAACAACTTTGACTAAATTTTTATTAAAAATATTAATATTTATGGTACATAATTAGTATCATTGTTGAATCTAGTTTTTCAATAAAATTATTTAAAAATACAAATATTACTCGTATTTTCTATAAATCAAATTAAACTTGTGGCATGTAAACTAAAAGTGAGCACGTGGACAAGGGAAAGCCACACAAGCCCAGGACTGACGTTCATGTATGACTTGACTGTTCATGCATGGACAGACAGGTTGGGTACCTGGAAAAGTCCGGTGGGAACTGGGAATAGTGCCTGGATTGGATGCTCCTGCAGCTGCAGCTGAGGTTTCTTCCATGAAGCAACCACTACTAATCCCACTAGTACACACAGAGTATTTGTGTTGACGGTGGGGTTTCATTTTTACAGGGTTTTTTAGTTGACAAACGCCTCTGCAAATCGACCAGCGCTCCCCGGACTTAGAACCGCCCGGTGGAAAAGTAATATCATCTTTGGCGGTTCATTATGCCAACCGCCAGTGCAAATGGTCACATTAACACTGGCGGTTTGCATAATGAACCGCCGAGTGATAATGACCATATCACCGGCGGTTGCTAACACCACCGCTGTGAAAACATGGGACATTTTCACAGGCGGTTGGTTTATGTCAACCGCCTGTGCTGTTATTCAACTATATATACCCACCTTCTTCCTCCTCTCCACCTCCAACAGAACTGTAGGCCGAGCACTTAGCCATGGCCGGAGCTTTGGAGGTCCGATTTGAGCCAATACAAGGGGAGAGGTTTTGATCCTGATTTCTTTGGAGGAGGTAGCTACAAAAGGTTAGTTTATGGGTTTCTTGCCTCATTTCCTTCTTTTTCCTTAATTCCCGCCACTTTAGAGATCTAGGGTTTCACCTCAAGAGAGAAAGAGTAGCTAGGTTTTTTTCTTCAATAATTCTAGTCACTTTTTATTTAGGGGTTCACCTTTTGTAGCTATGGTTTATCTTTTTAAGTTTTATTAGCTACTCTTATTTAATTGTTTAGTGTTATTCATTTATATTTAGTTTAATTAGCTGGTAGTGATATTTTTTAGCTAGGTTGTTATTAATTAATCTAGTTTTAGTTATTTTTGAATTTTTCTACATCTTGAGGCTTTGAATTAGTTTTTGTTTAATTATTTAGTTATGTTTCGTTAAATTAAGTAGTGGTGAGGCTTTTATTAGGGTTTTAGTTACTAGTCTCGCTTTAATTTTTTTTGGTTTCATCTAAAAAATTGTCAATTCTTAATTATTTTGTTATGTTTATTCATATTTAGTTTAATTAGCTAGTAGTGATGCTTTTAACTAGGTTGTTATTAATTAATCTAGTTTTAGTTATTTGGAATTTGTCTAGATCTTGAGGCTTTGAATTAGTTTTTGTTTAATTATTGATTTTTGTTTCGTTAAATTAAGTAGTGTTGAGGCTTTTATTAGGGTTTTAGTACTAGACTTGCTTTTTAATAGTTTTGGTTTCATCTAATAAATTGATGCTTTAGTTTTTTTGTTATATATTGTTTAATAAAGTTTTGCTGGTTATTTTATTAGTAACTAGTCTTGCTTTCGGATATGTACTATTTCAGAAATATACAAGTGAGGAGTCATTTTCATCTATATATACTCTTTCGAACGAGTATACTGGTCATATAAAGGTTAGTTAATGATTAATATAAATAAATATCTATGTCTACTTTGTAGTGTTTACAATATATAAATCTACTAAACTTTTTAACAGGTAACGATGGATAGAGCCTTACGGATGTATAACTTAGACGAGTAGATCCATTATACATACCGAGGTTCAGAAAATTTATCGATGCTTGCGAAAAAACCATGCTTTGAGAACACGTAAGAGACACATATATTGCCCTTGCTCAGATTGCGGGAATATTGTTGTTTATGAAGAGACAAAACCAATCTTAAATCATTTGGTCCGCCGAGGATTTATGGAAGATTACTTGATTTGGACAAAGCATGGAGAAGGTAGCTCTACGCCGTATATAGTTGGAGACTCTGCGAACCTCGTAACGAATGGCCCGATATGCTTGTTGATGATATTAGTCGGTTTCTACATGAGACTCATCGGCATTGTCTCCAAAGCAGAGTGAACATGTTGTGCCCGATTTTCATGATGATGCGAATGTTGGAGGAACCAAGGACAACAGAATCGAAATGATGGATGAAGATGCGGAACCGATTGCTGCACTATTGCGTCGTCATACAGATCCATCAATGTTCTTTATGAAAGGTATGGAGGCCTTGGAGAAGG
Source organism: Chrysopogon serrulatus (assembly GCA_015844335.1). Taxonomy (NCBI): domain Eukaryota; kingdom Viridiplantae; phylum Streptophyta; class Magnoliopsida; order Poales; family Poaceae; genus Chrysopogon; species Chrysopogon serrulatus. The sequence continues at coordinate 107,816 of JADLZL010003090.1, read as the reverse complement.
CAAAGCAAGCAGAGCCATTGTACGATGAGACTAAAGGTTGTACAAAAGAGTTCACAACTTTACGGTCTCGTCTTTGAAGCCGTTGATGTTAAAAGCAAGATATGGATGGTCCGATGCCGCCTTCGATGCATTATTGAGTACTCTCGTAGATATGCTTCCAAAGGAGAACAAAGTGCCTCGCTAACACGCACTATGCAAAGAAGCTAATCAGTCCACTAACTATGAGTGTCCGTAAGATCCACGCTTGTCGAAATCACTTGTATTCTATATCGAGGTGATTACAAAGACTTGGACAACTGTCCAAAATTGTGGTGCAAGTCGGTACAAGACGAAAAAAAGACTATCTACAAGAAGAGAATGCAGCCTCTATTTCTAAAGGGAAAAAGAGAAAGAAGACTCAACAGAGTTTAAAACCCTACACTAAAAAAATGAAGAAGAAGACTACTACGCCACGAGAGAAGGGTTCCCGCTATGGTCATGTGGTACCTTCCAAAGTAGTAGATCGGTTGAGGTGTTTGTTCGCAAACCCCGAGGACGCAGAGCTTATGACTTGGCATGCTTCTGATAAGCACAAAGTAGATGGTAAGCTTCGACATCCTGCAGATGGCAAGCAATGGCAAAAATTCAATGAGGACCACCCAGAATTTGCTAAGGAGACAAGAAATGTCAGGTTCGCAGACTGTGCACCGATGGAATGAATCCCTTTGTTGAAAGGAGCAAGCAGAAGCACGAGACATGGCCGGTGATCCTCACCATCTACAATCTGCCTCCACACTTGCTACAAAAGCGAAAATATCTTTTGCTAACCATTCTTATTTCTGGACCTACACAACCTGGTGTTGACATGGATGTATTCTTGGAGCCATTAATGGAGGAAATGAGAATATTATGGGATACAGGTGTCGCCATGTTAGACGAATACCGGAAAGAGTCATTCACACTAAGAGCAATTATTTTTGTTACAATCAACGATTACCCAGCTCTCTTTGTATTGTCAGGACAGTTCAAGGGCAAGGTTGGTTGTGTAGTATGCTTGGATGAAATATTTTATGTGTCCCTCAGTGCCTCCAACAAGATAGTGTACATGAGACACAGGCGTTTCTTATCACAAGGTCATAGGTACCGCTTGCGAAAGATGGATAAGTACTTTGACAATCATGATGAACTAAGGTCCACTTTGCTCCATCGGGTAATAGTAAAGGTCACGAGTATATGAGATAGTTAAGAACATCAAGTTTGTATTTGGTAAGAAGACAAAAGATGGAAAAGTAAGAAAGGATATAAAGCCAACTCACGGGGCTACATTCAAGAAGATGTCAATTTTCTTTAAGTACTTGCCATATTGGAAAGAGCTTGACGTGCGACACGCGGTTGATGGTATGCACATCCGGAAGAATGTGTTTGAAAGCATAATTGGTACCTTGCTAGACATAAAGTGCAAGACAAAGGAAGGATTGAGTTCACGTCGGGACACGGTCAATTTGAATATAAAACCTGAACTTCACCCGGTATTGCTAGATAATGGAAAGTACCACCTCCCAAAGACAAGCTACAACTTGAGCACAGATGAGAAACATGCCATGTGCGTGTGGTTGAAGAAATTGAAAGTTCCAAATGGATTCTCGCTCCAACATTAAGAGCATTGTGTCAATGAAGGACCTTACACTGACTAACTACAACTCACATGATTGTCATGTGATGCTGACAACTTTTCTCCCTATTGCCATCAGGGCTATAAGTCCGGTGTTCTTAAAGATGGCAATCACACGGTTGTGCTTCTTTTTTAACGAGATATCACAAAAGGTAATTGATCAAGAGCAGTTGGAGTCTCTTCAGGAATTTGCAGCGGAGACATTGTCACAACTTGAGATGTGTTTCCCCGCCTTCTTTCTTCGATATAATGGTACACCTTGTCGTGCATTTGGTGCCACAAATACAGGCATTGGGTCCCATGTATTTGCATGAGATGTGGACATATGAGCGTTTCATGTCAATTCTTAATGGGTACGTAGCCACTCGTGCTCGTCCCGAGAGGCATCTATGATAGAGGGGTACACTACCGAAGAGGCCATTGAGTCCGGAGGTCCATTCTGCAATAATTGCCTAAAAGACCAAATTGCAATAGGTTTGCCTCCGTCTCGACATGAGGGTAGACTATATGGGTGTGGGAGGATGGGTCGGAAATCATTCATCCCGTCGGACTACAATATTGTCCTCGAGGCGCATCATAGCATCCTACATCGGCTCTCAATAATGGATCCTCCGATCAAACAACACATACAAGAGCTAAGTGATCGAAACCCTGGGCAAACAGAGGGATTGGGTATCGAAGGAACATAAGTGTCGATTCACGACATGGCTAATGGAGCGAGAACATTCCAAATGGAGACACAATTGAGCAACAAACTATCAAGAGGTTGGCAATTGGACCATCTCGCCAGTCACATCATGGCGGACCTTTGACATTAGTGGCTTCACATTTTGTACTACTTCTAGGGACAAAAAGAGCATGGCGCAAAAACAAGTGGTGTTCGTTGCGAGGCCATAGATGATTCGGATGAAACCGCTACATACTTTGGCTTCATTGAGGAGATATGGGAACTAGACTATGATTCATTTAAGACGCCTGTGTTTTCGATGCCAATGGATTGATGACAACCATATCACCGTGGACAACTATGGCTTGAGAGTTCTTGATCTAAGTAAAGTAGGCTACAAGGATGATCCTTGGATCCTTGCTAACCGTCTTTGCCGCAGTCTTCTATGCTGAACAGATCCTTTGTAAAGAAGAGAAGAAAAGTAGCGACAAGACCAAGCATATAGTTCTTCCCCGGAAAGCGACAAGCTATAGGAGTTGATGGTGTAATTGACCTAGATGACTTCAACCACTTCGGACACATGTCTCTCTTCAATGATCATCAAGTAAAGATTAGAAATGTTGAGCGAAATATCTCCAAGAATTCATTACCATGGGTGCGCCACGATGGAGAAGGAAGAATTGTAGCTGGCTAGCTAGATTTTGTATTAGTTAAGTATTACTCAATGTCATGTGTAACAATTTATCGGTAATTTATACTCATAAATTCGTATCTCTTCGTATTGCTCTTCAACTTATTGAGGTCTTTTTTGTTTCTACTTCTTTAAGTCCTTTTCTTTCAGCTTGTTCAATCGTGATAGAAATATTCTTCCTCCTAAAAAGAAATATTCTATACTCTAAAAGAAATATCCTATATCCTAAAAAGAAATAACCTAAAAGAAATATTCTATACTCTAAAAAGAAATATCCTATATCCTAAAAGAAATAACCTAAAAGAAATACACAAAAAGAAATATCCTATATATGTAACAATTCATTCTATAACCTGAAAGAAATAACCTAAAACCAGGAAAGCATTTACACTGGCGGTGGTCATTACCAACGGCCAGTGTAAATGTTATTTTCACTGGCGGGGATCAATACAAACCGCCTGTGAAGACCATTTTCACAGGCGGTGGTCATTACCAACCGCCTGTGAAGATCATTTTCACAGGCGGTGGTCATTACCAACCGCCTGTGAAGACCATTTTCACAGACGGTTTATATTGTTATCCGCCTGTGAAAATGAATTCCTATATAACAACTAGCAGCGGGACTTGTGAAAATTTCAACTCGGTGGGCGCGTTTCCTTTGCAATCCACGCCGCCAAAGCTGCCAAAATTCGGCGCCCGGCGCCGCCAAGTGAGGTCATAGCCGCTTCCGAGGAGCTCCGGTCCATTCAGCGCCGCCCCGCCCGGCCTTACGTTCCGCCCGCTGCCGACGCCGTGGACGCAAGTGCTCGAAAGGTCCGCCGCCCGCCGCGTCAAATTCGCCCGAGCTCCACTTCGCCGCCACCGTCGAGGTGAGCGTTAATCTCTCCGTCGACGATATGTTGCCGGGGCGTGGTGGCCGGGCCGGGCGGTGCGGTGGCGTGGTCGCGGGCGGGGGCGGCGGCGGGCGCGGTGGCGATGTGGCGCCGCTGGGGGGGGCGGCGGCGCCAAGGGGCGGCAGGGCGGCACGGCGGCCGGGCGGAGCATCGACGCCGCCAGCCCCCCGACGGCGGACGGCGGACGGCGGGCGGCGGGCGCCGGGGCGGCACGGCAACGCCCGCCCTGCCCTAGCCCGAGGCTGGGCCTCTTGGGCCGCTAAGTGTTGGGCCACCTTTGGGCCCTCCAATGGGTCCAAAGAAGGGCCTTTTTTTTTTTTTTTATTTTTTATTAAAAGTAATAGTGACAATAGGAGTAAATGACTTAGAAAAAGCTAGAAATATAATGTAAATGATTTTTTCCTTTATAAATATTAGAAATATTTATTATTGTAAATGACTTAGAAAAAGCTAGAGATATATTTCTTTCGGTTTTAAATATTATAAATGATTTCTTTTCTTCATAAATATTGGAATTGTTTATTATTGCAAATGACTTAGAAAAAAAGCTAGAGATATATTTCTTTCCTTCTAAAATATTGTAAATGACTTAACATTTATTAGTGACTGAGTACTTAGTGGTTGTGTTAATATTTTATGTAAATTCTATTATTTTCTAGTGTATGTAGAGAGTGCCTACTCTATGTACTAATATTTTATGTAAATGTAATAAATATTGTTGCTTTCTAGTATTTCCTTTATCATATGTGTGATATTAGCAATTCTAGAAAAGCAATGATTATTGTATGTGCTAAGTACTTTCTCTCCAATGACTAAGTACTTCCTTTATCATATGTGATAAGTACTACGAGTACAATGATTACTTCTAGGTTTGATTTAGTGTGTTATTGACTTAGTGTACTAATGACTTATCATTTTTTACATGACTTAGCATTACTAAATAGAAGATGACTTCTCCAAAATCCGGAGAGCATGCAGATGACCAGCGCGTAGAGTCGCCCAATAAGGTTGCTACACCCGTGGACCAACGGTTAGTATGACACAATTACGTTCTTTCGAACGATGACTTATAGAAATGAAGAACTCACATACTTATTGGCCTTGTATTTTTAGAACTACAAATCCTCGGGCACAAGAAGAAGAAGAAGAAGATTACCATGGTGACATGTTAGAAGAAGAAGAAGATGACGGAAACCGAAGTGATCCATGCCCTAGCATAGATAGACAACGTCAACGTAGTGTAGACCCATTATGATCCAAATATCGATGAGGTACAGTCATTACATACATGCCAATGTTTTCATTGATCCCGTAAAAATAGGCTCCGCTCCATGATGCGTTGTAAATATCGTGTAGGAGGTTTTGTCTCAATTGCGGGAGATTCTAGCCGAGGAAGAAGAAGTGCCGGAAGGAGAAGCCCCGTAAACAACCGAGACAACCACCTCGAAGTCAAGGAAAAGGAAACGCACGGATCGAAAAACGAGGTGAAAGAGGGACGAACAAGTGGCCGAGCGCAGACCTATGTTATTCCCGACATAAGCCCAAAAAGGAGAGCCATTAGTGTCGATGCGGTGGCGGCCAAAATAAGAAATGCGATTGGTTTCTTGGTCGGGGATAAGCTTGACATCACAATCCGTAGGTGGGCGGATGTGACCGTAGCTACATGAAAAGACTTATGGAGAAAGTTCGGTGAAAGGTTTGTCATCCCTACGGGGGGCCCCGCAAAATTGTGAAAGAGTATTTCTTCAAGCAGGTTGCAACGTCATTCCGAAACTATAGATCAGAAATGAATATCAAATATCCGAAGAAGGGCAGGGATCCAACGAGTTCATCCGAACCGCCACCTCATGACCTCGAACAATCGCCTTGGACACCACCACCGCCCCCCAAAAAGATCCAAGAGCCACCAAAGAAGAAATTTTCGATTCCCAAATTGATCTCCCCTTTCGAGCCAAAGAGGAAAACTCTTTGAACCGCCAAAGTTTTTATCGTGGGATTGCACAAAGCCGCAAGTCAAAGATCGTTGACTTAGCCGAAAGCAGAGAGGTCGTCAAAAGGCCCGTAGATCAATGTCTTACAGATCGGGGAAGCCCACATGGGAGGATTATGAAAACATCCCCGACAGATACATACCGGGCGTGCCTCTCCTTAGTTGGGAAAAAATCAGAAACTACCAAATTTGGTATAAAAAGACTACATGATTGGTATATGAGAGTCGCCGCCGGCATCGACACGATCCAAGTAAGCATACCACCCTCTGCTTTCGAGAAGTGAACGAGATACCGCTTTTGTAACCTTCAAGACATTTGGTTGATGATAAACCTCAAGCGGCTCGATGTTCAGCTTATAACATTATTTGCATTGTAAGTCTCACTCGTCCCCTAACATGTTCATCCTTTAGTATTATTGAGTTGTATTACTAAGATATCCCTTTGATGACATGCACTTGTGCCATGCAGAATGGAATATGATAAGGACGAGACCACTTACGGCCCCGGACCAAACAAACATGAAAGCAAACGAACTGGGTACCTTAGCCCAAAGAAAAATCTGTGAGAACGAGCACACCTTCCGGATTGGTCATGACAGCGATGAATTAAAAGGATTAACAAGAAAAAGAAGTGCCAAAGAAGATAGAAGAGTTGGAGAAGAGACACGAGGCTATCTACGCCGCATACATAGGAAATGCATTTCTTCAATTCCAAAAACAGGGGAAGTGGTAATTGCACCATACAACTTCGGGTAAGTCCGAGTGTATATATAAAAAATCACGTTAACAATATGAATAGAAACACCGACAATTCTGGTCCATTCTTGCAAATGACCAATCGGATATGCTTCTATATCTATCTTAGGGACGGAAGGATGCTGGTCTTTGACTCTGCAGATTATAGACCTGAAAGCTATGCAACGATCACGACCATCTTGGAACGGTAAGCTAACAGCCTTGTATACATACTTTTATAGCTGAAAGTTACGAAAAACTAACTAATTCTATTTGAGACCATAGGATTTACAGTGGTACAAGATCAAGGGTGGGAAGTTCGACTTATCCGTAAAGGGCGAGGAACTAAGAATATTTCATAACCGGCCGGTAAGTAAGATATGAAGCCAGATCATGTATGTACAAAGACGTAGTTAAGACGATGTTGCAAGTCAATAACAACTTCTCCTCTATGTAGTGCCACAAGCAACCACCTCGGCTCCGCATTAATCGTGGGATTCTACGTGTGCGAGTTCATGAGACTAAACGGACGGTACCGCAAAAAACCCTTATAAGGTATAACAAATAGTCACGCTATATTAATGTCGTTACCAAGTGCAAACATATGATGTCTACAAACTTCCTTTCCAAAGGTTGCGTAATCATCCAAGCCCAAACACCTCACGGAAAAAAATCTATATGAAATAGTCGAGGATCCGTGCTCCTTCATCATGAAGGAAATCATTCCAAGCGAGGGAAATACCACGAACCGGATAGCGTCTTAGCGAGGCCGAGTTCGAGCGCTAAGAGAGATTAGCGCTCTCAAACTAAGTCGAGATGATTATTAGAATCATCATATCATTTGCGATGAAAAACTTTGTTATCGTGGCCACAAAATAACTGTGATGAATACTGATGTATATATAAATGTTGTAATTAAATTAAATTGTTAATGGTGTGTATATGTATATAATTATATTGGTCCTTTGTAGCATAATTTAATAGCCTTTTGTATTCCTATCATTGCATGTAAAGATCATTGACATAAGAATAGAGAGAGACAAAGGGAGAGGGAGAGGGACAGGGAGGGGAAGGAGGGCGTTTCACATTTACAAATTCAAATTTAAAACGGCGGGAAAAATATTTTCACAAAGGCGGTTGGCATAACCAACCGCTTTGTGCAAATAGTATTTCCAACGGGCGGTTTAGGCTTGTTAACCGCCGGTGAAAATACTATTTTCATAGGCGGTTGGCTATGTCAACCGCCTGTGAAAATTGATTTCTATCGGCGGTTGATACGAAGGACGCCAAAGGAAATGCTTCATTTCCATCGGCCTCCCCCGCAGACAAGCGGTACCCCGAAACGCCTGTGAAGAGGCGTCTGGAACCGCCTGTACAAATGCTCTTTGTACTAGTGTCCGATCTAGACTGATTAAGCTCTATAGTAGCTAGACTAGATGCATGCATGTCAACATGTTTGTGTGCATGCGTGGCGCTTGCTGCTGCATCGGTCCTGATGCTGAATTGCTGATCCTAGCCTTGCAGATGTGGAGATGTGATCATCAGATCATATGAATGCTCGTCCAAACACATGCATCCAGCAGCCTTTTGCTGTTGCTAATTATCCAATTCAAGTTCCAATAAACCCACATACATTGCACTGCAGTCCCGGTACGACGATACAGATCAGTGACCACATCACACATTTGGAGTTGGGTGACCACATCCCGGTGGACTTGGTTCGTCTGAACTTTCTCTCTCTCCCTCCCTTATTTCGCTGGAAAGATCGGCGATGGCTGAGACATCAAAGATCGTGGGACAAACCTATCAATCAAAGAAATATAAACAAAAAAGAGGATTGTGGTACGATACAATGGGGTTAATTAAACTATTATATTTTTTGCAACTAGTAATAATACTAGTTTTTTAAGAAAACTATAGCTATATTATTCATTTAAGGAAAACAAATATAATTTTCATTCTATGATAATTTGATTTGACGTAGATCATCATTTAATTTTTTAGGGAGGGAATCAAGTGATTAACATGGTTAATCATGTGTCTGAGCCGTCCCAACGGAGAATAATCCCACGATCACAGCTAAGGCCCGGCCTTCCCTAAAAAAAAATAATACTAAGGCCCGGCCCAAATAAAATCCAATCTCAAAACTGGTTGAAACATTAAGCCCAACATAATAGTGTGCCATGGTTGTGCTACTGCGCCCTTTGGATCAACGTAGGATTAGTACCGTATTGCTGCGCAAAGCATCTGAGGCTGGTGGAGATCCATATAAAACCAGGGGTACCCCAACAAAGTAACTCTTACCTTTCTAGGTCTTTTGGCTATTGGCTATATGATAAGTATCATATATCTAAATATCTAATATGTGTCCACTTTGATATCTATACTATAAATTATTTAATATGTGTTCATTTTGATATTAAAATAAATTATTTTATTTTATTTTATTTTTATTTATATTATTGTTATGTTATGGGAGAGGAAGGTCCTTAAGTGTTGCTTTGTTGTTGCATTATTGCATAAGCTTGGCGCTGCTTTGCCCTAACTGAACTTTGCTTTTTATAAACTTCAGTGAACTGGTGGCGTATAAACTTCAGTGAATTGGTGGCGTTATGTTCCTAATTCAGTAATCTATTCAAGAATCTATTCTATAACTCAATAATCTATTCAGTAATCTATTCTAATTATTTTTGAATACCCGTAGCAACATGGGGAATTTTTCTAGTTATATTCGATTCAAACACACATGAAGCATGATAAATAATTGGTGGCATTCGAGTACAACAAATTTGGGTACTGGACTCTTGATGTTCCTAATTCAGTAATTTATTGTTCAAGTACAACAAATTTAAATTTGGGTACTGGACTCTTGATGTTCCTAATTCAGTAATCTATTGTTCAAGTACAACAAATTTGGGTACTGGACTCTTGATGTTTCTAATTCAGTAATCTATTCTAATTATTTTTTAATACCCGTAGCAACGTGGGGAATTTTTCTAGTTATATTCGATTCAAACACACATGAAGCATGATACATAATTATAATGAAACAAAAATGCAATTATTTATTTAACTATAGTTCATAGCAACAATTATATAAGATTCAAACTAATCGAGAACAATACAAAATTAATATTAGTATTATACATTAACATTTATATTAGAAATCATCAATCAAATTTCATAGAGATAGCTTAAATAGATTCAATGGATCACATTAATGATACTAAAACTATTAGAGTAAAATATTCCATGATTTTTCAAAAATGGAGCTAGAATCCGAAGTTATTAACGTGAACTCTAATACTCTATTTTAACATCTATATGAAAAACGGATGCGAATGCACATTTTCATATTTAATTTTTTATCACATACTCCCTTCGTATAGGAATTAGATGTCATTTTAGACAAGGTTTGGGTCAAACATTAGGAACATAAATCATGAATAACTTTTAAGTTGTTGAGTTTGAAAATGTGAAAAAACCATATGAATAGATTTCTTTTGAAAAATACTTTTATAAAAGTATAAATATATTACTTTGTGATGAGTATTTTTAAAAAAATATGAAGTCAAAGTTATACTTTGGAGACCGTGTCGCTGTCCTAAACGACATCAAATTTCTATACGGAGGAAGTACTATATATAAATTCAGATAAAATAAATGCTGGACATCAATTATTTTCACTGCTACTCTTAACTACCGTTGTCTCTCTTTTTCTGGTGCACGCATGCATCGCTACAATTAGGAGCTGTCAAATCTCCCAATGGCTCGAACACGACAGGCCATTGCCACATCTTGTCTCCTTCGAGCAACAGCGGTACAATGGCCAGTAGATTGCTGGTAAGACTGCACCTGGACATGAGCATATAGCCACACAGGTGGGCAGGGCAGGCTTTTGGTTAACCACCAGCCGATAAGGCTTTTATGGGTTCCAAAAGCTAATATTTTACTATCTTCGTCTCTAAATAAATATCTGTCATTTAGAGTTGTATACTGATAATCTAACTAAATTTATAAAAATATATTAGCAACATTTATGTGTTAAAATAAATTTATTAAAAAAATAGATTAAACAATCTGTATAATGGTATTAAATATATACTCTAAATATTAATTTTTTGTATGTATTTAGTCAAAGCTATTTGTCACGAAGCTAGAAGTATGGTTAAAAAAGGACGGAGAGAGAGAGAGATAGAGAGAGAGAGGTAATCAGCCAGTGCACTGGTTGAATAGTCTGACAAGATATTAGTTTCACTTTTTTCAAAGTAACATCAAATTATGAAATTATTTATTGAAATAATATTATTCAAAAAAAAAGTTATTTACAATGTTTATAGTTTGTTCAATATTTGGTAGACTACATATTCGAACTTGTGGAATGAAAGAGGATGTACCAATTCATATGTTGTACTTAAAAGGAAACGTATCAAGTGCAAAGCAACCTTTTTAATTTAAGCAAACCGTGTAAACCAACTGGGGAGGAGAGGTGAGAGGAGGGATTTGTAAAGTGTAATTTTGCACTTAACCGTCCGCTCCTAATCATATTTTGCAAATCCCCCATCCCACCTCTCCCCCACAGTTGGTTTGTATGATTTATATGGAGAGGTTGGTTTGCACTAGATATGTATGTGCTCGGTTATACAATCGAGAATGTTCACTATACGAACCATGTCACATACATAATAACTTGGTAGTGGGTGTCTCCTTGTAGGAATGAGTCTTTGGTTTGTCATTACTTTATCTCCAGCTATTAAGTAGGTTTGTATTGTTTTCCAATTATTTTTAAAAGGCGGTCAAAGTTTTGCTAGATTTTTATTTGATGATGGAAATAAAAATAAAATGAGTTATTACAAGAAAAAAGGGGCATTACAAGAGGAAAATGCTATTCTTTCTAGCACTCAGACCGATAACCCTACTGTAATCCCAAACAACTAGCAAGAAACTAAAACAACCACACGTGTAGGCTGAAAAAGAACAAGAATGAGTCCTAAATGTGTCAGGCATATCGTCACTGATAATGCTCTATGTCCTCCTGGCAGGGAAGTACAACTTGTCTTGGACCTAGACTTTTGTTCTGTAATGTCCTTCGATTCCTTTCTTTTTAAAGATTCCACCAAAAATAGATCATCGCTCCATCAAATGATCTTCGTTGGCTTTTGTCAAACTTGGTTCGACATCTTCGCTAGTGATTATGCGGTGTTTTGTTTGTTGGAATTTGGTCATGTAGCGACAAACCCAACTACTGTTTAAGAAAAAACCTTACTTGCTCAGCGAAATCACAATCCTTGCATAAATGCGTTGGAGTCTCTCTCTCTATATATATTTGCACACTGATCATAGCAGTCCATGCAATGCATGTAATACCCTAGAATATATGATAGATTTAGAATTCTTTTATATATGGTATCTAATGGAGTAATGGAGATCACCAATGCGTAGAGCTTGTCGAAACCTTTCAATTTAACTACTCATATAAATTATTTCGAGTTCGTATCATAAAGTTAGGCATATTACAAGTTTAGGAAAAAAGAAAAAAAACAGTGACTACTGTAGCTGCGCTACAGTACCCGACTCCCCTGGCTACAGTGCCCGAGTCCCCTTCCATCGTAACACGCCGCCGCCCTTTCAGCCACCGAGAGAAAGAAAAAAGAAGGGAGAGGGGAGAAGGGAGAGAAGGGAGAAGGGAGAAGGGAAAGAAGGAGGAAGACCTTGCCGCCGCCGTTGTTCGCTGTCATCATCCTTCGTGGTGCTGTTTTCTTAGACCTTGGTTAGGCATCTCTTCCCCTTGTTTTGCGCTTGTTCTTCGTCCCTCGCTGTTCTTGATGGACATATCATAGTTCGCCGTAGATCGGATCGATGAGACGGCCATAGCGACATAGATCACCGTGAGGTGGAGAAGGGAAGGAAGGAAGGAGTGAATCGTCGGGATCTTGTCGTTGTGCTCGCTGTGGTTGACCTAGGTAAGGTGCCAATTATGATCCACTTTCTTAGATCAAGTTTTATGCATCGAATCATCGGATTGGATGGTGATTAGTTGGAGTAATTCCTGAAATCCCCGAAATTAATTTTCATCCATGTTCTGAAAATGCCATTAGACTGAGCAGTGTTTATTTATCGCTGTTTTTGGGTATCTTAGCGGTCTTAATAAATCTTGACACTGTAGACAAAGTTTTAGTGGACTTCAATATCTTTCTTTTTTGACACCAATATCACCCTCATAGCCTCTGTATTTCGGGAGATATGGTCGTTTACGTTAGGCTGTTTTTCAGTGACGAGAATCAGGACAGTTTTAGATCTATTCAGTTTTTCGCCCTCAAGATGGATGAATTAGAATTTGTGATCTGAAACAAAGTTGTAGTAGATTTATTAAGCTTTCTAGATTGGTTTAGATCATGTCTTTTGGATGAGTAAATCTCCAGTTATCAATTAAATAACATTGCTGTCCTGTTTTGACTGACAGAAAAGTTCAGTTAGCTAAATTGGATTTTTGTGCTATCTTGGGGACTTCTTATACCAAATTGTACAATACCAAACTTGTAGGTAATAGAGTCTTCTACCATCTGGTAGATTTTAAGAATTTTTGAATACTTTGAGTAGTGTCTATGAAAAAGAGAAGGGACAGTGCTGCTGTCATAGTTTGTAGCAATACGGTAGATGCTTGAACGGCGGGTTTTGGACGTTTTGGTGTGCAATTTGGGATTTGTTTTGTTAGTATGATGGTGGGTGTACTAAGATTTGCTTGTAATCAGGTGGTGCACCTTCGGATCGTGCTTAATTCTCACTTTTGATCTTCAGTGAAGGCAAGTAAACGTGGTGTTGTGATCCACATGCTTTAGCTTTGTTGTTTGAATTGCCTCCACTAAATTATGAGTATCTCACACTACCAATATGATCTGAAATTTGAAGGATTTATTGTACTTTGAGGTACATGAATTGTTATCTACTGAATCTATTGTTGGACTATGATATACTTGAAGTTTCTTGTATTGCAACCTTTGCACTTGCACTCTCTCCGTTGGTATGCATTTGGAAGAAACCGTAGCCAAATTGGTGCGGTAGTACCGGTACAAAGAACGCACGTTGATGAGCAATGTGGTTGCAACCCTCACTCCCTCTTCTTGGGATGTAAGGGTAGAAGAGAAGTCATGCAATTGCATTGCATCATTCATATTTGCATTGCATTGCACTGCATCATTCATATATGCACTTTTAATATATTTAAATTTCTATGAAGCTATTTGTATACCTATCGTGATGTTATTTAAATTTGATGTTTAATTGAACTGCGATTTAAATAACTCGCTTAAAGCGGTTTGCTTGCTGAGGTTTTTCATAAACCTCACACGCCATTTTTCCCCTCGTGAATGAGCTTTGAAGATGCATGCTTGGGGATGGGAGTAGCGACATGTCTGCACTTCACTTATGAGTCATACATATCATAGGAGACATGTGCCATAATAATAATATTTTGTTAATGATGGACTAGTTGGTGGTTTGATATTTATCATGTTGGATCATGGTTTGGTTGGTTTGAATTACGTTAGTCTGGTGTTTGATAAAGATTCCTTATCATTTTATATTATATTTATTATTGCTTCCGCGTACTCTGTTGTTAGCGTTGGAGTGTGGTAATTCTCTAGAAGAATTTGTGGTATTTCTTCTGGGGTGTTACAGTTGGTAATCAGAGCCTAGGTTATAGGTTCTAGACTTAAGTTGTGTTTAAACTGACTCATTAAAACTTGACACACTTGCACTTATAGGATGGGAGTTGGGTTTTTTTTTCATAAATGCTCTATTTACTTGTTTTTGCTTTGTACATACGTGTGGTTATGTTTATCTATGGAATAACCTTTTTATGGCTATGCTCCTAGCTGTTGTAGCTACCTTTTGATTAGTTGTTATGGTTGCAGTTTTAGTCTATAGAACCTAAGAATAAGTTTGGAATCCTATAGAGTCTTGTTTGGCTTTGCAGATGGGTTGAGTGGAGGGCCCCCACACCGCCTTCTCGCCTTTGCTAAGTGAGGTTGACCGAGTGTTAGGTTGATCCAACTATTTATATTCAAAAGAAATGGTTGAATGATGGATGGGTTGGCCTCCATGCCATGCTTTATAACTATTTTCTCTTGATATATCAAATAGGTGGGTCATTGTGTGACTTGTCCTATAGATTTGAGTGGCGTCGTTTCAGCTGTCCCTTAGTCTAGAGAAGGTGTTTTCATCGCACAACTCAATCCAAACTTCCGGGCAAAGGGTCAAAATACGGTGAGGATAGGCTTAGGTGGAGTTTCTTGATGACATTTCTAGGGATGTTTTAATCCAAGTTGCGGGAGAGTGGGCGCTAGTTTTTTTGTAAGGCCTAGTGTTTAAGCCTAGTGTTGTTTTTTCTCTTAGTTTGGATGATAAGAATGTAAGTTGAAGAGCATTTGTATTCGTGTTTAGAGAATCTAGGTGTTTTGTGGCTTAAAAAGGTTTTAACGTGGATCTCATAGGCTTTGAATTGTCCTAGCATAGTAGTCAAGATGATCAATTGGGAGGAGTGTAAGAAATGTTCGTGTGACCCCAAAGCTAAATGACATACTTTAATATGTTGCAAGTAACCAGTTTGCGTGGATCATGGATAATAGTTGTTTTGGGCTAGTGTCTACAAGGACATGTCATTTTGGAGGTTGTTTCGTGGTGGTTTCGCATGCTTCTTTGGTGAACCTATTAAGAATGACATAATGTTTCTTCGTAAGTATAATGTGAAGATGCATAACCCTTAGTTGTTGGTATGGCATGGTCTTCCTAGTGGGTATATAAGATTGGTACTAAGATGTGAGGTAATGCATGTTGGAGTCTATAAGACAGTAGTTGTTGATCTAGTGATCGTTTTATCTTGAATTATGCTCAAATCAAGGGAAGGTCTGAAAAATTATAGCTTTGATGTTGGAGGAATTATTATGGCATACCTTTGTTGGTTCTTCATGAGATTTAAGGCCCCTTACTTTTTATCCTATTTGTTCTCCCCAATTGAGTGGATCTAAGAAAGTGAAGCTAGATCTTATCTTGAAGTTTCAAGTTGTAGTGGAGGTATAAGTAGTTGTTCTAGGAGCTTTTATGAGGGCAAGATTAAAGGTTTCATAGCAAGTGGGTTGTTTCGATTGAAGTTTTGATATGAGACTGACTGAATCGGCTAAGTGAAGTGTCTTTGGCATGATTGCTACACCATAGAAATTGTGACTTGTGAGGATGTGGGCTCATGTGGTTAGATCTTGCAAGTGAGGAAAGAATATTGTTAACTAGTGTCATCCCAATAGATCCATATGTCATTTCCTTAGAAAGTTCTGCTTTGTTAGTTGTGAAGGTGACATAATAGTTTGCCACTTTGTTCATGAATTGAAAGATGAGTTTTGGAGATGAGTTAATTTAGCATAATTCTAGTTTTAAGTTGTATGCTTTGGAGCATGTTGGCAAGCATCTATGGTTATTGTACACTTTTGTCAAATAGTAAAGTTTAACCCTTTGGCTGAGGTTTGAAGGTGGTCCATTCTTTTAGCATGAGTTGTTATAGTAAGGGAGAATACCTATTTGCCAAGGTAAATAAGTGTTCCTTCTGACTTCCTCATATTGTTTTCCCTTCTTGACCATCTTATTAATAGTATGGAATCACTATTGATCCCAAAAATGTTTTATGGTGGAGTGAGAGAGACCGACTACTGTCATGGGTATTCGTAGTTTTTTGGACTTGCTAGATACTATCATCTCTATGTTCAAGAATTTCTCCACTATTACAAAGCTTATGGCAAAGTTTATTATGAAGGGTTCACTGTTGGTTTGGATAGCTGTGTTTGAGGTGAGCTTTTGAACTTTGAAGGAGCAAAATTGGAGAAGGCCCCTATTTTGGTTTGCCCGAGAGTGGCAAGCATTTTAGATGTCTGCAATATGGGGCTAGGTTGGTTACTCATGTAGGAAGGAAGGGTGATCACTTTGCATCTAGACAGTTGAGGTGGAGGTGAATTACCCTACACATGATTTGCAATTAGTAGAAGTGGTATTGACATTGAAGATTTGGAGGCACTAACTTTAGGGTGATTCTTATGATATCTTTACACACCATCAAAGTGCAAGTATATATATATTTACTCAGAATAACCTAAACTTGAGGTAGAGGATGTGTCTACAGTTTGTTAAGGATTATAATTTGATTGTTCAGTATCATCCTAGAAAGGCAAATGTTGCTCTACAACTGGAACGGACTCAAACGGGTGTACGAATGATCCTATGTGTTATGTTCCATATCCAATATTCTGTCCCATATTTTTCTATGATCTTAGAACCATATACAGATCATTTGGATATTAATATCTATTTCTCGATGAATATCAGAATCCAATGTTGAGTGTTTGGATTTGGATACGGTCAAAATTTAAATGTTTGAATTCAGATACGACATATGCATACAGTGTTTGATCTTTTCAAGATGGACAGATATTGAGAAATATATTCTCATTTTTATCCCTACTCTTAGTGGGATAGGTGATCCTAAAGCATGCATGACTTTGATTGGCGACTTAGATCACATGGATTTTTTTGTTTGCTATGGTGGTGTTTAATGTGAGGAGACCCAATTATTGATTCAGTCATCATTTCATGAGAAGGTGAGAGAAGATTAGTTGCAATATCGATTACTCAGAGCCGTTTGCATGCGCTTTGCGGTAGGTAATAAACCCCACAAGTTAGCATAGAGGTTGATGCCACTATTTATTCAAGAGGTTGTCCGTGTGTGCCACGTAAAAGCTAAGGTGAAGATGGACATTTTGAGGGAAGCTCATTGCACTCCTATACGGTAAATAGAGGTGAGGCTAAGATGTATTGAGTTTTGAAGCAAAGTTTTTTGGTGGAAGCGGATGAAAGTTGATATTGCTAAGTATGTAGCTTCATGTGGTATTTGTCAGAAGGTAAAGGCTGAGCATCAGAGACCAGCTAGGTTGATAAAGCCCTTGGAAATCCCTCAGTGGAAATGGGAGAAGATTACAATGGACTTCATAGTTGGATTGCCTCGCTCACCTAGAGGCAAAGATGCTATTTGGGTCGTTATTGGTAGGCTTACAAAAGTGGCTCACTTCATTCCAATGAAGACGAATAATACAGCTGTAGATTTGGTTCCACTGTATATTAAGGAGATTGTGAGGTTGCACGGTGTGCCCAAATCCATTGTGTCAGATCGGGACTCTAAGTTTGTGTCTAATTTCTGGTGAAGTTTGCAGAGTGCTATGGGAACGGAACTTGATATGAGTACTGCTTTCCATCCTCGCATTTGATGGTCGGTCCCGAAAGCGTACTATTTAGACCTTGGAGGATATGTTGCGTGCCTGTGTACTTTCATGGAAGGGGAGTTGGGAAGATCACCTGCCATTGGCGTAGTTTGCTTACAACAACGCTTATCGGGCCTAGCATTCGATGGCCCCATATGAAGCATTGTATGGGCGTAGGTGTATCTCTCCACTTTGTTGGGATGTGGTTGGTGAGTGCTCTTTAGTTGGTCCAGATTGGGTACAACAGACTCATGATAAAGTACGTGATATTCGACAAAATTTACTGATTGCTCAGAGTCGACAGAAGAGCTATGCAGATGTTAGACGAAGGGCATTGGAGTTTGCAGTGGGAGATGAAGTGTTCCCCGGGTTTCACCAAATAAAGGCATTGTTGGTTTTGGTACCAAAGGAAAGCTTAGCCCGAGATACATCGGACCATATGTGATTATCGCCCGTGTTGGCGCATTGGCTTATTAGTTGCAGTTACCGGAGTCTATGGCTGGAGTACACCTAGTGTTTCATGTCTCTATGCTTTGTGGAAATATTTGAAAGACCCGAGCGCGTATAATGGAAGCCGAGCCGACCATAGAACAAGACTTAACAGTTTGAGTTTCGTTCGGTGCAAATATTAGAGTTCTCTCGAATGTGTGATGCGCAACCGGACTATCAAATATGTCAAGGTCTTATGGTCACACCGCATTTAACGAGAAGCCACATGGGAGTTGGAGGACCATATGCGGAAGGAGTACCCGAACTCTTCGAATCTGGTGAGTGGTTTTTTTTGAAGACATATGGTTTCACTCTTGCTTTGCTAGTAATTTTGCTTGGATGAATTCGGGGACGAATTCCCAAAAAGGGGGAAGAATGTAATACCCTAGAATATATGATAGATTTAGAATTCTTTTTTTTATATATGGTATCTAATGGAGTAATGGAGATCACCAATGCGTAGAGCTTGTCGAAACCTTTCAATTTAACTACTCATATAAATTATTTCGAGTTCGTATCATAAAGTTAGGCATATTACAAGTTTAGGAAAAAAGAAAAAAAAACAGTGACTACTGTAGCTGCGCTACAGTACCCGACTCCCCTGGCTACAGTGCCCGAGTCCCCTTCCATCGTAACACGCCGCCGCCCTTTCAGCCACCGAGAGAAAGAAAAAAGAAGGGAGAGGGGAGAAGGGAGAGAAGGGAGAAGGGAGAAGGGAAAGAAGGAGGAAGACCTTGCCGCCGCCGTTGTTCGCCGTCATCATCCTTTGTGGTGCTGTTTTCTTAGACCTTGGTTAGGCATCTCTTCCCCTTGTTTTGCGCTTGTTCTTCGTCCCTCGCTGTTCTTGATGGACATATCATAGTTCGCCGTAGATCGGATCGATGAGACGGCCATAGCGACATAGATCACCGTGAGGTGGAGAAGGGAAGGAAGGAAGGAGTGAATCGTCGGGATCTTGTCGTTGTGCTCGCTGTGGTTGACCTAGGTAAGGTGCCAATTATGATCCACTTTCTTAGATCAAGTTTTATGCATCGAATCATCGGATTGGATGGTGATTAGTTGGAGTAATTCCTGAAATCCCCGAAATTAATTTTCATCCATGTTCTGAAAATGCCATTAGACTGAGCAGTGTTTATTTATCGCTGTTTTTGGGTATCTTAGCGGTCTTAATAAATCTTGACACTGTAGACAAAGTTTTAGTGGACTTCAATATCTTTCTTTTGACACCAATATCACCCTCATAGCCTCTGTATTTCGGGAGATATGGTCGTTTACGTTAGGCTGTTTTTCAGTGACGAGAATCAGGACAGTTTTAGATCTATTCAGTTTTTCGCCCTCAAGATGGATGAATTAGAATTTGTGATCTGAAACAAAGTTGTAGTAGATTTATTAAGCTTTCTAGATTGGTTTAGATCATGTCTTTTGGATGAGTAAATCTCCAGTTATCAATTAAATAACATTGCTGTCCTGTTTTGACTGACAGAAAAGTTCAGTTAGCTAAATTGGATTTTTGTGCTATCTTGGGGACTTCTTATACCAAATTGTACAATACCAAACTTGTAGGTAATAGAGTCTTCTACCATCTGGTAGATTTTAAGAATTTTTGAATACTTTGAGTAGTGTCTATGAAAAAGAGAAGGGACAGTGCTGCTGTCATAGTTTGTAGCAATACGGTAGATGCTTGAACGGCGGGTTTTGGACGTTTTGGTGTGCAATTTGGGATTTGTTTTGTTAGTATGATGGTGGGTGTACTAAGATTTGCTTGTAATCAGGTGGTGCACCTTCGGATCGTGCTTAATTCTCACTTTTGATCTTCAGTGAAGGCAAGTAAACGTGGTGTTGTGATCCACATGCTTTAGCTTTGTTGTTTGAATTGCCTCCACTAAATTATGAGTATCTCACACTACCAATATGATCTGAAATTTGAAGGATTTATTGTACTTTGAGGTACATGAATTGTTATCTACTGAATCTATTGTTGGACTATGATATACTTGAAGTTTCTTGTATTGCAACCTTTGCACTTGCACTCTCTCCGTTGGTATGCATTTGGAAGAAACCGTAGCCAAATTGGTGCGGTAAGTACCGGTACAGCAACGCACGTTGATGAGCAATGTGGTTGCAACCCTCACTCCCTCTTCTTGGGATGTAAGGGTAGAAGAGAAGTCATGCAATTGCATTGCATCATTCATATTTGCATTGCATTGCACTTTGCATCATTCATATATGCACTTTTAATATATTTAAATTTCTATGAAGCTATTTGTATATCTATCGTGATGTTATTTAAATTTGATGTTTAATTGAACTGCGATTTAAATAACTCGCTTAAAGCGGTTTGCTTGCTGAGGTTTTTCATAAACCTCACACGCCATTTTTCCCCTCGGGTGAATGAGCTTTGAAGATGCATGCTTGGGGATGGGAGTAGCGACATGTCTCGCACTTCACTTATGAGTCATACATATCATAGGAGACATGTGCCATAATAATAATATTTTGTTAATGATGGACTAGTTGGTGGTTTGATATTTATCATGTTGGATCATGGTTTGGTTGGTTTGAATTACGTTAGTCTGGTGTTTGATAAAGATTCCTTATCATTTTATATTATATTTATTATTGCTTCCGCGCACTACATTGTTAGCGTTGGAGTGTGGTAATTCTCTAGAAGAATTTGTGGTATTTCTTCTGGGGTGTTACAATGCAACCATGGCGGAGACACTCATGAAGGATCTGTACATCGCCGTCTCCATGGGGCTGGCCACGCCACCGAACCCACCGGTCTTCAGCAGGGCATCGAGGCCCCCTTGCCCGCCACCCCTACTTCCGGAGCATCCGGGTGACGCAGACAAGGCCGACGGCGCCGGCACGCCACGGTGGGTGCCCACGACGGTGAACGTGGACGACCACATCGTCATCCCGCGCTGGGCGACGAGGCGGTCGCCGCCGACCCGGACCGGGCCGTGGAGGACTACCTCGCCTCCCTCGCCACGCTGCCCATGGCGGACGCCCACACGCCCCGCCACAGGACTTGCACTTCCTCGGCGTCGGGACCTCCGAGGCGGCCTCCACCGTGGTGCTACGCGTGCACCACGCCCTCGCCGACGGCGGGCGCGCTCATCACGCCTCATGTCGTCCGCAGCGCCGCAGCGCCGCCCAGCCTGCCAGGCCCCCGCCGCCCCGCCGGCCAAGACCGAGAGCGGCTCACGCACCGGCACCACAGCGGCAACGACCGAGATCGGCGCCGCGGCGTCTCCTCGCGTGGATCTGGTCGTACCTCGTGCTCGCGTGCCACACCCTGGTGGACGTTGCCGCCTTTGTCGCCACCATCTTCTTTTCGCCGGAGATCCGCACACGATCTTCAAAAGAACAAACGACGGCGGGGCGGCGGCGGGGACGACTTCACCGCCCGCAGCGCTTCGCCCACCGGAGGTTCAGGCTGGACGACGCCAAGTTCGTCAAGAATGCCATGAACATGAACTGCGTACGTATATAAGAGAAAATACATAGTATCGTTTAGAGCAAAATTCACATCCAGTCCTTAACTTGGCTCCAAGTATCATCTAGATCTCTCAACATTCAAAATAACATTTGTAAGTCCTTAAACTTATTAGCAGCAGGTGTTATCTGGGTCTCTAAACTTAAGCCGAACACCGTAGTTCTCTAAATTTAGCAGAGAGTGTCAATTAAGTTCCCAAACTTGATCGGCGCTACCATCCCGATCTATATCTAGTTTAACCCACTTTATAAATTAATCTGGCGCGACTACCGACTGCATAGTCGTGGATCTAACATATATCAATTAATCAATCACTATTTATATCATATTTATATAAAATTATAAAATATATAAAATATTTTATATTAAAATAATTTACAACTAAAATAGAAAATACTACAATTAATTCAATATTATTTATGTATCATTATTAACAGTATTAGAATAATATTAAAAGTTACCTATAGTATTAAAAATTTTCTCTATTAAAATTACTTCTAATTTTAGTATTATTTTAAAATTTTAATTATGGTATTATAGAAATAACTTTTATCTATTATCAGTACTATAACACTATTGTTATAACTTTTAATACTATAATATTATTATTAAAAGTTCTAATACTATAATACTGCTAGATCAGAATTTATTTTTTTGCTAATGTAAATTATTTTATATTTATAAGTTCATGATGAATATTATATAGCATACAATTATTTATCCCACCAGCTTATAGAGTGGGTTAGACTGTATTTGCACTGGAATGACACCGCTAGCCAAGTTCGAGAGACCTTCGATGATCACCTTAAAAGTTTAGGATCTGGATGACACATTGTGCCAAGTTTAGGTACCTAGACGATGACACATTGTGCTAAGTTTAAGGACCTGCAGTGTTCGCGTTGAAAGTTCAAGGACCTAGATGACACTTTATGCCAAATTTAGGGACTCATAGATATCATTTTGAAAATTGAGGGACCTAGAGGACACATTCAACCAGTTGAAAGACTGCTGGTGAATTTTGCTCTATGGTTTATTATTTCAACAACTCGTGCATTTTAACAGGAAAACACCTATAATATATATACTAAAAAGTCTAATAAATATAGCTTAATACTTAATCCCACTTTATTCAAATTATAGGAGCTTAATATATATGTACATTTTGTTCTAAATTATAAAATGTTTTGACTTTTATAAATACATAACTTTTATTATGCACGTACATATACACTATGTGTCTATGCTTATAGATACTTAGCGAAAACAAGGTATTAGATAAAAACAAAACATCTTAGAACGGGTGAAGTATTAGACAATATAATTTTTATTGTAGAATTAAGACCATAACTTAAACTTAGTTTGGTCCAAAATAAAATTAGCTTAATCTTAATATATATAGTCTGACGTGGATGGTTTGTATATAGAACTTATGTAACAATTGATGATCGTAAAAGAAGTCCTGGTTTGACACTGGGAAAGAAGACGCAGCACACGAGCATCTGAGGCCCCCACCTATTTTTGCTGAAAGAGACAACGTAAATAAAGTGTCACTGTTCGTCTGTACCTTTTAATGTTATTATTTATTAGATAATAAGTCATGTAGTCAAATCTGCTAGTCATAAATTAAGTTTTACCCCCAAAAAACTGTAATTTGTCTTAAGTCCATTTCCCTATTATTCTCCTATTTTTTTCTAGAGTCCATATATAATATTCTCAATTCAAATCTCATATATTGTTTGTGTCTTTCCATTTGTGTATATAGACCGTCAATGATGTGCTAATTGGAATAACTTCTGCTGCTCTATCACGATATTATTTTCGGAAAACAGGTAAGTGTGAATTATATTGTGATGCCTGTCTCAGCCTGTCAGGCAACAAATTATTGTATGAATTTTACACCTATTACATTTCTTATATGAGAAAATGTCATACTTAACACCAGAAATAATGCTTTTCTTTTTTGACATCGAAACTAAAACTCTTTCCTATATGTCTTCCACTTGAGTTTTGGTTTTGATGTCACAAAAAGGAAAGGAGCATTATTTCCTGTGTTAAATAAGAATTTTTCTCTTCTGATATATATTCGGTGCATGTCAGGTGACACAAAGACAAGGAATTTAGTATTGCGATCAATACTCCCGGTGAACACAAGGCCATCCACTAGTCTACAAGTAAATATAAATGCCAGAGACGACCCCATCACTTTTTTTTTTTACCATTCGCATATATACTATTAAAAGAAATTTATTAATTCACCATCGTTTTTATCTTATATATAATTAATTACTAATTATATTTTATATATGTTTGTGGTATAGATGGATGTTAATATGATAGAATCTGAAAAGAGTAATGCTGTGAGATGGGGAAATCAAGTGGGCTACATCATCCTCCCACTTCATCTAGCCATGCACGATGATCCGCTTGAATACGTTCGCAAGGCAAAACTGATAATAGATAGGAAAAAGAATTCACTAGAAGTGGTCTTGATAGCTATGGCTATTGAAATTGTCTTCAAAGTGTTTGGTCCAAAGGTACGCTTAACATTTTATTTTACTTATTTTATATGTATTTATATATATATGCTATTCTAAAATATCAAGACAAAAAAACTTCAACAAGCAAGTGTAAGTCTCCATTTTGTAAATTACCATGTGACCAAGCTAGCTATACCTTGCTATTACTAATCGCGCGCACTGAAACTTTGCCACTTGAAGCAGGCAACAGCTTACATGTTCAGTAATCTGCAAGCAAATACAACCATGAGTTTCTCAAACTTGATTGGGCCACCTGAGCAGATAGAGTTTTGTGGCCATTCAGTTGCCTACATTGCACCTAGCGTTTACGGACTTCGTCAAGTAAGAGCAACTCCAAGAGCCTCTAGTCATCCAATATATTTTTTGTTTGTATATACAAATTTTCATGTCTCTAACAGACTCCATTTTTGTTTTCTATACTAATAGCTTTATCAAAAAAAAAAATGGTATGAAAAAATTTCATGAGAGAACTTACCATATATAGAATTTATAGAGCGATATGCAGCCTCTCATTAAGAGCGATCTCACTAAGAGCGAGAAAGGTGGATACGGAGAGAGAAAAAGATAAAGTGTGATTTAGAGGCTATTGGAACCCTACTTTTTTTATTTGCTTCCTGCATTTTGTGATAAGTGTTACTCCTCCTCCCGGTCTTAGAATATAATGCCCGCACATCATATTTCAAAATTTAAACTTTATTATCTTTGACTAATAATTAGTCTAATAATATAAAATTTTTATAATATAATAATAGAAACATTAGATTTGTGTTTACAAATACTTTCTAATAATATTTTTATTGTTGTTATAAATTTTATATAATAGTATATAATTAACAGTTAAATTATGATTTTAAAGACCATACTAAGTTAAATTGTGCCTTATATCTTAAGACGAATGGAGTACATATAGAGTTCCTTGACAATGCTATAATAAGCCACCATAACTAGTCATCATCATCATCATCTGCCTCGTCCAAAATCTCGAGCTAGCCTTGAGTTACTTTCAAACAAAACACAACAACATCTATCAGTGTTCAGTCATGCAGTTTTGTCAACAAGTCAACAACAAATATATATATATATATATATATCCCCATCATAAAAAAGCAATTAAGAGAGATAGAGAGAGATAGAGAGAGAGAGAGAGAGAGAGAGAGAGAGAGAGAGAGAGAGAGAGAGAGAGAGCACGTAGGACCCTAAAATTTTGCTCAAGGAATTGATGAATTTAGTGTGCTATACAAAGCTGTTTTTTCCCCCTCCAATTGTTACATTGTGTTTTTCAGATTGAGAAATCTTATTGGGGAACTTAAACAAAACCAAAATGCAAGAAAACATTAAAAATTCTACCTAACTAAGCTATGTTTGCTCATGAACATATTTACTTGCTTTTTGCTCTTTGCAGGCTATTACGGTGCACTACCAAAGTTACAACAACACCATCAAAGTTATTCTGTCTGTTGATGCGACACAGTTTCCAGATTCTCACCAACTCTTGGACGACTTCGCCGAGTGCCTCAAGCTTACCAAGGACGCTGCTGCAAAGATGACGCCAACAAAAACGATTAAGAATGACTAATAAGGAGTTGGCCGGATGATTGCTTCAGTAGCTCACGAGCAAGATATATATTATATATATATGTTTCTCTGTTTGTACGTGTGTGTACCATGACAAATATATGTGATGTCGAGTAATAAGTAATATAATGCGTTGTATCTACTGGTATTGTTAACTATAAGAAAATTAAATAGATGCATGATACTTCACGGGTTGCTGCAGGTATATCTTCCGTTGTACTGGAATTATTAATTTATATATATTTATATTTATTATATCAGGTAATTAGTAGTACAATCTAGCAACAACCATTAGATGAGATGTGTGATCATAACATCATGTGAATGCTCGTCCAAACAAATGCATCAAGCAACTTTTTGCTACTGCTAATTATCCAATTCAAGTTCCAATAACCCACGCATGCATGCATTGCACTGCAGTCCCGGTAGGATGATGACCACACATCACACGTTTGGAGTTGGGTGACCACGACTTCATTCGTATGAACGTTTTCACTCCCAAAAGTATTTCGCTGGAAACATTGATGGTGGCACTTGTGTACAGAACTTCTAGTCTTGTACAAAAATGATTTGTGGCAATGTCTGGCTTTCGAATGAAGATAGAGTTAGCACTTGGGTCCCACACTATATCAGCCATAAATGGATCAGTAGAGGTTTTTGAATAGGGGAAGATAGAGCTGGCACTCGGGTCCCACTAGATTAGCCATAAATGAATCAGTAGAGGCGGCTTGTACTACCGCCTCTACAAATGGTGGCTGAGGCATAAAAAATTATGGTACAATACAATGGGGTTAATTAAACTATATATTCTATTTCTTGCAATTTGAAATTAAACTATTATATTATTAAGTAAATATAGTTATTCTATTCTTTTAAGGAAAGATATAATGAATTCATTCTTTGATTTGACGTAGATATCATTAAATTTTTAGAGAAGCTAATTAAGTGAATAATAACATGTTAGTATCATGTGTAGCAGAGCAGACCCTACAAAGAATAATGCCACGATTATAGCTATGGCCCAGCCCAAATAAAATCCAATCTCAATATATACTGGTTGAAACATTAAGCCCAACATGATAGAGTGTGGCATGGTTTTGCTCTTACTACCTTTGGAGGATTAGTACCTTTTTGCTGCGCAAATTAAGCATCTGAGGTGGTGGAGACTAATATAAAACCAGGGGCACCCTAACATTGCATCGGCCTTTTGGTTAAGAAGTACAATATCTATTATCAGTTTAATATCTAATATATAGGTCCTCAACTGTGGCTTGGCTGCATTACTGCCCATACCTGGCACACCCCAACCAAAACAAAATTTTAAATTTCATGGTTGATTTGAAAATTCTAAAAAATATGGATATGGATGTGGATGTGGATGTGGATGTGGATGTGGATAATGTGATAGAAAAAGATGCCAAAGTATGTTTTTTCGGGAAGGCTCTATTATGGGTTGGTTAGCACACTGAAACATAATAACATATAGATGTCAACATGTTTATGGCCTGCTGAATTGAAAAAATATCGATGGAATAATAGATAGATGTCAACATGTTTATGGCATGCTGAATCAAAGTTCTGATGGGAAATCAAACATCAGAGTCTGCAACTAAACCTTAACTGTATAAGTCACGATGTTCTCTAGAAATATGTGTGAATCCATGATCATATATTTTGTGGTGTCAGGCTGGATGAATTATATTGGCAACGTTTGACGCGAATTGCCATTTTTTATTTATATTCAGATGCAGGAGCTTGGTTTCCATGAATCCCGTGGGATATTATTAGGCACAAACAAGAGCATTCAGAACATGTACTGAAATCGACCACATGCTCGCCTAATTACCGTCGCACAACTACAGGAATATAATAGGTCATTGATACCGATCCAAAACAAATGATCCCAGAATGGCTGTTGGGATAGCTGTGAATATATCACAGGTCAAGAAGTAGAGCGAATTTTTTTAATTCTCCACACTACTCGCTCTTACTGATATGTGGGCCATCAACCGTTGAAAATCTGGTTTGCTTTGCCTCTGGGTCTTGGGAGATGGGAATGTGCTGGGGCTTTGTGTATGGGCCTAATTAGGTGCACAAGGCTGGTTGCAACAATAGCTAGCCCAATATAACAACGTTGGCATTAGCACTGGATCTGTACCATAGAGCAACAATATTGGCATTTCCCTAAAAAAAAAGCAACAATATTAGCATAAGCATCAAAAACTACGCCTTAGCGATAGATATTTAGGGGGACGAGGGAGTAGTTACTTCTTTCAGGTTGTTTTTGTTTTTTTAGGTGTATAGTTTTACTATGCACTATTTTGTAGATAAATACTACAAATCTAGAAAAGCTAAAATCATTTCCAGTTTAGAGCAGAGTCATACCAAACAATATTTGGCATGATATTCTTCTTTTCAGCTTGTGATGACTAATAAACCGTGAGATAATCAGGCTTCCTTCCCCGAGTAGTGGTGGCCAAGCGGGGCCACACGTAAGCAAAAATAATATATTAATCATCTAATAATATTTTTTAATATTTTTAATTATAATTATACAAAAATAAAATATCTATGAATTAATAAACAAATATTTCAATCATATGTAAAAATATTTTAAAAAAGAAATAAAATAACTAATATAAAAAATAGGATTTGATAGCAAAAAATACAATTATTTATTTAACTATAATTTATAGCAACAATTATATAAGATCAAACTAAATCAAAACAATACAAAATTAAACTTAATATTATATAGTAACATTTCTATTTGAAATCATTGACTGTATTTCATAGAGATAAGTTGTAAATAGATTAAATGGATACACATTAATAATACTAAAACTGTTAGAGTGAAATATTTCATGATTTTTTGAAAATGGATCTTGAATCTGACAGAAAAAGATATAAAAGCGAACTCAAATACATGTATCTTAAAAATGGATGCGAATGCAGATTTTCATATTTATCTTTTATTACATATAAATTCAGATAAAATGAATGCTGGACATCCATTATTTTCACTCCAAATCCTACTCTTACCTACTGTTATCTCGCTTTTCTGGTGCCCGCATGCATCGGTATAATAGGAGCTGTCAAGTCTCCCAACGACCAGCGGTACATGGCCAGTAGATTACCGGTACATGGGCAGTAGATTGCTGGTGAGATTGCACCTGCACCTGAGCACACAGGTGCACTACCGGTAGATGTCTAGTCTGATTATTTCCTGTCTGTAGTCCGCCACCGCTTATAGCATGGACCATGGAGCCAAAATCGAACCAAAGTTTATTGATACTAAGCTAAGCCGACAGAAATCCTGAATGGCCTTATTTGGTTGTTCTTAAAATCAAAGGAATTGAAGGGGATTTAGAAGAATTTTTACTTGTAATGCCTTTGGTTTTGGGATCAAACAAGGCCTATTTAACTGCCGGTACTGCCGATAGCTGTTCTATCGGCAGTGAATAGTCTGACAGGATATTAGTGACAGGATATTAGGTAAGTAATTTTGTCAAAATAACATCAAATTCTGAAATTATTTTTTAAAATAATATTATTTATAAAAAATTTTATTTAACTTATAAATGAAAGAGTGTGTACCTATTCATGTGTTAATGTACTTAAATGATTAGTAATTTTATCAAAATAATATCAAATTCTGAAATTATTTTTTAAAATAATATTATTTATAAAAATTTTTATTTACAACTTATAAATGAGAGAGAGTGTACCAATTCATGTGTTAATGTACTTAAATGATGTGCCCGGTTATACAATCAATAATGATCATATATGAATATGTCATGTAATAACCAATGGAAGTGGGTGTGTCCACCTATTTTGTAGTAACCAGTCTTTGATTTGTAATGACTTTATCTCTACTTATTAAGTATGTAGTAGATATTTTTTTAATTACGAATTGAATCTTGTGAGAAATGTGATGGCATTGAGATGTATGTGATGCATTGATAATATGGAATGTAAAATATTAGACAACAACCTCTATTTGAATGTAATAAAAAAAATTACATAAAAAATAGAAAATAAAGGTCTACGGTTTAGTTTCATGGTGGTTTGTACTCTCATGAAACAACTTGTTTTCGTAGTGGTGTTCTCTCACGAAATACTATATTTCCCTACATGTCTATGTGACTCACAAAATCTATCTTATCTATAACTCCTATATTTTTAAACCCTCTCTAGCCTATTCTCTTGATCCCGATTGGTTGAGAGCTCAAAGATGATGTCATCGAGGAGTTAGTTCCACTAAGTCTCTCATTTATTTCCCTTTTTGAAATAGAAAAAAAAAAGTCGTAGCACCTAAACCAAGTATTGTAATTAAAATCTAATTGCACCATAGTGTTCCTCGCAATAAACTCTTCAAAACAAGATCCCACATGAATATATTTTGATAACTTTTTTGTAAAAATTTAAACCATTTTTAAGAAAAAATCGTTTGTAAGGGAAAATCTAGCAAAACTGTATATCACATGGATTACATATGGTCCTCCAAAATATGCGTATAGATGAAATTTGCGTGATGTACGGTTCAAATAATCTATACCATATCAATAGATACAACCTCCACAATTGATCTACTACATCCATATATATGTATCTATTAATTCATAGTTTTGATCGTTATAAACTTTTTATATTTTTACTTCATACCAAGCAACAACGCGGGCATCCTACTAGTACTCTTATAATCCTAAGACCCACTAAAGGGTTTCCTCCAGTCAAAAATTAGTATTTCCAAAAAGTGATGTATGATGATGTTATCAAGAGAGTTACCTCCACTTAGTCTTAATTATCTTCCACTAGTTATTTTTTGAAAGTTATAGCACCTAAACTAAGTATCGTAATTAAAATCCAATTGCACCATGGTGTTCCTCGCAATGAACTCTTCAAAATAAGACCCCACATGGATATATTTCGATAAGTTTTTTTACGATTCACTAATGCCGAGTAATAGAGAGTTGCGGATGAGACTTCTTTACGTACTATCATTATCTGTCTTTATCGATTGAGACTCATCGTCATGGATGATGTATTGCGTTGTTTCATTTAGTTTGATTCTATTTTTCACCTCTTTTTCCATGCGTTGTCAAGTAATTATGTACAATTTTATAAAATTTAGATCTTACATTTTAATACTTATATGGTCTTTTTGCACAATAGCAATTAGCGAAGAAAATGCATATTGTAATTTATGAGTTGTCCAATAGTTGAGTTGTCTAATAGCAAGCTAGCTATTTATCTTTTCAAATTATACCTAAAGTCAGTTCTAAATATTTTGTGCACCATAATGTAATATAAGAGCTATTACTTCGCTAATTCCCATGAGAACGCTGCGGGAATTCCTCTAGTTTCACAAAGGTGATGCCAACATCTCACGAAATTTATTCATGAGGGTGATGCCAAACTCTCACGAAAAACAATTTCATGACAGTGACCTCTTCTTACGAAATACCACAAAAGGTCGTTATGAATACATTGATGCAAACCTAGTGACAATGTTATTTTCATGAAGGTGGCTATCACTAAACCCCCAGGAAAATGATTCATGTCAGTGAGCTCTCATGAAAATGGTATTTTTGTATGTTCATTATCATGAGAGTTAATGCGTGACGGTGTACCCTCATGCACTATTTTCGTGAGAGTAAAACCATATTTTGTTATGTGTTTTGCACTCTCACAAAATCTCTGGATTCTGGTAGTGATTATATATGGATAGGGTTAGCATTTAGCGAATTGGTATAGCTAGAACCGAGGCTCACTCAAAGATGAGAATAATTTCCTTAAGGAGGGCGAGATCGTGCTTGAATGGGTCAAGAAGAGAACAATATTTAGTTCGAAAAGAAGAGAACAATATTGACCTAAAGACAACTTGTTTTTTTATATAACATCCCATTCTTGGGAATCGAGGTTCAGTCTTCATTGTTGGTTTAATTTGGACCAACACAGGTCGCTACCTCGATCAAGACACTAGAAACGAAGATATGATTTTTTTTGTTGGATTTAGTTTTGCAGTCTCACCATTAATGCATAGTGATCTTTCAATTACTCCATATGATTGGAGGGGATCTCTATTTGACACTTCGATCTATATCATGTCCATGCATGGTAGGCTAAGTAGTTGCATATGTTGTACTAGATTGATGGTTATTAGTGGCCTCTCGATGCATAATATACAGTGCATTCTTGTTTTGTTTCTTGATTGCCCTAACACATAAAAATTGAGACAAGGAAAAGTTCTGATAAGAACATAACAATCATATCTCTAGTTTTTCCTAAAAAATCATATCTCTAGTTTCTTTTTTTTTTGAACTGATATCTCTAGTTTCTTTGTGTAGTATTAATCACAAAGATCTATCTAGATCAAGTGGCTGAGTGACACTACCGGAAACAGCTTCTTTGTCAAGTACAACACTAGGCAAAATAAAACACTTGGCAAAACATGCTTTGTCGCGTCAATTGGTAAAATGGCTTCTTTGCCGAGTGTCCATGATCGACACTCGGCAAGACGGCTTCACTGATAATTGTTTTACCGAGCGCCCTTTGCTGAGCGTGGCCCTCGAAAAACCTTTGCCAGGTGCTATTCTAGTAGTGTGAAGAATGGTTATTCAAAAAAAAGAATGGTGCTATTCCCTCTATGACCGTTTGACTTTCTCTAGTGTCACTTTGATGCCAACATGCAATAAAACATGAAACTAAATTATGTCATAAGTACAAGTTTAACAGATAATTTGCTGCATGATAACTTAAAAAAAAAGGATAATAATGACGACGCCATTATGTGTGCCTTTCCCATTATTCCATCCCTCTTGCCATATGCAGGGTCTATAACTCTATATATAAAGGAACCTAGGATATCAGTCCACCATGTACCGGCCGATACCAGCTGCACCATTTCGATCGTTGACAATGGCGATCGCGGAGCAGCCCGTGTTGAGCGCTGTGGAGAGGCTCATGAAGGATATGTACGTCGTCGTCTCCATCGGCCTCGCCACGCCACTGAACCGGCGGTCTTCCCGCGGGCATCGAGGCCCTGCTTGCCCGCCACCCCTACTTCCGGAGCATCCAGGTGACGGCGGACAAGGCCGCCGCCGCCGCACTGCACGGTGGGTGCCCACGACGGTGAACGTGGGCGACCACATCGTCGTCCCCGGCGCTGGGCGCGGGAGGCGGTCGCCGCCGACCGGACCGGGCCGTCGAGGACTACCTCGCCTCCCTGTCCACGGTGCCCATGGACCACACGCACCCGCCGTGGGACCTCCACTTCATCGACGTCGAGACCTCCGAGGCGGCCTCCACCGTGGCGCTACGCGTGCACCACGCCCTCGCCCGACGGCGTGGCGCTCGTCCACGCTCCTCATGTCGTCCGCCCGCAGCGCCGCCGACCCGGCGAGGTCCGCGCCCCTGCCGCCGCCGCCCGGCGCGCACCGGCGCTGTCTACGCGCCCGGCACCGCTGCCGCGGCGGCGTCTCCTCGCGTGGATCTGGTCGCCCTCGTGCTCGCGTGGCACACCCCTGGTGGACGTTGCCGCCTTTGTTGCCACCATGTTCTTCGCTGGAGATCCGCACACGGTCTTCAAGAGAACAAACCACGACGGCGGCGGCGGGGACGACTCGCACCGCCGCATGCGTTTCGTCCACCGGAGCTTGAGCCTGGACGACGTCAAGTTCGTCAAGAACTCCATGAACTACGTACATACTTTCTTCATTCCAAGACTTTTGGACACCAAATTTATCACCTATCTTATTTAAAAAAATTCTACAAAATATTACCTTTTTTATTGTGGCTTGCTTTATTAATAAAAAGAAATTGCTTTATTAATAAAATAAATTGCTTTATTAATAAAAAGAAATTCAAAAATAACTTAAATTTTTTTTTTTTTTGCAAATTTTTTAAATAAAACGAGTAATCAAATTTAGGGTAGAAAAAGTCAAATGTCCTATAACTTTGAATGGAGAAAGTAGTATATAAAAAGCAAATACATATTTTTTAATACTAACTCTGTTTTAAATTATAGTTGATTTGACCCCTTTGGCATCAAGTGTGACCACTAACTCTGTTTTAAAAATTTGTGTAAAATATCATTTCTTTTGTTGTGGCATGTTTTATTAATAGAAATTATTTAAACATTACTCGGATTTGACTATATTTGTACAATTTTTTAATAAGACAGTGATTAAAGTTAGGGTAAAAAAAAAGTCAAACAATAGATTATAATTTAGAATTAGGGATTATTTCAACAGCCTATGCGTTTTAATAGAAAACATTTAAGTTTAGCTTATTCTAAATTATAAGATGTTTTGACTTTTATAGACTATGCCAATAGATATATAGTAAAAACAATATGTTAGAAAATCCAAAGAATTTTATAATTTGGAACGAATAATGGAGTATTAGGTAAGAAATTTTAATGTAGAATTAAATATGCAACTTAAAATTTAGTTTCGCCCAAAAACAAGACTAGTTTAAAAGTTTGCATTAGAAGAGTTAGTGGGAGATAATCTGGATAGTTAATGAAAGATGACGTATGAACGACCTGTATCTAGAGATAGAATTTACAGAGATATAAATATATAGATATAGATACAGATTTAGTAGAACTTATAGAGATATAAATATAGATATATATAGATTTAGTCTATCCATTCGCATCGTCATAAGAAACATAATGATATTAAGGAGGTCCATGGTTTGACCTTGGGAAAATCGCAGCGCCCGAGCATCTCAGCCCCACCTTTTTTTAGATAATGGATAGAAACTATCCGGCTTCATCTACCGAACAGTAGAATCAGGCCAATTATTACAACTCTCAGTCCAAAAAGCGCACCACAAAAGTTTAAACAGCCACAAGCCGGCCATAAGAAAACAGGAAATCCAAAAGAGTCTAGACAACTGCTAGCCAATACGATTATTTGAAAGCCATCCATGGGAGCTAAAAAACTGAAGAGCGGATGTCTCCAACCGATGTCCTGCGTGAAGAAGGAGATCACGTATTTCCTCACGCCGTTGCAGTTTTGCCCATTGACGCAGCCACTAAGTTCCCCTGAATAGAACCTGCAAAAATTTTTTTGGCCTACATTTGTCAAACACTACCTCATTTCTTGTTATCCAAATAGTCCAAAGAAAAGGCAGATGTCTTGCGATTAATAACAACTCATTTTGAGATTTATTGCCCAACTTTGACCAGTGTCAAAGAGATCCTCCATAGTCGAGGAGAGCATATCCCAAACAAAAGGTAATTTAGCATAAAAACAATCAAAAAAAGAGGTGTTGAATACTTTACGGACAATGGCAAAAAGCACAATTTTTATCGCCATTCGATTACGCCTAAACAGGTTGTCCTTCGTTAAGATCACGCCTCTCTTTAAATACCACAAGAAGATTTTGATTCTTGATGGAATCTTAATTCGCCAAATATCTTGTGACACTCTTACTCCGTTGTTAATCAACACAGCGTACAAAGACCTCACCGAGTAGGCACCTGAAGCATTCAGTGACCAAATAAAAACGTCCCTTTCCCCGTGTAAGTTCATATTATGTATGGAGGCTACAATTCTGTGCCAGTCCCTTAGGTTTCCGCCCACTAAATTCCGCCTGAAGGAGATATTTAGAGGAACCGTTGCCGATACATTAGCCACCGAATCTGTTTCCTCCTCACTATATTGAACAACGCCGGAATTTGTCTTTCAAGGGTTTATTTCCGAGCCATGTATCGAACCAAAATCGTGTTTGAGTTCCATCGGCCACCTTGAAAATGCCAAAGCCCAACACGGTATCTTTAACATTCATAAGACCCTTCCAAAAGTGTGAGTCCGTCGATTTTTTCATGCAGCAACCTAGTGGTTTGATTTTTAGGTACTTATTCCTTAACAGTTGTTGCCATACTCCTTCCTCATTTAGTAATTTAAAAAGCCATTTACTCAGCAGACACTTATTCTGTACTTCTAGATTTTGTATCCCTAAACCACCTTGTATCTTTGGTTGGCACATTACTTCCCATTTAGCCAATCTATATTTCTTCTTATGCTGATCACTTTGCCAGTAAAATGTAGATCTTAAACAATCGATTTTTTGTAATACGCCCTTCGGTAATTCAAAGAAGGATAGCATAAACATCGGTAAGCTTGAAAGCACTGAGTTTATGAGAGCAAGACGTCCCCCTACCGAGAGCATCTTACCCTTCCATCCGCTTAATTTTCTCTCAATTCTTTTTTCAATTTCCACCCAATCCTTATTACTGAGCTTCCTAGTGTGCATGGGTAGGCCTAGGTAGCGGAACGGAAATTTACCGACCTCGCACCCAAATAACTGCGAATAATATGTCTCATGCTCTTTTGCACTGCCAAAGCAAAAGATTTCACTCTTGTGAAAATTAATTTTAAGGCCAGATAGTTGTTCAAAGGTACGTAAGATTAATTTTAGGTGTACTGCTTTCTCAACATCATGGCCCAAAAATATCACAGTATCATCCGCATATTGTAGGATTGAAAGACCATCTTGAACCAGATGGGGGATGACCCCCTCTATATGACCCACTTCCTTAGCTCGAGCAATTAAGATAGCAAGCATGTCGACCACTATATTAAATAGAATCGGCGACAGCGGATCCCCTTGCCTCAAGCCTTTTTTGGTCTGGAAGTACGGGCCAAGCTGGTCATTCACCTTAATATTTACATTTCCACCTTGTGTAAAATGTTTCACCCAAGAGCACCACTTTTCGGAGAAGCCCTTCATTCTTAACGTCTGCTGTAAGAAACTCCAGTTTACCTTATCATACGCCTTTTCGAAGTCTATTTTAAAAAAAATTCCATCTAATTTCTTTGTATGAAGTTCATGAATTGTCTCATGAAGAACTACCGCACCTTCCATTATATTTCTCCCTGGTAAAAAAGCCGTCTGCGTTGGTCTGATTATCTTATGAGCAATAGTAGTTAACCTGTTAGTCGCTACTTTGGTAAAAATCTTGAAAGAGACATTCAACAAACAAATTGGCCTATATTGTTGAATGGTCTTTGCCTCTCTTTTTTTTGGGAGCAAAATAATATTACCAAAGTTTAGACTATGCAAAGGTAAATCCCCCTCCTGGAATTTCCTAAACAGAGCCATCAAGTCTGGTTTAATTAAATCCCAAAAGACTTGATAAAACTCTGGAGGAAAACCATCTGGACCGGGTGCTTTGTTATGTTCCATCTGAAAGACTGCAGCCCGGACCTCAGCTTCAGTGAAATCGCCGGTTAGGAACTCATTTTCTTCCTCCGAGACTTGTGGAATGTCTTGGACAAAATTCTCTTCCAATTCCATTCCAATATTATCCGGTGGCCCAAACAAGCTTTTATAATAGTTGGTAATATGCTCTTTTAATTGAGCATCACCCTCTATTATCTTGTTCCCGTCCTGAAGCTGAAAGATGCGAGTTTTCCGGTGTCTCCCATTAGCCAACAAATGAAAGTATTTAGTATTGGCATCACCCTCCAGTAAATGCTTAACCTTTGCTCTTTGGTACCACTTTAACTCTTCCTCTCTTAATAATTCAGCAAGTTCATTTTTTTCTTTCCTATAGTGCCCGCTCAAATTCTTTGCCCAGCCTCTTAAGTATTGGCGAAGCCTTCTAATCTTATTTTGCCACCACTCCATAGGTGAACCAGAATCGACAACACTATTCCATACTTCCCCCACTATGTCACAAAACCCATCTCTAAGTAACCAACCCAATTCAAATTTGAACTGAGGTTGATACGTTTGCGATGAGTTATTTGTATTACATAATAGAGGGTTGTGATCAGAGATATCTCTACTCAGAGCATGGACAGTCGAAAGCGGGTACTTGGATTCGAACTCGGTGCAAACTAAAATTCTATCTAATTTCTCAAAAGTCTGATTCGGCAAACGGTTTGCCCAGGTGAAATTACGACCAGTTAAATCAAGCTCTCTCAGATTTAGAGAATCTATGACAGCATTAAACAGGAAGGGCCACCTATCACTGTAATTGCTGTTGTTCTTCTCACTTGGCTTGCGAATAATATTGAAATCACCACCCATAATTATACGGTGTCTTTCGAACATATTCGAACTAATTCTGACAAGAAAAGAGATTTCTGGTCATTCTGTGCTGGACCATACACCGATAAAATCTCAGGCCCACCTATTTTTGCTGAAAGAGACAATGCAAAGTAAGAATCATTGTTCTGAAGTTCATGTTGTCAAGTCTGCTAGTCACATATTAAGTTTTACGGTCAAATTGTGTAATTCTGTCTTAAGTCCATTCCTCTATTATTCTCCTTTTTTTACAGTCCACAATATTTTCAATTCAAATCTCATATATTGTTTGTGTCTTTCCATGTATGTATACAGACCGTTAATGACGTGCTAATTGGAATAACTTCTGCTGCTCTATCACGATATTATTTTCGAAAAACTGGTAAGCGTGAATTGTGATGCCTGTTTCAGATTCTTTTTTTTTATCATAACTCAAAATGGCTATAGAATTAGTTATTTTGTAGCCAGCTATAGAGTAGCAGTATGACTTCTACACCTATTACATTCTTATCTTGATTCGGTGTCAGGTGACACAAAGACAAGGAAACTAGTATTGCGATCAATACTCCCGGTCAACACAAGGCCTTCCACTAGCCTACAAGTAAATACCAGAGACGGCCCTCATTACTTTTTTTTTAACATTCACTTACATATAGCATACTATTTCTTAAAAGAAATTTAAATGACCACCGTTTTTAATTATTTACTAATTATATTTTATATATGCGCTTTATGGGTATAGGCGGATGTTAATCTGATAGAATCTGATAAGAGTAATGCTGTGAGATGGGGAAATCGAGTGGGCTTCATCATCCTCCCACTTCATGTAGCCATGCACGATGATCCGCTTGAATACGTTCGCAAGGCAAAACAGATAATTGATAGGAAAAAGAATTCACTAGAAGTGGTCTTGATACCTATGGCTATTGAAATCGTCTTCAAAGTGTTTGGCCGAAAGGTACGCTTACCACCAATTTATTTTCTTTATTTTTACTTATTTTATATATATGCTCTTCTAAAATATCAAGATGCCAAAAAAAGAAAAAAAACCTTCAACAAGCAAGTCAAACTCTCCATTTTGTAAATTACAGTACGTATGACCATTACTAGCTAATTCCACTGAAACTTTGTCGCTTGAGGCAGGCAGCAGGTTATATCTTCAGTAATCTGCAAGAAAAGACAACCATGTGTGTCTCAAATATGATTGGGCCACCTGAGCAGATTGAGTTGTGTGGCCATTCAGTTGCCTACATTGCACCTAGCGGTTACGGAAGTCAACAGGTAAGAGCAACTCACAGAGCCTGACCATACAATATATATTGTGTTTGTGTATATACAATCTTTCACTTTTTGGTATGAAAAAGTTTCATGAGA
The DNA here is from genome assembly GCA_015844335.1 of Chrysopogon serrulatus. Classification (NCBI taxonomy): domain Eukaryota; kingdom Viridiplantae; phylum Streptophyta; class Magnoliopsida; order Poales; family Poaceae; genus Chrysopogon; species Chrysopogon serrulatus. Next base: position 68,367 of record JADLZL010003090.1, on the reverse strand, counting down.
GAACTATATACCATATATAGAATTTAGAGTGATATGCAGCCTTTCATATTGGGCAACTAAAACAAAACAAAAATGCAAGAAATAAACCATAAAAAAATCTAGCTAGCTATGTTTTTGCTCACGAAAATTATTAAATGCTTTTTTCTCTTTGCAGGCTATTACCGTGCACTACCAAAGTTACAACAACATCATCAAAGTTATTCTATCTGTTGATGAGACATGGTTTCCAGATTCTCGCCAACTCTTGGACGACTTCGCCGAGTGCCTCAAGCTTACAAAGGACGCCGCTGCGAAGACGACGTCAACAAAAACGATTAAGAATGAGTAAGGAGCTGGATGATTGCTCCAGCTCATGAGCACACGAGCAAGACATATATTATATATGTGTATCTCTGTGTGTACGTGTGTGTAACGTGACAATATATGTGATGTCGAATATTTGGTAATAATGTGTTGTGTCTGCTGGTATTATTAACTAATGAAATTTACCAAGTGCATGTATTGGGATTAATATTTTACATATGCTTGGATAGTATTTGTGGAACTATCTATATGTGGATTTTCAAGTTCTGAACTTTGTATAGGTCCTCTCGCTTTATCCTTGATTTACTCTAGGAAAAACAACCTTATTTATTTGTTAGTGTTAGATGAGATGCCCGTGCATAGTAAGGCATATATTGTGACTCATCTCAAAGATCTTCTAGTCTAGTCGCTTGGCGGTGCTCAAAATAGTGTGTGTGCGCATGAATATATATGAAAAAGAAGCATAGCCCCCATACACATGTGTTATGAGTAATTTTGAATAAAACTAGACTACATATAATTACTTATATGAAGGGATAATTAAACTATTATGAACTAATGTTAGTAGATGGTATGACACGCTATATGTTAGTAGATGCCGCCGGTCTAGATTGCCTATGCGCCCATCCTCGCGCTGTTTTTTTCTCACCCAGAAGAAACCTACCCGCACGCATGTACCCATCGCACTAAACGGCGCGTTATGGCCGCCGCTAGGCGCCAGCGCTGAGAACAGTTATCTCCTCCCCCTCGAATCGGCAGAATAGTGCGATCTGCGCCGGTCGATCTACACCAGTCCCTCTGTAACTTGACTAATGGTATATGCAATAAAGTTAAAATGTGACTTTTTGGCAACGGAAATTAAAGGGTGGGAGCATTTGTCTGCTCTTGTCCTCCCTAAGGACTTATCTGTAAGGGAGCACCCGGGACTTACAGTACAACCGTGAGGGCTATATGGCTCTGGCTTTAGTCAAGTATGAGGACCCTCTTCTAACTTGTTAGAGGTTACCGAAAGGTGCAAGAGGGGCTTTACACGATGGGCATAGCGTAGCTTCTGTCCTCATGTGTGCTGCTGCGGTGTGAACCATTTGGAAGGGGGATTCTATGTCCTACGCTTGTCGAGGAAACCTAGCGGCCCTAACTTGTTAGATGAACCTTTGAAAGACTTCATAGTGTACCCCGCCCGCTTTTACGGGTAAAGGCGATATGGGAGTCATGACCCTGGCATATGGGAATCACGACTCACGGTGAAAGTGTACAACCTCTGCAGAGTGTTAAAACCGATATATTAGCCGTGCTTTCGCGGTCATGAGCGGCCTGGACTTCTTATGGAATAATAATTTACAAGATGAAAATTGTTGATTATTGTTTTTGTTATACATTATTCATGTTTACACGATCATATGATTATCTGGGACATATGCTAAACTCGATGCTACTCATTAATGCTAAAATTGTGACTCACTAAAAGCTAATTGCAGTAAACCAGTGTCAACCTTTTGAGCCTCATTAACCCCATGTTATATTCGCTGAGTACGACATGTACTTACGCTTGTCTTTACTTTTCAATACATTGGCAAAATCCCGGATGGGTACCAGATGGAGGATATAGTGAGTTTTCTGAGAAGTAATTGGAGTTCTAGGCTTATGTTACCCCCAATCAACCGTCCCTGTGAAGATGGAGCCTGAATAGAAGATTAGCTACCGTTCCGCGTTACTCTGATGTAAGTGTTAATATATTTATGTTTACGTCATATATCACATTGTTTTTCTGATACTATTCACTCTGTGGTTGTATGTGTGGACTTTCTGGGCACACATATAGCGTACCTAGTTTTGTCCTTAAAACTGGGTGTTACACGATGAAGGTGCACGCGAGGAGCTCAACGGTGGCACCGAGGGTGAGCGCAAGGGCGTGATAGGCATTAGGCAAGGAGCCAGTCCGGGTGGATGTGGCATTGGTCTCTAAACTAAAATTTAAATTTAAAAAGGGGCAAGTCCATTTTTTGGAAAAAGCCAAGAAGTCCAATTGTAATCACCTAGCTAATGATAGGGTAGATCCTTACACACTAATATGGTGTGACCATTTCTTGTGCTTACATAAGATTTCACTAGTACACAAAAAGACCAATGCCGGCGGTGGTAAACACATCAGCACCGGGCGGATCTCGAGCCGCCCGGTCGAAAAGGCCAATAGAAATAAATCATTTCCACTGGCGGTTTCTTGAGAACCGCCCGGTGGAAATGCAATTTACTGGCGGTTGGTTAAGCCAACCGCCCGGTAGAAATGGTCCATTTGTACCGGCGGTTCACCACCACAACCGCCCGGTAATAATGGTCCATTTTCACTTTGGCGGTTGGCTTACAAACCGCCGATGAAAGTTTCCAGCCATTTTTTGAAATTAAAATGGAAACCTATTTATTTATATTGAAACTCTTGATAACATGCAATTACACTCTATCATACATTTATTTACATCAATATAGATCTTTGTACATCAAAATTGTATTATATCATACATGCATACTTCAATATAAATCCATGTACATCACACATGTATCATATAATTATTAATAATCGTTTCGACTAAGATTGAGACGCCTAATATCAGTTAGCGGTGTATATTCTGGCTGTCCCAATTCACTTTGCTTTCGGATCGTGATATTTCCCCATTGGGTGGAATGACTTCTTTCATGATGAATGAGCGAGAGATCCTCAACTATGTTGTATAATGCTTTTTCATCGAAATGTTACGTGGGATCTTCTCGCATAAGCCTGAAAATAAGGTATGTTTATAATTTAACATTATAAATTTTCACTTGATAACCAATTTATACAAGATATTATTGACAAAACTTATAAATGGCGGCTACTTAGACCTTATCGGGGTTTCGATGTATCGTCCTTGGTCTCTCATAAACTTCGCACACGTAGAACCCACAAAGGTGCGGCGTTCCTGGTTTGCTTGTGGCACTATAATATATAGTCAAGTGTTTATTTAGTTTTTGAAATTACTATATATTAATTAAACATGTATGATATGCACTTTTAAATTTACGTACCGGCCAGTTATGAAGTATTTCCATCGGTTCTTCAGCTTTAGAAAGGTCATATGGACCTTTATTAATCTTATAATACCTATATGCCCTGTGTTCTCGAATAGAATCACCTAGTTATTATACAACTCTTATAGATAAAATAAAACATGCATATATATATATAGGCTTATTACCGTTCTAAGAGTATCAAGAATGGTCCATAAGATTCACTTTTTATAATGCGCGGAGTCTAGTACCGGTGTCCTTCCTTGCCTAGGATAAATTATAAAAACAGATCCAATGGTCCCTGCGGGATCAAGTTTGTAATGAGGCATGTGTCATGGAATTCTTGACTTGATGTATTTAAACTCACACTTACCTAAAATTGTAGGGGGCCACTATGCATCGCCTCTGTTTTTAAATTTTTTCATTGCTTCTCCTAGGTAGAGGGCGTATTTGGCTTCAAATTTCTTTTTAAGATCTGCTTTTTTTTCACCTTAGCCTCTGCAGTTTGTTAAGCCCTTTAAATCATCATGGCCATCACCGATAGTGAACGTGTCTTTGCTCCTCGCATATTTTCATTGGGTTGAGATACCCGATCCTGTTTTTCTTCATCATATGTCCGATCTGGACCGTAACGCATCTCTTCCCCATCATATTGCATTCTGCAAAGAGCATATGTATTTGTTAGAGTAAGAAATTAAAGCTTGTCGGTTGATTTATTCACCTCAATGTTAGTAACATGTGTATTTGTTAGTCACACTTACAATGCAAACACCGTCACGAAGCTGTACATCAAGCCTCCGGAGGTTCATCATTAGCCACAAGTCCTCGAAGATGACCATAGCCTTTTCTCGCCCGGATGCAAAAGCATTTGGTGGTATACAAACGTTGATCGACGAGATCCCAGCAGCGATGCTCTCATATACCAATCATGCATCCTTTTGATCCCTCGGGGATTTGCTTAAGTTTCTCCCAAGTGAGAAGAGGCACGCCCGCGGATATATTGAGTTGGGACATTCGGTAATCATCCCACGTTGGCTTCTTTACCTCTATGATCTTCATTTTACTTTGTTGGCCTAACTCGGAGGCTTCGATGCTGACTTCTCATGCTCGGCCAAGTCAACGACTCGTGCTTTTCGAGTCATTCCAATTCTGATAAAAAACTTCGCCGTTCCGGCACTTTTTCTCTTTTGGCTCGTGGGGCGAAACCAATTTGGGTACCGAAAATTTCTTGATGCGGGTTTCTTCTTCTGTGGGCTTTGGGGGCGGCGATGGTGTTGGAGTTGTTTTCGGTAGCTCTTCCCCATCTTTGGCGGGGAAGCGAGGGATGTGGAGTGGCGATGATGGTTGTCGGATAGATGAGTTAGGAGGAGGATCATGTCTTTGAGGGTGAGTTTTGAGGATCGTGAAGTGACGATTCCTGAGTTAGAGGGAGGCCTTCGCCTTGTGTGTCAGGAGGAGGATTTGCAGGTGAAGATTCTTGGGTTAGTGGGAGGCCTTCAGAGGATGGCGGTGGTTGAGTCAACTGAACGTCACGTCGAGGCCACGTAATAAAATTATTAGTAGCCCGCCCGAGTGTCTCGATACCCTCGGGACCCGGGGGATTTCTAGCACGTCGTCCTCATATCCTTGGACGACCGTTGACACTTCCACCCTGCAATACTCTTCTGGAATTTCTTTACGGTGGTACTCACGGCCAGGGATTGCAAAGCCTTCGGCTACTTCCCTGGTACGAACATTCTTCATTCCGTATCTGATGAGTAGCTTACAAGGTGTTGGTGCAACTATATCATCCACTGGATAGTGCTCCTTGGTTGCCGTAGACGCAACACTACTTGGAAGGATTGGACCTTGGGTGGAGACCACCATCTGTTGATCGGGTTGTGTTGCGACCCGTGGCATATGTGGAGGCTGTGCACTCATCTGCTGAACTGACATTACACTCGCTAATTGCTGAATAAACTGTGGATCCGGATTTGTAAGCATGTTGGACATGATTTCTTTCACTTGTTTCTTTGCCTCTTCCTCAATGGCATCCCTCATTGCTTCCTTGTATCGACTGCGTTTCTTGTACATTTCAACCCACTCATCCCCGAATCCTTCTTTCCACCCTAGCCTTGACGAGACGCCTCGTACACGTCCTGGATGCTCGGGGTTTCCGAGACCAACACTTAAGATGTCTTTCTCCCTTTTTCTCTTGAATTTTCCTTCTCTCTCTTTGCGTGCTGTTTCAAACATCTTTTGTGCTGCCTCTTGGATTTCATCAGGGACTCTAGCGCCAGTCTCTTCTTGTTTTGCGTTTCTTGCATATAGCCAATTCGCGCTTCTTTCATCAAGCATTTCAGATAGCACCGGTTCTCCTTTCTTCTTCCTTTCGGCCTCCTCTGCCCGCCATTTCGGGATATGAGCCTTGTAACCACCTGAGCCAAGATGGTGGTGGTAGATGTTCTTCTTTGCTAGCTCAGAGTTAGCTTCACTCTTTTTCTTGAAGTTAGGATCATTTCTCTGTAATTTGAAGATCTCCCAACTGTGCAGATGTAATCTTATAGTACCTTTTTGTCGGGTCCTGGTTCTTCTTGGCATACTTGGTATTGAGTTCCCACTTAAAATTTCGGAACGAGATTGCACACTTTACTGAATGCATACCGCATCACGAGGTCTGCTGATCCCGGTGGGAAAATGAACCTCACCGCAACCGCCTCCATATCTCTTTCTTTGTATCCTCGGCACATCATTCCATGTGCGATTTGTGATGTCAATCTCATCCCTAACTAAGAAGCCAATTGCGTTCCGAACTTGGCTGGCACTCTTCAGTGCTAGAGGCTCTCCTTTCATGCCGACATCGGTGACCCTATATGTTTTTTTCGGGCCACTTGTTTGTTCCTCTCTGGCCTCGTTTCCGATCACTCTGTTTTCTTGTCTTTTTCTTTGAGGTGGTTGTCTCTGTTGTTTCTGGCGCTGCATCACTTGGCACGTCTACTTGTTCTTCCTCCTCGCCTAACCCGATCATTCGAGACAATACCTCCCGTGTCCATTTGAAACCGTAAGTACTACATTAAAGAATCCATAACTAAGTACATATAGATATGAATGTGTAACTTAATATCGTTACCTCATCAAGCGTTGGATCATAGTCTGGGTCAATCTGCTCGGACGACGACGAGTCCTATCCGGCTAGGATGCGGATCACTTGGACTATGGTATTCTTTGGAATCTCCCCGTTGCTATGGTTGGGAGAACTCATCGACACTAAATACATGTAGAGAATACAAAACCCTAATTAGAAAACCCTAAGTAGGAAACCCTAAGTGTAACCCTAATTAGAAAACCCTAAGTATGAAACCCTAAGTGTAACCCTAATTAGAAAACGCTAAGTATAACCCTAATTATAAAACCCTAAGTGTAACCCTAATTAGAAAACCCTAAGTATGAAACCCTAAGTGTAACCCTAATTAGAAAACGCTAAGTATAACCCTAATTAGAAAACCCTAATTACAAAACCCTAAGTATAAAACCCTAAATGTAACTCTAAGTATGAAACCCTAAGTGTAGCCCCTAATTAAAAAAACAAAGAGTATTTACTTATGCAAATAAGTGGAGGGAAGACCGATTCGACGGCGGTGGAGAACGATGGTGTACTCCTTTTTGACGGCGGTGGAGAACGGTGGTGGAGAACGATGGTTTACTCCTTTGACGGCGGTGGAGAACGGTGGTGGAGAACGGTGGTGGAGCCCGATTCGACGGCGGTAGAGAATGAGGCGTGGATCGCATATTAATAGAAACATTACAAGTATATAAGTATTAATGAAATAAAGAAATTAATACATAAGCTATTACATTAACCCTAATCCGAAACCCTAGTGTGAAACCCCTACTCCGAAACCCTAGTATGAATAATTAATCCTAAGTAGCTAGTAGTATATGCATGCTGAATGTGACACTTACAACGATGAGATGTTTGGTGACAACGACGAGACGGCGGTGGGATTCGGTGCTTCGATGGCGGCTAACGAGGCGGTGACCGGAAACCCTAATATTATTAAGTAAGATGTCAATACACAATTCTAAAGCACTAAAATACATATATAAAAGCAATACTTAATAATTGTATGAAACCCTAACTAAATGCTAACCCTAACGTAACCCTAACTAAATGCTAACCCTAATTAACCCAAATTATGAAACTATATTATTTCATAAGCTATTATTTTATGTATTATTTCATGTATTAAAGATGTTTTATTACAAGTATTTTATTACTAGTATTTATTACAAGTATATAACTATAGTATTTTTTATGTATTAAAGATGTTTTTAATTTACGTATTATTTTATGTGTTAAAGAAAAAATTAATACCTAAACTATAACATTAACTAATTAACCTAAACTAATACATTTACTAATTGGAAAAAAAAAAAAAATAAAAAAAACAAGAAAAAGGCGGAGGGGCGGCCTGCCCAGCCCAAGACGGCCCGGCAAGGCCGCCCCTCCGCCTCCACCGCCGACTGCAGGGGCGACGGCGGCGGCGGCGCTTCAACTTAAATCGCCACCACGCTGCACCACCGCGGCGCGGCGAGAGAAGAGGCGCTGGCGGCGGGCTCCGCCACCGTGCGGTGCTCCGGCCGGGCGGGAAAGCGCGCGCCGTGCGGCTGGCCGAGGCGGCGGCGGAGAGCTCACCGGCTAGCGGGCGCGGGCGCGGAGCTCCGACGATGGGGCCCGGCGCGGTGCTCCGACGATGGGGCGCGTTACCTTGCCTTGAAGGGGCGGGCGCGGTACTCCGACGACGGCGGAAGGGCGTGGCGGCGGATGCTTTGGAGCGGCGGCGGCGGATTTTCGGCGGCGGCGACGGCGTCCTCCTTCCAAAAAAGTTCGCGCCCACGGATTGAAAATGCTAAGTCCCGCGGCGAAACCTATTTATAGGGCGCATTTCTCTTGGGCGGTTGGTAATGCCAACCGCTCTGCGCTTTCATTTCTGAGGCGGTTGACATTACCAACCGCCCGGTAGAAATGATTTCTGAGCGGTTGGTAATGTCAACCGCCTGTAGAAATGAGTTTAGGCTCTGGCGGTTGGCATTACCAACCGCCCGATAGAAATGGATTTTATATTATATTGAGCTGATAATTCAAAAATTCATAACAAATTATAGAAAATTCATAAAATAGAAAATGATGACTTTTAGAATCCTTGTGAGTAGCTCTATGCATTAAAGTAATTATTTTTTGTGTATGTAGAAAATTTCTTGGAAATTAGTAGCAAATTATAGAAAATTCATAAAATAGAAAATAAAAACTTTTTGGATTCCTTGAGACTAGTTCTATATAGTAGTACATATTTTTTATTTTCTCTCTATGTAAATTAAAGCAAAGTAATTATTTTTTCTTTTCTCTCTATGTCTTAAGCAAAGTAATTATTTTTTTCTCTCTATGTAGAAAGAAAAGGACTTAAAACAAAGTAGTAGCATAGGTTACAAATTGTAGCAAAGTAATTATTTTTTCTTTTCTCTCTAAAGCAAAGTAACACCAAGAGAGTCATTCATGAGACACATATAAAAATATATAAGAGTAGTAGCATAAGTTACAAATTGTATTGCATAAACTATTACATGACAATAGAATCTAGCCGGCTACTGTTCTTCCTTCTCCATCGTGGCGCACCCAGGGTTTAGAATTCTGTGGAATGCTACGTTCAATGTTTCGTATCTTCGATTGATGGTCTGTAAAGAGAGACATCTCATTGAACTGATTAGAATCATCTAGGTCAATTGCACCATCAGCTCCTAAAGCTTGTTGCTTTCCAGGAAGAACTACATGCTTCAGCTTATCGGTACTTTTCTTTTCATTCTTAGGAACGATTTGTTCAGCATAAAAGACACATGCGCAAAGACGGTTAGCAAGGATCCATGGGTCATCTTTGTAACCTACTTTACTTAGATCAAGAACTCTAAGACCATGACTATCCACTGTGACATGTTTATCCTCAACCCATTGGCATCGAAACACTGGTATCTGAAATGTACCATAGTGTAGTTCCCATATGTCCTCAATGAAGCCAAAGTATGTATGGATTTCCTCATTTTCATCTATGGCCTCGCACCGAACACCGCTATTTTGTGTCATGCTCTTTTTTGTCTCTAGCAATGGTACAAAATGTGAAACCACTAATGTCATAGGTGTGCCATGTAGTGATCTCGGCGTGATGGTCCGGTACCCAACCGCTTGATAGTTTGTTGCTCAATTGTTTCTCCATCCGAAAGATTCTCGATCCATTAGCCAAGTGGTGAATCGATGTTTGTGTTCATTCATTACCCAAGCTTCAGTTTGCCCCTGGTTTTCATCACGTAGCTCTTTGATATGTTGGTCGATGAAAGGTTCCATTATCGATATTTGATGCGGGGATGCTATGATGTGCTTCGAGTACAATATGGTAATCTGGAGGAATAAATGATTTTCGTCCCATCCTACCACATCCATGTAGCCTGCCCTCATGTCGAGACGGAGGCAAACCTATTGCAATTTCACCTTTTAGGCAACTACCACAGAATGGAGCAAATGGACTCAATGGCCTCTTCAGTAGTGTACCCCTCTATCATGGTCGCCTCGGGGCGAGCACGAGTGGATACATAGGAATTTAGTATTGACATGAAACGCTCATACGTCCACATCTCATGCAAATACATAGGACCCAGTGCCTCTATTTGAGGCACCAAATGCACCACACAAGATGAACCATTATATCAAAGAATGATGGCGGCAAACACATCTCAAAAAAGGCGTGACAATTTGTCTCCACTGCGAATTCTTGAAGAGACTCTAACTCATCATGGTCGATTACCTTCTTGATATTTTGTTGAAAAAGAAGCACAACCTTGTGATTGCCATTTTTTAAAAATGCTGGACTTATAGCCCTGATGGCAATAGGTAGAAAAGTTGTCAGCATTATATGGCAATCATGTGCATTGTAGTTGGTAAGTGTAAGGTCCTTCATCGAAACAATGGATCTTAGATTAGAGCAGAAACCGGCTGGAACTCTCAATTTCTTCAACCACACACAAATTGCTTCTTTCTCATCTGTGTTTCGGGTTGTAGCTTGTTTGCCGGGAGGTGGTACTTTCCATTTTCCTGAAGAACCGGATGAAGCTCATGTTTTATGTCTAAATTTACCATGTCTAGACGTGACTTTAGTCCATCCTTTGTCTTGCCCTTCATATCAAGTAAGGTGCCAATGATGCTTTCAAACACATTCTTCTGAACGTGCATTCCATCGATTGCGTGTCGTACGTCAAGGTCTTTCCAATATGGCAAATACTTGAAAAAAATTGACATCTTCTTAAATGTAGCCCCTGGAGTTGGCTTGACATCCTTTCTAGGTTTTCCATCTATTGTCTTTTTTCCAAAAGTAAACTTGATATTTTTCACTATCTCAAACACTCTCTGACCTTTTATTTGTTACCCAATGGAGCAGTAGACTTTAGTTCATTTGAATTATCAAAGTATCTATCCATCTTTCTTAAGCGGTACCTGTGTCCTTTTGATAAGTAGCGCCGGTGCCTCATGTACACTAGCTTGTTGGATGCACTGAGGGACACATAAAAGGTTTCATCTACGCATACTACACAACCAACCTTTCCCTTGAATTGACCTGATAATACAAAGAGAGCGGGATAATCGTTGATTGTAACAAAAGTAATTGCTCTCGAGTGAATGACTCTTTCCCGTATTCATCCAACATGTTAACACCTGTGTCCCATAAAGTTTTTATTTCCTCCATCAAGGGCTCCAAGAATACATCCATGTCAACACCAGGGTTGTGTAGGTCCGAGAAATAAGAATGGTTAGCGAGAAGATATTTGCGCTTTCGCAACAGTGTGGAGGGAGGTTGTAGATAGTGAGGATCACCGGCCAAGTCTTTGTGCTTGCTGCTCCTTTCGGTGAAGGGATTCATTCCATCGGTACATAGTGCAAACCTAACATTTCTTGCATCCTTAGCAAAGTCCGGGTGTTCTTCATTGAATTTTTTCCATTGTTTGCCATCACCGGATGTCGAAGCTTTCCATCATTTTTGTGCCTATTAGAAGCATGCCAGGTCATAAGCTCTGCATCCTCCGGGTTAGCAAACAAACACCTCAATCGATCAACCACCGGAAGGTACCACATCACCAAAGCAGGAACTTTTCTCTAGGCAAAATAATCTACTTCTTCTTTTTCTTTGTTGCTTGATTTTAAACCCTGTTCAGTCTTCTTTCTCTTCTTTCCTTTGGAAACTGAAGTTGTATTCTGTTCTTGTAGATAATCTTTTTTTGTCTTGTACCGACTTGCACCACACTTTGGACACTTCTCTAAGTCTGCGTAATCACCTCGATATAGGATACAATGATTTCTGCATGCATGGATCTTCTGTACACCCATAGTAAGCGGACTGATGAGCTTCTTAGCATAGTAAGTGTTAGCGCACACTTTGTTCTCTTTGGGAAGCATATCTCCGAGAGTACTTAATAATGCATCGAAGCTAGCATCGGACCATCCAAACCTAGCTTTCAACATCAACAACTTTAGCACGACCCGCAACGTTGTGAACTCTTTGGTACAACCCTTTGTCTCATCATACAATGGTTCATTTGCTGCCTTCTTTAAGGCCTCCATACCTTTCATAAAGAACATTGATGGATCGGTATGACGACGCAATAGTGCAGCCATGAGTTCCAAGTCTTCACACCCTTCATCTTTCACTTCATCCACCACTTCATCTTTGACATTTGGCATATCAGGTTGACTCTGATCTTGTGTCTCATGTATGAACTGGCATCCATCGTCAACAAGCATATCAGGGCCATTGGGGTTGATGTTCGCAGGGGTTGTATCTGGATATGGGGTAGAGCTACCCTCTCCATGTTTTGTCCAAATCAAGTAATCATTCATAAATCCTCGGCGGAGCAGATGAGAAAATATTGTTTGTGTGTCGTCAAAGACCACAATATTTTTGCAATCTACACAAGGACAAGGTATGTACTTCGTGCGTATTCTCCATGCATGCATCTTAGCGGCATCAATAAAGCTTTTGACCTCTGGTATGTATGATGGATCAACTCTTGATAAATTATACATCCGAATGATCTCTCCATCGTTTACCTATATATATAACGAATTCATTATAATCTATGTATTTTAATCAATAAACCTTTTAATGTGGTATGTATGATGGATTTACTAACCTTTTAATGATCAACAACCTCCTCTCTGTAATTAGAAAACCTCGTCCTTGTATATTTCTCAAATTATAGATGTTGAGGCCTAAGGTTCCCTAAGTATGAGAGAGGAGGCATGGCAAATAATTAATCAAATCTACCAATAAATTGAAATCCAATAAAAAATTTTACTTAATTAAGCACTAACCCCATCAACAAATTAATACCAACTAAAATAATATAACCAACCAATTAATTGGACTACTATTGAAGAAAGTCATAATAATTAATTATGGCAAGAATAATTAAATACTTCTTCTCCCTGAATAAATTAAACACTACTAATTATCTAAATAAAAATAATTAAAATTAAATCTAATAAAAAATAACCCTAGCAAGTAAATAAGAAACAATCTTCAAGTTCTCTCAAAATGAACCTATTCATGCATGAATAGTGGATGGGAATCTTTAATTGAGAAATAATTATAGCAAGAGCTAAGAGAGACATTAAAATCCATCTTGAATCACCATATCCAATCAAATAGAGAGAAAACCCTAACTTTTCCCCCCTCTCACTCATGGTGAAACCCTAGATCCAAAAAAGTGGCTACAAATGAGCAATATTGGCTAAAGAGATGCAAGAGAGGCATAAACTAACATTTTTTAGCAACCTCCTTCCAAGATTTAAAGATCAAAACCTCCCCCCCCTTGTATTTTAGGAAATCTGGACCTCCAAATCGCCAACAATGGAAGGTTGGCGTCGGGTAACTGTCTTGGTCGGGGGGAGGAAGAAGGGGTATTTATAGCAGACCTAGCACCGGGCGGTTGGCTCAGCCAACCGCCCGATGAAACAATCAACACCGGCGGTTGGCTAAGCCACCGCCGCCCGTTGATTGCTCCATTATCACCGGCGGTTGGCTTAGCCAACCGCCAGCGATAGTGCACATTAACGCCGGCGGTTGGCTAACCGCCGGTGATAATGGAGCCATCAAAGACTGGGCGGCTGGCTTTAGCCAACCGCCAGGTGTTGTTGTGTTTTCACCGGCGGTTACGGCCCGGGCCCACGTGATTTTTAATACTGGCGTCCGTTAAGCTGAACCGCCTGTACAAATAAAAACTTTGCGCCAGGAGAAATCATTTCTGTACTAGTGTTTAGCACCTTCAAGTAAAAGTTTCTCTGCCATGTGTTGAATTTTCTTTACATGCCACATTAATACCCTGTATGTCTGTATCTTGATGCTGCAGTTATGTCAGGTTGCATCTTGAACTCTATATGACTATGCTAGAATTTTGACATCTAATTATGTCTCTGCAGTTGAACGGCATTATAACACCGTGTTTGCTTCTGGCCTAATGGTGGCGCTAATTGTTGCTTCTGTCCTGGATAACGCATTGGAGTTCAGGGCCTACGAGTCTGACCGGGGTCTCTCATGGTTTCTGCCATTCTCGTGTCATCATAAATAAATGTCATTCGGACCCCAGAAATTAGTAGTTCTATAGCTTCCCAATCAGGGTTCATGACTTCATCGCATTTCCCAAGCAGATTTCTCTACTTCAGATGACTGTTGTTACCCGCAGCGGTGCATGTAAGTCCCTGTTCTTCTTGTTATTAGTCTTACTTCTGTGAGCTTAGTGGTTGGTTTGGTTATAGTGGGATATGGGTACAAGAATGTTTAAGGCATTTGTTTTGTTTACCTTCTTTTGATCTCATTTTCTCTGTGCCAGATGTATGGTTTTGGAAAGGATTACAGATGAATAGCACCTTACTTGTTGATGGTTTTTTAAGTGGAAGGCATTGGTTTATTTTTACCTAATATGGCTGTTGGATGTCGGAACTTGATGTCTGGGAAAAGAGGGAGTCCGTAGGGTTTTGAACTTTTGATAAAACTTCATCCTACAAGATCTTTTCACAGTTATCACTTAAAACTTGATGTCAAGCCCACCACGCTGAATGAGATTGCCCTTTAAGGCTTGACCATCTCTCAACTCTGAAAAGACACAGAGGTAACGAACTTAGGGAGCTCACTGAGCTGTTTATATCATGAAACTTCAGTGGTGTGGCCTGGCGGGTGCCATTCAATGAGGTTACAGGCACTGAGCAAACTGATGTAATCAAATGCTACTAGTACCCACATTTCTTGTGTGATATTGCCATCTCTTTCACTCTATATAAAAATAGGCTGAAGGAGCAGGACAAAGTGTTGCAAACATGATGGACTATACATGAGCGCTGTTTTCGGCAAAAAGAGAGATGAGGTCGTCTGAGGTAATTGCAGTGGCTTAGTGTAGTTGTAGGCTTGGAAAGCATCAGGAGTGCTCGTTTCACTGTGAATAAGTGAAGAGCCAAGAAAACTATGCAAGCACCCAGGTAAGGATGTTGAGCAAGCTCGGCTTTTGAATCTTCCTCTTGTTTCGATAACAAGCTCCCTCTGTTCGTTATCTAAATGAGAAAACGCTGCTCATTTAGACAACTGGCTTGAGCTGCTTCGTTTTGACTCAGTAGGGGTTGAACATTGGCCCTGGGTCCGCCAGTAGGGTTGATGATGTAGGATTACACAAGACAGTAGGGGTGCTATTGTTTAAATATGAAAGATAATGTGGAGATCTAGGCCAGATGTATATGGTTTTGGGTGGATTACAAAAGAGTAGCATCTTACTTGTTGATGGCTTTTAGTGCAAGGCATTGGTTTATTTTTATCCAATTATCTATGGCTGTTGGAAGTTGGAACTTGATCTGCCATGCTCGAATGCTTGACCATCTCTCAACTCTAAAAAGACATAGAAGTAAAACTAAGTGAGCGTTTTTATCATGGAACATCAGTGGTGTTGTGGTGGGTGCTCATTCACTGAAATTACAGGCACTGAAAGTTGCTCACAATTGAATTATACAATGAACAGGACTACAGTTCATCGGCTATGAATATCATACAACTGACATAACATGAAGTGTCAGCTGCCCAAATAGGATCGACTGCAGATATGATGCACAATAATATTTAGTGTATGAAATCAATCGGGACACCCATATTGACACAATAAAAACAGTGGTGATTGGTGAATGAGCATGAACGCTATGGAGGCATAGGCTCCTAGATAACTTTAGTGTCTTTTATGAGTTAGGCAAGGAAGATTTGAAACTCATTCATCCCACCCCTACCATGCTCGATGAGATCTGTTCAGAGTAATCTCTTAACTTGATTTCAGCGCTTCCATGCTCGATGAGATTGGCCTAGAATGCTTCACCATCTCTCAACTCTGAAGAAACAGAGTACCCAACTGAATGAGCAGTTTATCATGGAACATCAGTGGTGGCCTCTGGTGAGCACCCATTCAATAAAATTACAGGCACTAAATAACCTAGTGCAAACCAAATGGTAGTACCGACATTTAATTTCTTGTGTGATATTTCCCCTCTTTTATTACTCCATAAATAAAGGAGCATCGGAGCAGTTGAAGGAGCACGACAACATGAGAGAAATGAAAGCTTTTGTTTTTGGTGAGAAGCGAGACAAGATGTTTGCCGAGGCAATTGCTCTGTAGTTGTTGGCTTGGAAGGCATCAGGAGGGCTCTTCACACTCTCCCGGTGACCACTTGCGGTGGGTTCCATGTTTTAAATAGCGAGCTAAGGCTAAAGTGCTTAGCGTTTTATAAACCGTAATTAGCGGACTTTAGCGGCAAAATAGCGGCAAGATTGTGCATAAACACAAATAGCGGCACAATTTTTTTTCAAGCTATTTCGGCTATAGCGGCAAAAATAGCGGGCTATTTTTTTCCTTGGGTGGGTTATTACACACCCGTGGTGGTATTCACCATGAGCATCAACAAAGTGACTACAACCGGATAGCTGTGATGCCTCCATCGTCGTCGATCATCACTATGGTCATAGAAGGCCTTATCTCTTGTAGTATGCCCAGGCAAAGTTGTAATCTCGTTTGCAGCCATTTCCGCTAGATCGAATTAGACGAGATAGTAGCGCAGGATATGACCAGGGAGAAGTCATTAGATCGCTTACATGTCTTGAGCAAAATACGATTGGTGCTAGATCAAATCAGATCGGCGATGGTATGTGCCAGCCTTCAACAATTAATGGAGCTTACGACATGAACAAGATGGACTCCCTCCAATCAGGGGTCATAATCATTCTTCTATTTTTATCTGCGGAAGTTAACTTTTAGTGTATTCATGACCTTCGAGGAGTGGTGGACACATGCACGCACATGTATATAAGCAGTTAGATATATCCGCAATGGCACAACTCATTATTGCTTCAGCAGAAAAGTATCAGAGTGACTGACTGGTTATTTTTCATTATTACTAGTAGTAACTAGCAAGTAGGATTACTGTTTAATTATTTCCATGATTTTTTTTTCATATTGTGAATTTGCAGCCGATTGGCCATTTCAATGACTGGTCAATCCATCACATAAATAAGGCCATGTTTAGTTGAGCTGTGACTTTGAGAAAAGCTGAAGTGGGCTGTGGAAAAGAATGAATCATTTTCTTTCATAATCAGTGGTAGGTGGACAATTTTTTGACCCAAAAGCCAGTAAAAACAGGGTTTAAGGTGCTTTTGGATTTGTAGTACAGTGAAAGCTGCTTTTGACTAAAAGCACCAGCTGCTTTTAGGCTCTTTGGTCCAGCTTGTGGCTTTTAGGGGCAAAAGCCACAGTCTAAAGCCTAACCAAAAGGACCCTAAGTACATACAGTAATCTAGTAGTCTACTACTTATGATCATACAGCAATAATTTACACTAATGTGACATTACAACGGATCTACAACTACGATCTATCTAATGAACCATGATGTGTTATTGTGAGATTATGGTGTGATTGGCACTGTTTGATGGCATCATGGTCAATATATAGTCGCATCAGGATGTTTCCATGCATTCCTGGTTCCACGACGATCATCGAAATAGGTGCATGAAACCTAGATTTCTGTTTGGGGGGAGAGCAAGGCAGGGTCCTATATATATCTGCACTGCATAAAACCATCCATGAGAACTGTTGTGGCAAAATATATGGTAATGACGTACATGAGACCGTATATACACACATTTGACACGCTAATGCATATGTTTGCACGTTTTACAACTTGTTGGATCCACCAAAGTGATACAACCACACAAATTGTTGTATGATAGATGTAATTTAGTTTTTGAAGGAAGCCGGTGTAATTTATTTACTCTAGTAAATCAAACGCCAACACTTACAATTCTTGTGTGACAATGCCCTCTATTTCACTCCGTAAATAAAGGACAGAGCAGTTGAAAGAGCATGCCACTATGTTGCAAAAAGAGAGACGATGTGTTCACTAAGGCAGGCAATGAGGCAATTACTCTGTAGCTTAGGCTTGGAAGGCATCAGGAGGGCTCTTAAAACTCTGCGGGTGACCATTCGTGGTAGCTTACTGCAAATGTAGGCTTTCAATGCAATAGGAGCTTGTTAGCATGGATAATTTCTAAGCACTCTTTTTCTAGATAATGGAATTAAATATCCGGCTTCATCGCCTATGTATAGGAATCAAACCAAACTTATTACAAGGTTTAACATACAAAAAGTCACATAGTTCAAAGAAACATTGTAATTAAACCCAAGTCTATAGGTAAAGAGCTATCCATGGGATGCAAAGAAAGTCATTGTGGCTGCCGCCTCTAGCTTGCAACATGCCTGTATAATCTAGTCTTTTTTCTCTTAGCATTACTACATTTGGACCCAGAATTGGAGCCAATTTTTCCCCTGAATAGAACCAGCAGATATGTTTTAGGTTGAGATTTATCGAAGACTCTACAATTCCTTATTAGCCATATAGAAACGCTTTGCTTGCAACATTAGGAGGGTAGTAAGGCCGCAGGAGAATGGCGACGCGACTCCCTCCCCCTGCCCTAGCCGTCTCCACCGCCCCCCCAGCCCTGCCACCGCCATCCTCGTCGTCGCCTTTCAACGATGCTACCGTCCTCGCCGGCCGCTAGCCACGCTGCTAGCCGCGTGGCCCTGAGGGCATGGGATCTTCCTCGGATCTGGCCTCGAGGCTGGACTTCGATGTCGGTCTGGAGTTCCAAGACGAGGTTCGCTGCATCTTCCGATCGCTGGTACACCACCCACACCCCTCCCCAAATGGATCCTTCTTCCTCCTGGTCACTTTCCGCTGGTTCTTGTTCCGCTTGATGGAGGATTCCGTCTCCTTGGCCCTCCAATCGTGTTTGGGGGGGTCGATCCTCGGATTTTCATGTCAAATTCTTGAGTTCGAACCATTTTCGTTTCTCAGTTTTCTCCAAGCACGTGGGTTTTCATATTTACAAGCTGCGTAGAGTGATCAGTAAGTCCTTTGACTACTATTTCCATCTTTGGAACAATGGTACTGCTCATTGGGAGAGAGAAAAGAGAATGTGGGAGTTAGAACAGGAAAAGGAATGGACCAATGTCCTTTCCAAGAGCTCAAAGAAACAGGCGGCCAAATCCAGGAAAACAGTCAGCTTTGCACCAAATCTGATTTCTTCGCCGAAAAAGCTCACTGCTCATGACTCTCGTGCACTCAATTTTGGTTCATTCTCAGTTCTGATTGACTCAGTAGTGGCTCCCAATGGAGCATACACCGATCTGATCAGTCCAGCAGATCTTGATTCAACTAGTACAGCAGATCTCAATCAGGCACACACTATTGGATCATAAATTCTTGACCAGGAAAGGGGCATGCAAAAGAGTGCAGATCGTCCCGCCAAAGAACAAGCCGCAGAACAAGCCGCAGGACGTGGGCAGTTGGAGCTTCAGAGTTCAAATTCAAATTTAGCCCCCCAAACCTGGGCTGCACTCACTGCCTAAACAAGGCCCACGTCAGCTCAAGATGCCCGGGTAACATCCGCTGCGAGCGTTGCTTTCACTTTGGCCACCCCAATCCCTCTGCCGCTCCCGGACTAGGCCCAGTTGGCTCTGGAGGCCCAAGCGGACAGGTCGTCAGCGAGAAAGGCCCAAGTGGACAAGTCATCAGCGAGAAAGGACCACGCGCACAAAACCGTCAATAATCTGGAGGCCAAAAATCACTGAGATACATTGCCAACCGATCACCTCGATTCCCGTGAAGCTGCTGGCAGCGCCTCTTCACCTCTGCCTCCACCGGACGCTACAGTTCAATCTAATCTGCCCCTGCTACAGTCACCACCAAAGTACACAGAAAACCCCAATTCCAACCCGACCTCTGAAGCCGCAGCCGCGGAGGATCAAGCTCAGGGAGGGGAAGCTAACATGGCCAACTTCCCCGTCGACCCCGCGCCCTACCTGCTGGGCAACCTAGCTATGGATCATGGGTGGAATAGGCCAGCAAGAGGGCGCGTCGCCCTCGGTGGAGAACCGACGCGGGAACATGAAGAGTACGCCATCGTCTCCATCGAGCCAATGCCGGTCCAAGCCATCCAACTCCGGCCGACCCTCACTCAGGTGGTCCACTTCTTGGAGCATACCCAGCGGGTTCGTGTCGACGCTGATCATCTCTCACCCCTGGGGCTTGGCTAGATTAAGTTGCGTTCAGTAGTCCAGCATGATCAACTGGTCCGCAACAGTCCGATGAACTTTGCTGGCAGAGTAGTCAGAGTAGTCAACCATGATGAGGGGATTAATAGTAGATTCTGCCCTTACACCAGACTTGCATGGGTCATGTTCTTGGCTTTTCCGCTCGATTTCCAGAAGGTGGAGCATGGTATATGGATGCAAACAAGTCAAGAATCCTAGCCAGAGTCCTACTCTTCAACCCGAGCAGAGTGCCACGCAGTCTTGTTGTCTCCAGGGGTTCGTTGCTGGGTGGTCTGGGAAGATCTCGGGCAGTCCCGGTATTTCTTTTGAATGGTAATTTCCCAGACATTGAACCTACTGATGAGGATCCTGTTCCTTTTTATGGAGAACCTCATCTAGAACATGGACCCCCAGTGCTGGGTGCCAACCCCCTTTTCCCCAACTGGCAGGCTGAATACTAGGGTGCGGATCCAGAGCATGGTGTCCTTGGTGGCAATCAATAGAACCCACCTGTTGGTTTTGCAGCGCCAGCAGCGCATGTGGCAATAGCAGCAAACAATGAGGAAGCAGCAGACAATGGCAGCTGGCCTGCTTGGGAACCAAAGACTAGTCCGTAACCGGAACAACCAAAGAAATGCGGTTCAACCAAAGAATCGCGATACCACAAAGCACCACGAATGCCTCAGGATTTGATTGATGTTGATCTATCAGGCTCCTCCATGTGTTTCCTCAGAGCCAATGGTCCAGAGATCCCGTTGGATTGGACCATGAACATAGAATCAGATGAAGATAGCTCATCCTCAAGCGATGCCACCACCATCCTTCTTAAACAGGAGCTGAAGCGAATTGCAGCTAACAAAATTTGTGCAGACAGATTGATCTACAACACAAAAGCCATCCCAGCAGGTTTCACCCTGAAGGGCCTCTTTCACCCTGGAGCCAGCACTCATGCTGAACAGCTACGAACTGAGCAGATGCTAAGCCTTGGAAGGCCGATCATCATCCATAGCTCCATGTCAATGGCCTCTGAAGCATCCTAACCAGCACCCATGGAAATTGATGATAGCCCAAAATCTGGTCTGGAGATAGTGCCCTGGAAGTCAACCCCAAATGCCACTGCCCTCCAAGTGATTGCAGCAGTGATTGGCTTCTGTCAGATTAAGAAACAAGGATCAAATGCAGCACAACAAGCCTCTCAAAGCCCAAGTGACCCTGGCCCAACTTTTGAATCAATTGGACTTCAAAGTCAGCCCATCTTGTCTACAGAGGAAGAAGAGGTTATGCACAGGCCCATAGAAAGCATCTTGAGACTCCCCAGCTCCAGATCTGCACGCTGTCAGACCCCAATCCTTGACACCACAGTCAGGCGCACTCCACGCATTCGTGAACCAGCTTACTCCCATGCTTGGCTGGGCAGAGACACCCCAAAGAAGAGGAAAGCAGCAGCACTTCACATTGCTACATTTGAAGGTCAGAAGGGACCGGTACCAACTGCTACCCTCAGATCCTAGGGCCTGGATTGCGGCATAGCTCCTGGGGAGCTAACCGACGAGGTGCTGATGCAGGCACCCTCAGCTGCCCGCACCAATGAAGACCATGAATAGAACTTCAAAGATGGTGTCGACTGCCGCGGGACCAGCACTACCCCCATAGCTTGAGTCATGGCATATTTTGGCTCTAAATCCTTTTATGTTAGTTTCATGAACTCTTATTTAGTTTGCCGTCAGATACTATGCTTAGTCTGCTTTCTCGGTGTGCGGCTTCATGCCCCATCAGCAGCCATCCTACTAGTCAGAATAGCCCCTAGAACTCTTTATCTCGTTTGCAATGAATAGTCGGTCTTGGAATGTGCTTTGCTGGAATATTAGAGGCCTAAATGACGAGAACAAATGGGATGCAGTTAGAAACAAAGTGGAAGAAAGCGCATGCTCAGTTTTTTGTTTACAAGAAACGAAAATGCAGACCTATAATGCTTTAGTTATTCGGAATATCGCTCCAAGGCATTTTGATAAGTTCAATTTTGTCCCCTCTCTAGGAGCCTCAGGAGGAATCATCTTAGGTTGGAACAACTCAGCATTTTCAGGTGAAGTGCTAGAAAAAGAACGTTATGGCATAACTGCCAGATTCACCTCCACCCAAAACTCAGAGTCATGGAAGGTAACTGTCGTGTATGGACCATGCACCGAACCAGCTCGCTCAGAATTCCTCACCTGGTTCAAAAACCACACCAGTGAGGAGGAAGATAATTGGCTCTTCATAGGAGATTTCAATTTTTTACAGATCGCTAGCCAACCACAACAGGCCAGGGGGAAATGTTCATGACACCTTCTTGTTCAATGAAGCAATCGGCCACCTTGGGCTAGTAGAGTTGCCAATAAAGGGTAGGGCATTCACCTGGTGCAACATGCAGCAAAACCTATTATTGGAGCAACTAGACTGGTTTTTCACTTCAGTCAACTGAACTACAGCCTACCCCATGACAAAAGTGACACCTCTAGCAAAAGTAACCTCAGATCACATCCCCCCGCAAAATCTCAATGAGCACAAACATCCCAAGAGCAAACATTTTCACATTCAAAAACTACTGGACAGAGCACAGTGAATTCCTTGATCTGGTCCAGGCCTCCTAGAATCAAAAAATAGAAAATAGCAATGCAGCTAGCCATCTAGTGGCAAAACTCAAGAAGCTCAGACAGACCCTCAAGAAGTGGAGTAAACAGCTATCAAACCTGAATCTGTTGATTGACAACTGCAACACAGTAATCCTATTCCTAGATGATCTAGAGGACCAAAGACAGCTTTTTAATACTGAAGCAAACTTGAGAGCCATTGTCAAAGATCAGATTGCCAAACTACTTCACTGCAAGAAAATCTACTAGAAGAATAGATACACAGTCAATAGAATCAAACTTGGGGATGAATGTATAAAGTTCTTCCATTCCATGGCAACCATCTCATTTAGGAGAAACTTCATTGCTTAGCTTGTGAACACAGATGGAGCTGTCATCACAGATCATGCAGGGAAAGCTGACTTAGTATGGAATTCATTCAAGAATAGAATGGGGATAACCACTAATCTAACCATGTTGTTCAACCTCTCAGAGTTAGTCCATGCAGATGGTCAGCTTCAATCTCTAGCAGATCCCTTCTCAACAGAAGATATTGATGCCATCATTAAAAGAATGCCCCCAGATAAGGCGCCAGGGCTAGATGGGTTCAATGGCCATTTCATGAAAGTGTGCTGGCAGATCATCAAACATGATTATTACCACCTCTGTGAGGAATTTTACAATGAACAGTCCAACCTGGAGTGTATCAATGACTCTCTGATTACCCTGGTACCAAAACACCAGAATCCTGAGTCAGTAAGTGATTACAGACCTATCTCCCTCCTCAACAGCAGCCTCAAAATCATCACCAAACTTCTAGCTGACAGATTGCAAGATGTCATTCTAAGAATAGTGCACAGGAACTAATATGGTTTCATCGGGAAAAGATCCATCCAGGACTGTCTAGCCTAGTGTTTTGAGTACATACATCAATGCAAGCAATCCAAGAGAGAGACAATCATTCTGAAATTAGACTTTGAGAAAGCCTTCGACACCATTGAGCACAATACAATCCTAGAAATGCTGCAGCACCTGGGCTTCCTAGATAAATGGATCAACTGGGTACAGGCAATCCTGTCCACTGGAACATCATTCATCATCCTCAATGGAGTGCCAGGAAGGAAATTCAAATGCAGAAGAGGTGTCAGACAAGGTGACCCACTATCACCATTATTGTTTGTGCTAGCAGCAGAGCTGCTGCAGGTGCTGGTCAACAGAGCAGCTGGGCTAGGCCTCATGCGGCCACCTATTCCTAGTAACCATGGAGAAGACTTTCCCATTGTCCAGTATGCAGATGATACCCTGCTCATTATGCAAGCTGATGCAAGGCAGCTCTTCTTCCTAAAAGCATTACTGGACAACTTTGCCTCATCCACTGGGCTCAAAGTCAACTACTCCAAGTCTCAGATCCTCCCCATCAATGTCTGCCCACAAAAAATGGAGATATTAGCAAACACTCTAGGCTGCAGAATAGGCACCTTCCCCTTCACATATCTGGGCTTGCCGATGGGTACTACAAAACCAAAAGTGGAAGATTTCACCCCACTGATGGACAGAATAGAGAGGAGGTTGTCGGCCTGCTCCTCCCTCGTATCATACACTGGAAGATTGGAAATGGTCAACTCAGTGCTAACATTAACAGCCACCTATGCTATGTGCACCTTAAAGCTCCCCAAAGGAGTAATAGACAACATTGACAGAGCAAGGAAGCAGTGCCTCTGGAGGGGGCCAAAATCAGAGAAGAAAGGAGGCAACCTGGTTGCATGGGAAACAGTCCAGAAACAAAAAAACAAGGGAGGTCTCGGGGTGAAGAACCTAAACATCCAAAATGATGCCTTGCTGCTTAAACACCTGCACAAATTCTACAACAGGGAGAATGTGCCTTGGGTTACTCTCATCTGGAACAAACACTACATAAGGAAGGTGCCACATGCCTCTCAATGCCTCCAGAGAGGTTGGTTCCACTACAAAAATTCCTTCTTTTTGTGACAGAATACCTTATGACGGGCCCTATTTTCGTCATGTAATGTAAGAAAATGTGACAAAAAAATATTAGGCACCATAATTTTAGAAGCCCCAGTAGAATTTGTGACGAAGTCATTTATTGTGTCATGAATAGATATCAAATTTCATCACAAAATGGAAGGCGCCAGGAATTGGTTGACGGCCTGTCTTTTGTGACGCCATATGCTGTTTTTAGGTGTCGTTTTCTCAGCGTCACTTTATCTTATTGTGACGCCTTATAGTCGTGTCAAAAGATGTAAAACTACCATATAAAACAAGACAATATATACATGTCACAAAATATACGCCACCATATATGACGGCACTATGCCGTCACAAGACAACATCGTAAACTGCCTTCCATCCCACCATTTGTGACCACTCCTATATAAAGTGACGCGTTGACTAACCAATTTATGACACGAGATGTCGTCATATAAGGTAACTATTTGTGATGATGTAACATTACCGTCACAAAAAGTCACCACATTATGTGACGCTTGTCCACACTACCGTCACAAGGTACATTATGTGACGGTCGTTATATGACGACAGCCGTGACGCTAGCTTTTCGTCATATTGTGCTTTATATGACAAAATTTGTACTTACCATGACAGTTTGCCTTTTGTCATACAAAGGAAGATTTTTTGTAGTGTTCATTCTGGTGGAAGGATGTCCTAAGGTTAAGCTCGCTATTAAGAGGATTTGCCACATGTAGCCTAGGCGACGACAGATCAATTACATTTTGGGAGGACCTATGGACCAATCAAACGGTAGCCCAACAGTTTCCCAACCTCTATTCATATGCCAGAGATGCAAGTATCAATGTCCATGAGGTGATGGAGACTGCGGAATTGGACAGCCTCTTCAACTTACCCCCTTCCCAACAAGCGTTCCAAGAGCTGGAGCAGCTCAGCATTACCCTGTCAACCCAAGAGTATGATGCACATGCCAAAGATTTCTAGGTATATCAATGGGGCAACAGCACATACTCCTCTAGGAAATTCTACAAGTTAGCATTCAGTAACTTGCCGGCACACCCAATCTTCCAATGGATGTGGAAATCCAATTGCATCCCCAGAGTCAAATTCTTCGCTTGGCTGATCTTGGTTGACAAGCTGAACACCAAAACAATGCTCAAGAGAAGGCACATGTCGAATGAGGAAGAGCCACATTGTGTTACTTGTAACGAAGGCATTGATGAAGACATAGAACATCTGTTCTTTACTTGTAGTTTCGCCAAACAATGCTGGGAGAAGATAGGAATTCAATGGAACATGAATCTCAGCCTCTACCCGAGAGTAGCACACGCGAGACAGCAACACAACCAGCCCTTCTTCATGGAAGTCATCGTCATTGCCAGCTAGGAAATGTGGAAGGTAAGGAATGATAAGATATTCAGGAATAAGCCGGTGCTGATGGATACCTGGTTTAACAACTTCAAAAGTCAGAGCCTCCTTCAGTCCATTCGTTTTAATTCTGACCTTCGGTCATCCTTTTGTTTTTGGTTAGATGCTTTCAGTTAAGTTGAGTTTGTATGTAAGTACGCTCTGTTCTTTACCTTAAATTTATAAAATGAAGTGCTGTGGGGATCTCCCCTGCAGTTTTTGCCTTAAAAAAAACATTAGGAGGGTAGTTGTATGTTTTCCTTATTGTGTCAGTAGGTATGCGTGCTGCAGGTCTTGTCGGAGGATCAGCGAGGATGCGGCCTTAGTGCGGACAGGGCTGTGAGATGGCACAGTTCCATTCACTCAGACGAATCAACCCCTAGCAGCTCCTCGTACCTCTGTAGGATTAGTAACGCGATATGTACACATAATTTCACAATCACCGTGTTCTTCACACTCATGGGTAGCCATGGATCGTTAGTTCTGATCTCACCGATTTTCTTTCTGTCTTTTGAGTTTCTATGGAGAAAATAAGATAAACACAGCTGCAATTGGCAGCTTCTAGAGTCAATTCCTGGGAAAGAGTGGAAATGAGCTCAGCATGTGAAATGAGTTCTGGGAAAGAGTGCCACTTTCTCGAAGAACTAGCATGAACATTATTTCAGTCAATTCCATTTCATCTTTCTGGAATTGTCATTGTGTTTGTTGATTGCATGAGTTGCTATGGTTTGTTCGTCTAATGGTTGTGGTAGGACTCGCAGCCCGCTGCTCATCGAATGTCATGTTTGTGTAATGAACTTTTTCTCTCTCTTAATAAAATACGTGCAAATCCATGGATGCAAAAAAAAGGTTTTTGAATTTAAAAGGCATCCCAAACTCCAACACCAAACAACATAGAGACTATTTGAAAGTGTTTCTAGGTGGTTTTGATGACATAGCATCAGGGGTCTACATGTCAGGTTGTCTCTGTGATGTGTTATGAACCTTGGTTGGTCTCCTGACACAAGCAAAGACCACAGCCGTGCCTAGCCGTGCCTTAGCGCCGCTGCCTCCATCAGAAGGTAGCCCACCTGCCATCTGTCTCGCCACTGCCGGAGTATGGCGTCGGAGACTGGGCGAGTATGAGGATGGCAGTGGCAGAGTTTTGTTTGTTTTGACTGCAGGGAGGCAGATATGAGTCATGCTATTTCAGCTCGGTCACATGCCCCCGGTAGTTCAACATTACTCACGTAACAGTTGGTGCGCTCGATGAATAGCTGAACAATAGATGCTCCTATAACAGCATGCAGTATATATAATTTGGAGTTGGAAACCCATATGGGAGACGGGAGATACAGTGATATCTTCTTTGGTCCATAAAAAAAAGAGATGTGAGGCTGAGAGAGATGGTCGAGTTATTCATGAAGTCCGTGGCAACAGTTTCGCTTCTCTAAGCATAGGAGACATCGGGACATCCAGCAATACAATACTCAGTGCTGTCTTGCTCTGCCATCGGGACATCCAGCAATGCAATACTCAGTGCTGTCTTGCTCTGCCTTGCTGCCTCGCTGTGCAGTGTGCTCTGCCTTGTCGCCTCGCTGCCTGCAGTCTTGCTCTACCTTGCCACCTCTCTGGCATGATATTGCATTTTCACCTCAAGAAATCCATGAAATCCTGCAAGTGCAAACCCCAAACTTCCTTAACTTCTTCTTCTCTGAGTCTGGCTGGGTCTCCCATCAAGCTGCCAGATAGAAACTCGATTTGAATTGGGTTATGAAAACCCAACCTAAGTTGTAAGTCATGTACCAAAGTCCTGTCAAATCATGTCCTAGATTTTTTTTTTTTTTTTTTTTTTTGAATTTTTGCATATCACATTCCCCATCTCTGCAATTTCTTTTTGATGTTCAAGCGTTGGGAAACAAAGTAGCGGCTATGAATTGAAAAGATCATGACAACATTAATATTATGGACTATAACTATGGTGTATACCATGACAACAGTCGATGTCGTTGTTAAATGATTCTGAACATTGAATTACAAAATCTAAGAAGTTAAATTGAATATTTCTGACATTAAATAGTTTCAAATAAAAAGCTTATGAACTTAAAAACTTATAAACAGTCGATGTTGTTAAAAGATTTTAAACATTGAACTTAAATAGTTACACTAGGACACACAATTGGTTCAACATTGAACTTAAATCTTTTAACAACATCGACTGTCCCTTGGCACTGAACTATCCACATCAAGGAATTTCAGCAAAGCTGGTTCATCAGCAGTGTGCACTATCGGTACTGTCCCTTTTCATTAATTCCGTCACCATGTTCGAACCCAAGCAAGCAAGCGCAGGGAAACACATGCAAGCCGTAAGCAGACAGTCACAGATCATCACAGAGACTAAGCCATAAGCAGACAATCACAGATCATCACAGAGACTTCAGACATTTCACCTCACTGCTGGTGCTCACTTATTTGTATGTACATTAATTACAACCAAATGTCTTACGACACTGAAAAGTGACCATCTCTGCAGCTCATTGCATTCTCATATAGCGGTAGGTGCACTCAGTGAATCGCTACAATTGGAGTATATAGCTTGGACACCCAAACAAGACACAGTGATATCTTCTATGGTCCATAAAAAGAACTAAAGAAGTGATAGGCTGAGAGAGATGCTGAGTAGTTCATGAAGTCTGTGGCACCATTTTTGCTTGCTACACACAATAAGCATAGGAAAGATCGGGACCTCCAGCACTAGGGTACTCAGAGCACTCTTGCTCTGCCTTGCCACCTCGCTGGCCAGCCATGAAAGTTAGCTGTTGAAATCCGTATGATCTGGCAGGCCCATACCCCAAACTACCGTAACCTTTTTCATCAATGAGTTCGGATAGTGATGCCACTAATAGCATGAGAATGTTCTCAGTATCTATTTTTTAGATAATGGATACTTTATATCCGGCTTCATCTACCAGAAGGTAGAATCATGCCAATTATTACAAAGTTCGCACACCGGACTTGAAATCCAGCATTCAATCTATTACACCATGACAAAAAAATAATAAGACAGAGAGGAGAGTATTGACAAAACATGACCGATAATCCTATTTGAAAGACACCCATTGGAACTGAAGAATTAGAGGGCTGACGTCTCTAGCAACTGGGCAGCGTGTATGAGTTGCTCCAGTAAACCCTCACGCCGTTGCAGTCTTGCCCATTGTCGAAGCCAGTGAGTACCCCTGAATAGAACCTGCAAAAAAGATTTCGGTCTACATTTATCAAAAACCACCTCATTTCTTGTTATCCATATTGTCCAGCATAGAGCAGACGCTGCTATTAATAATAATGCCTCACGAGATTTACCACCTCCCTTATACCAAGTAGTAAATAAATTCTCAAAGTTAAGCAAAGGGGCTAAATCAAACATTAAATGTACAGTGTGCCAAAAAACTTGGCATAGCAAGAATTAAAAAAGAGGTGATGGATGGTTTCTAGGGAATGACAAAAGAAACAATTTGAATCAACATTCTAGTTGCGTTTGGCTAAATTATCTTTGGTTAATAGAACACCTCTCTTTAAATACCACAAGAAAATCTTTATCCTTGAAGGTATTTTAATTTGTCAAATATCCTGTAACACCCTAACCCCATTATTAATTAATGCAGCATGCATCGATCTAACTGAAAAGATACCTGATAAATGTAAATTCCACACAAACATATCTCTTTCCCCCTGTAAGTTTACATCATGCAGGGATGCTACAATTCTATACCAGCCCCGCAAGTTCCTTCCCGCTAAATTACGGTGAAAGGATATGTTCAGAGGAACTGAAGGTAGCACTGTGGCTACCGAATCTTGCTTTCTGCGTACTATGTTAAACAATAAGGGGAATTTATCTTTGAGTGGTTGCTTACCCAACTAAGTGTCCACCCAAAACCGGGTCTGTGTCCCATCTCTCACACGGAATGAGCCATAGCCCATGAAAGTGTCTTTTACCTTCATCAAACCTTTCTAGAAGTAGAAATCTGTGGCCTTTTTAGAGCACCCACCTATTGTTTTGTCATTTATATATTTGTTCGCAACAGTTCCTGCCACATGCCGTCCTCATTGCACAGCTTAAACAGCCACTTGCTCAGCAAGGACATGTTTTGTAATTCTAAATTAATAATACCTAGACCTTCTTGGTTTTTTGGTTGGCATAAAATTTCTCACTTTGCCAATCTATACTTGCGCTTGTGTTGGTCACTCGCTAGTAGAATCTTGATCTGAAGCAGTCTATTTTTTTTTTCTAGAACCTCTTTTAGGATTTTAAAGAAAGACAACATAAACATCGTTAAACTAGAGAGTACCGAGTTTATCAGAACTAAATGTCCTCCAACTATAGTATTTTTCATTTCCACCCACTAAGCTTATTCTCAATTCTATCTTCAATTGTTCTCTAATCTTTATTAGACAATTTACTCGTGTGCATAGGTAGGCCTAAATATCTAAAAGGGAACTTTCCTATCTTACACCCAAACAATTCTGCGAATAAAAGTCCTCATTATTCTTCGCCTCACCAAAGCAAAAAATCTCATTTTGTGAAAATTAATTTTAAGACCTAAGAGTTGTTCAAAGGTTCTCAAAATGAATTTCATATTTATTGCTTTGTCGACATCATGGCTCATAAAAAGGACTGTGTCATCTGCATATTGTAAAATAGATAGACCATCCCGAATGAGATGAGGGATATGTCCATCTACTTGACCTCTTTCTTTGGCTCTAGCAATTAGTATGATCAATATATACGCCACTATATTAAATAGTATTGGGGACATGGGGTCACCTTACCTTAAGCATTTTTAGTTTAGAAGTAAGGTCCTAGATTTTCATTTACTTTAATATTTACGTTCCCTCTCTCGAGTGAACTGCTACACCCAATAATACCATTTCTGAGAAAAACCTTTCATTCTCAGTGTTTTTTGCAAGAAATCCAAATTGACCTTGTCATATGCCTTTTTAAAATCAATTTTAAAAATTATTCCATCTTGTTTCTTAGAATGAAGCTCATGAATTGTCTCATGAAGGATAACCGCACCTTCCATGATATTCCGCCCGGGTAAGAAAGCTGTTTGGGTTGGTCTTATTACCTTCTAAGCTACTGTATTTAGTCTGTTTGTCGCCACCTTAGTAAAGATTTTGAAAGATACATTCAACAAACATATGGGCCGATATTGTTGGATGACTTTCGCATCTTTGACCTTTTGGTAGTAAAATTATAGTCCCAAAGTTGAGGCTATTCAGCGGTAAATTCCCTTTATGAAATTCTATGAACAGAGCCATCAGATCATCTTTAATAAGGTCCCAAAAGACCTAATAAAACTCTAGAGAGAATCCATCAGGTCCTGGTGATTTATTATGCTCCATTTGGAACACCGCTACTCTAACCTCGGCTTCCGAAAAGTAGTCTATCAAAAGTTCATTCTCTAGATCGGACACTTGTGAGATATCATGGATAGTGTTCTCCTCAGAATCTGAATATGAGACGTCTCCGAGGGCCCAAACAAGCCCTTATAGTAATTAGTAATATAATTTTTTAGGTGTGTTTCCCCTTTTATTGTATTGGCCCTATTTTCTAATTGGAAAAGTTTTGTCTTCCGATGTTTCCCGTTAGCAACCAGGTGATAATATTTTGTATTAGCATCTCCCTCTAAAAGATGTTTAACCTTTGCCCTTTGATACCACTTGAGTTCTTCCTCAGGTAGTAATTCCGCTAGGCGCTCACCCAGCACATGTTTAAGGTTGAGTTCTACACTACTAAGCATAGAGTTCTTAGCTTTTTTATCTAATTAGTCCAGCTTATCTAACAAAGCCTTTTTCTCTTTCTTATAGGCCCCGCTAACATTCTTCGCCCACCCTCTAAGATATTGGTGAAGTCTCCGAATTTTAGCTTGCCAAATCTTTAGTGGAGAATCCTAAACAAGAACACTATTCTAGACTTGTGATACAACTTTCCCCAAATCCTTCCCTAAGCAACCAGCCCAGTTCAAACTTGAATTGAGATTGGTAAGCCGAGGACGAGCCGTTTGTGTTAAGAAATAAGGGAGTATAATCAGAAATCTCTCTGTTCAGAGCTTGAACAGTAGCTACTAGGTATTTGGATTCAAAATCTGTACATACAAAAATTCTGTCCAGTTTCTCATATGTCGGATTTTGCAGATGATTAGCCCAGGTAAACTTTCTCCCTGTCATCTCTAGTTCTCTAAGATTCAAAGAATCCATAATCGCATTAAATAAAAAAAGCCATCTATCATTGTAATTGTCATTGTTTTTCTCATCTGGTCTTCGAATAATGTTAAAGTCACCACCTATAATCATAGGTATGTTGTCTTTTGAACAAACTCGCACCAGCTCAGAAAGGAAAACCGATTTATGTTCCAACTGCGCAGGACCATAAACCGAAATTAAATTAAACTTGAAGTCGTCTTTCTTTTGGCGCAGCTTAAAACGAATATAATACTCACCCTCTTCAATTAGACCAATATCAAAAGTTGATAAATTAACACCTAGAATCATGCCACCTGACCAGCCCTTTGGAGGCATACAATGCCACAGAAAATCTCTGCCCGCACAGATATTATTCAGAGTCGCCTGTGGAATGTTGGGTCTCCCTTCAGAGATAAGGCAATAAAATCTAGGCTTCCTTTGTCAAAAAACATCTATATTTTTCTTCCATTGCAATTCTAAAAAATTCCTTTCATCTTGGCAAACATTTTTTATTATATTTTTTCGATTTGGACTTTTTTTCCCATGGGATCCAGGGTCTTGTAGGCACAATGGGTCAAATCACCATCCTCACTAATTTGGGCACAAATTAAAAACTTCTAAATCTACCTTATCATCTATAGACCATTGCAATTTTGACTTTTTTATATATATTTTTTCGATTTGGACTTAGGGATTTTTCCCATGGGATAAGGGTCTTGTAGACACAATGGGTCACATCCCCCATCACCAAGGTCCTCACTAATTTGGGCACAAATTAAATTCATCACTTCTAAATCTACCTTATCATCTATAGACTGCAGTGAAGCACTATCCTCAGCTGATATACTATTCCCAGAAACTTGTAAACTATCAGCCAATCGACTTGATTCTATTAACCTTTGTAAAGATAAATCTACTTGTTGCTCATTAATACCAAGGGAAATTCCTAAAGCAGAAGAAGAGGCTATTAAAGTAGAATCATCAAAAGCATTAAAAGTGATAGGCCGGATATCATTACCTTTAGTCGAAGGAGTATCCAAATTCCTACGCGCTTTCAGCTTTGTTGCTTTCTCCATTGAATCCTAATCTGAAGTGGCGGCTTGTCGCTTGCTGGATCTTACTGGAGACACTGCCCCACCACTGAGTGCCTTTGAGCTTTTGAGAGTCCCAGAGTTAGCTATAGGCGACAGAATGTTAGCCTTCCACTGAGGAGCCCCATCTGAAGACAAGCCGCATCGAGTAAGCGGGACCACCGGTTTTGCTTGCACTCTTCTTAGTTTCCACTGCCGCATGCTTTGCCGTAGGATCTCCCCGAATCCCCCCGCAAAATCCTGTAAGGTGCCATCCACACCAACAGAATCCAGCTGAGTACCCGAGTCTAGATCCGTGCCTGTGTGCGCACCATCAATAGCCTTATTCTTCTGCTGATCACCCGCTGCCCCTGAGTCACTAGTCTTCTCCCTTGGTTGATGACTAGCTAGTGGGTGCTGTGATTTTTTCCCATCCAGATCCATATCATCTGTATCTTCCTCCTCAGGAGGTACGTCATCACCTGTGGTAGAGTCCATGTTAATGACATAAGGCTCACCATCATTCATATCCTTTTCCACCCGAAACTGCAGCTCGTACACAAAATCCCTGATAACCACATCCACCAGATTTGGGATGAGTTCAGGATCAAGCATGGCTACCTTCAATCTAGCCATTCTGAACTTATTAGTGAACTTGGTGTCCACTGCTCGAGAAACACCCAGTATTGAGCCAATTGCCCAAATAATAGGAAATTCCCAAAGCTCTTTGGGAAGGCCACGGAACTGCACCCAAACCTTGTCAATTTCATATTTAAAAACATCCTCAGTTCCAGGGCATTACAGTCTATGGGCGTAAAAAACACTACAAATACAGTTTCCCTCCGCCTCTGGTTGTTACTTTGCTATGGATTGCTCGACTACCGACTGTCCAAGGCTTCGTCCGAGGACAACACTCAGGTAGATGCATTGAATGAATTGATGAATAATAGGTGCTCCTATATATAACTGCATGGAGTGTATATAGTTTTGAGTTGGACACCTACACGGGACACAGTAATGTATATCTTCTTTAGTGGATAAAAAGAAGTGTACTATGATGAGAGACATGGTCAAGTGATTCATGAAGTCCGCAGCAACAGATTTGCTTGTTACTCTATCTAAGCATAGGAGACATCAGGAACAACAACATTTCCATAGCGTAGCTCACTCTGCCGCGCCTTGCCATCCTGTTCTGCCTCATCGGCAGCCACGAACGTGCTGCTCCGCCTCTCTGGCCAGCGAGGCCTATTTTTACCTGTCGAAATCAGGCCTGTTTTACCTGTCGAAATCCCAGTAATCCGGCAGGGCCCAAACTCCAAACTACCTTCTTCTCTGTGGGGCGGGATATAATAGTCAGGCTATGAAAACCCAACCTAAGTTGTAAGTCATGTCCTGTGCAGTTCAACAAAAAAAGTCATGTTTAAGTTTAGGTTTTCATAGATTGCACATATAATAGTCAGGCTATGAAAAAAAAGTCATCTAGAAAAAAAAGTCATGTTTAAGTTTAAGTCATGTTTAAGCTTCTCTGTGGGGCCCAAACTCCAAACTCGCCTGCTATTTATTTGCTACTCAATGCTAATTTTTCTGCTTATCAATTTTTTGAGTGATTGTTTATGTGCAATCTGTGCTACTGAATTGGAACAATATAAATTTCATCACCCTAGTATTTGTTTAAGCTAGTTGCCAATTTTGATGTCGCATACGGCGTGTCCATATTGATTTCACAGTGATAAATAATATTGAATATGCATATATATACAGCTGTATTTGGAGTAGCTCCAAACATATTAGTCCTCTTGTATGTTGTTACTGTTACAGTAGACAGATCACACGTGCATATATATATACGATGTCACAAATGCTATGTTACTATTTTTATGGATTAAATTAAAACTGAAAATGCCTCAAATTCTATAGCGTTGAAGATATTTGGAGCTACTCGTGGGCGACTAATATATACACCAGTAAGAAATGCTACAAGAAACTTGTGGGTGAAACACCAGCCTCTCCCTTTTTCAAATGGGTATGGGCATCGAGCAATCTAGGTAAACAGAAATTCTTTTTCTGGCTCCTTCTTAGAGACATAAGCACAAGAAATTTGTTGAGAAGAAAGAATATGCATCTAAAGGATTACAGCTGTGTCCTTTGCGGTCTAAATTGTGAGGAGACTTGTTTCCACCTGTTATTAGAATGCCCCACTAGTACACAAATCATTTCTCTTGATACTAATATTTTATTTTTACTGACGGTTTCTCTTAAAAACAGCCAGTAGAAATCGGCTCTATTTCTATTGGCGAATTTCTTAAGAAACCATCAGTAAATATGATTTCTACCGGCGGTTCTCAAACAACCTCCAGTGGAAATGGGTCATTTTCACTGGCCTCTCCCGCTAGCGGTTCAAAAAAATGCTAGTGAAAATGAGCTCAAAACCATATGTACAAATGTTCTGTGTACTAGTGCCCGTTCAGCTTGGACTGCTGGCTCCTAGTTTTTTTAGATAATGGATAGTTTATACCCGGCTTCATCTACCAAAAGGTAGAATCAGACCAATTATTACAAAGTTCACACCCCACACTCGGAGTCCAACATTCAAAAGTTTACACCAAGACTGGAAGATAACACAACCAATAGTAAAGTAATGTCTAAACATGACCGATAAATTCAGTAGCCAACCATCCATTGGAACTGAAGAATTGAAGAGCTGCCATCTCTAGCAGCTGAGGAGCATGTAGTAGCTGCTCCGGTAGACCCTCACGCCGCTGTAGTCTTGCCCATTGCCAAAGCCAATAAGTGCCCCTGAATAGAACCTGCAAAAAAGTTTTCGGTCGACATTTATCAAAATCCACCTCGTTTCTTGTTATCCACACAGTCCAACATAGTGCCGATGCTGCTGTTAATAATAATGCCTCACGAGACCTGCCACCTCCTTTAGACCAATTATCGAATAAATCTTGAAAATTAAGCGGAGGTGCTAAACCAAATATTAAATGTACAAATACGCCACAAAAATTTAGCATAACAATAATCAAAGAAGAGGTGTTGGATGGTTTCCAAGGAATGACAAAAGGAACAATTAGAATTACCGTCCAATTACGTCTAACTAAATTATCTTTGGTCAATATAACCCCTCTCTTTAAATACCACAAGAAAATCTGTATCCTTGAAGGTATTTTAATGCGCCAAATATCTTGTGACACTCTAACCCCATTATTAATTAACGCAGCATACATCGATTTAACTGAAAAAATGCCTGATGAATGTAGATCCCACACAAATTTGTCTCTTCCTCCTTATAAGTTGACATCATGTACAGATGCAACAATTCTATGCCAGTCCCGTAAGTTCCTTCCCACTAAATTATGGCGAAAGGATATATTTAGTGGTACTGATGCTAGCACTGTGGCCACAGAATCTCGCTTTCTACGTACTATGTTAAACAACGAGGAGAATTTATCTTTGAGTTGTTGGTTTCCCAGCCAAACGTCCTCCCAAAACCTGGTTTGTGACCCCTTCTGTCACACAGAATGAGCCATAGCCCATAAAAGTATCTTTTACCTTCATCAGACCATTCCAGAAGTGTGAATCTGTGGCTTTTATAGAGCACCCTCCCATAGTTTTATCCTTTATGTATTTATTCCGTAAAAGTTCTTGCCACAAACCGTCCTCATTTAGTAGCTTAAAAAGCCATTTGCTCAAGAGGGCACATGTTTTGTATTTCTAAATTAATAATACCTGCACCTCCTTGGTTTTTGGTTGGCACAAGATTTTCCACTTTGCCAATCTATACTTACGCTTGTGTTGGTCACTCTGCCAGTCGAATCTTGATCTTAAGCAGTCTATTTTTTGTAAAACCCTTTTTGGAATTTCAAAAAAAGACAACATAAACATCGGTAAACTAGATAGCACCGAGTTTATCAGAACTAATCGTCCCTCCTACTTGACAAAGATCTTGCCTTTCCACCCACTAAACTTCTTTTCAATTCTATCCTCAATTATACGCCAATCTTTATTAGACAATTTCCTTGTATGCATGGGTAGGCCTAGATATCTAAAAGGGAACTTTCCTAACTTACACCCAAACAGCTGCGAATAAAAGTCTTCATGATCCTTTGCCTCGCCAAAACAAAAAATCTCGCTCTTATGGAAATTAATTTTGAGACCTGAGAGTTGTTCAAAGGTACTCAAAATGAATTTCATATTTATTGCTTTGTCGACGTCATGGCTCATAAAGAGAACAGTGTCATCCGCATACTGTAAAATAGACAGTCCATCCTGAAGAAGATGCGGGATGAGACCATCTACTTGACCTGCGTCTTTGGCCCTAGCAATTAGTATGGCCAACATGTCTGCCACTATATTAAATAGTATTGGGGACATGGGGTCACCTTGCCTTAAGCCTTTCTTAGTCTGGAAATAAGGTCCTAAATCATCATTTACTTTAATATTCACGTTCCCTCCCTGAGTGAACTGCTACACCCAAGAACACCATCTCTGAGAAAAACCTTTCATTCTTAATGTTTTTTGCAAAAAATCCCAGTTA
Source organism: Chrysopogon serrulatus (assembly GCA_015844335.1). Taxonomy (NCBI): domain Eukaryota; kingdom Viridiplantae; phylum Streptophyta; class Magnoliopsida; order Poales; family Poaceae; genus Chrysopogon; species Chrysopogon serrulatus. The sequence goes on along the minus strand of JADLZL010003090.1, from coordinate 30,501 downwards.
ACTTTGTCATAAGCCTTTTCAAAATCGATCTTAAAAATTATGCCATCTTGCTTTTTAGAATGCAGCTCATGGATTGTCTCATGAAGGATAATAGCGCCTTCCATAATATTCCGCCCTGGTAAGAATGCTGTTTGGGTCGGTCTGATTACCTTCTGCGCAATCATATTTAGTCTATTTGTCGCTACCTTAGTAAAGATTTTGAAAGAAACATTCAACAAACATATAGGCCTGTATTGTTGAATGACTTTCGCATCTTGACCTTTAGGTAGTAGGATTATTATCCCGAAATTGAGGCTATGCAGCGGTAGATTTCCCCCATGGAACTCTATGAATAGGGCCATCAGGTCATCTTTAATAAGATCCCAAAAGACTTGATAAAACTCTGTAGGGAATCCATCAGGCCCAGGTGATTTATCATGTTCCATTTGGAACACCGCCGCTCTCACCTCCGCTTCCAAGAAGTAGTCTGTCAAGAGCTCATTCTCTAGATCAGACACTTGAGGAATATCATGGATAACGTTCTCCTGTAACTGAATATGAGACATGTCCGATGGACCGAACAGGCCCTTATAATAATTAGTAATATGATTTTTGAGGTTGTTTTCCCCTTTTATTATATTCGCCCCATCTTCTAATTGGAAAATTCTTGTCTTTCGATGTCTTCCATTGGCTACTAGTGATAATATTTTGTATTAGCATCGCCGTCTAAAAGGTGTTTCACCTTCGCCCTTTGGTACCACTTGAGTTTTCCTCTTGTAGTAATTCCGCCAGGCGCTCACCCAACACATGTTTAAGATTGATTTCTGTACTACTAAGCAGAGAGTGTTTCGCTTTTTTATCTAGCAAGTCCAGTTTGTCTAGCAAGGCCTTTTTCTCTTTTTTATAGGCTCCGCTAACATTCTTCGCCCACCCTCTAAGGTATTGGCGAAGTCTCCGAATTTTTGCTTGCCAGGTCTCTAGTGGGGAACCCTGAGCAGGAACACTGTTCTAGACTTGTGACACAATCTCCCGAAATCCGTCCCAGAGCAACCACCCTAATTCAAACTTGAATTGTGGTTGGTAAGCAGAGGATGGACCGTGTGTGTTAAGGAACAAAGGGGAATGATCAGAAATCTCTCTGCTTAGAGCTTGAACAGTAGCTACCGGGTATTTGGATTCAAAATCAGTACATACGAGAATCCTGTCCAGCTTCTCATATGTCGGATTTTGCAGATAATTAGCCCAAGTAAACTGTCTCCCCGTCATCTCTAGTTCTCTAAGATTCAGAGAATCAATAACCGCATTGAATAAAAAAGGCCATCTGTCATTGTAATTATCATTATTTTTCTCGTCTGGTCTTCAAATAATGTTAAAGTCACCACCTATGATCATAGGTACGGTGTCTTTTGAACAAACTCGCACCAATTCTGATAAAAAAGCTGATTTATGCTCAAATTGCGTAGTGTCATACACTGAAATTAAATTAAACTTGAAGTCATCCTCCTTTCGGCGCAGCTTAAAACGAATATAATAATCGCCCTCTTCAATTTGGCCTATATCAAAAAGTAGAAGATTTACACCTAGGATCATGCCACCTGACCGGCCTTTTGGAGGTGAACAGTGCCACGGGAAGTCTCTGCCTGCACAGATATTATTCAACGTCACCTGTGGAACACTGGGCCTCCCGGTTTCAGATAAGGCAATAAAGTCTAGGTTATTTTCCTTTGTTAAATCTGACAAAAATCTAAATTTCTTAGGGTCCGCAAAACCATTACAATTCCAAAAAATTCCTCTCATCTTGTCACAGATTTTGATCTTGATTTCAATTTTTTATTAAAACTTTTTTGTGTTTTTGATCTAGAATTTTTCCTGCGTGATACAGGGGTTTGTAGACACAACGGGTCACAACCCCCATCACCTAGATCTTCACTAATTTGAGCACAAATTAAATTTAACGCATCTAAATCCACTTTATCATCCATAGACTGAATAGACTCACAATCCTCTCCAAAACTAGTATGCTCATGCATCACAAGACTAGCATCCAATCTAGTAGATTCTAAATCTTTTAAGCATTGTAAAAATAAATCTATTTGCTGCTCATTAGTGCCAAGTGAAATCCCTAAAGCAGATGCAGAAGCTATTAAAACTGAATCATCCAAAACATTAAAGGAGAGGGGTCGGAAATCATTACCTTTAGCCGACGGGATATTCATGTTCCTGCGTGCCTTTAACTTTGTTGCTTTTTCCAGTGAGTCTTGCTCTGAATTGGCCGCATTCCTCTTGTTGTGCCTCACTGGTGACACTGCCCCACCACTAAAAGCCTTTGAATTTTGAGGAATTCCAGAATCACCCATTGGCGGTAATATGTTAGCCTTCCACTGTGGCGCCCCATCCAAAGACAAGCCAGACTGAGTAAGCAGTACCCGAGGTTTCGCTGCACTCTTCTTTGTCTCCTTGACCACATTGTTCTGAAGCACCTCTCCTGAATCTCCCCGCAAAATCCTGTAAGGTGGTGTTGACACCAACAGAATCTTGATGAGTTCCCGAGCCCAGGTCGGTCTCAGGCGTGTGCACCCTCCGAAACCCTGTTCCTTTGCTGATCCCCACTTCCTTTGGGTCATTTGATTTTTTCCCAGGCTCCTGGCTAGATGGTGGATCCTGTGATTTTTTCCCATCTAGCTCCATGTCATCAGGATTTTCCTCCCCAGGTGGAGGATCATCGGCAGTGGTAGAGTCCATATCAATTACGTATGGCTCACCATCCGGCATCCCCTGCCCACCCGAAACTGCAGCTCGTAAACAAAGTCCCCAATGACCACATCCACCAAATTTGGGATGAGCTCAGGGTCCAGCACGACTACCTTCAATTTGGCCCTTCCAAACTTATTGGTGAACTTGGTGTCCACTGCTCGGGAAACGCCTAGTATGGAGCCAATTGCCCAAATAATAGGGAATTCCCGGATCTCTTTTGGAAGACCACGGAACTACACCCAAACCTTTTCAATTTCATATTTAAACACATCCTCAGTTCCTTTCTCAAATCTGATTTTTGCTTTCACTGTCTTTGTACCCATAGGACCCCAGTTAATCATGGTATTGAGCCACTCAGCAGAAGGAAAACATGTAGTAAAGGCATCTGACCCCTTGAGGTCGATAGCCCAACTATTCCCGGGTAGTAGCTTGTTGAGTTCCACTGCAAGTTGGTCTGCAGTAATAGAACCCTCCAACACACGTACCACAGTTGATCGATCATCATCAATAGTTTTTGGATTCTGAGCAATAGGAATAAAATAAAATCCTAGCCCTTCTACTGCATAACCACATGGTATAGCTGTTGTCTGTAAATGCTTAACATTAGGACAAACTTTCTTGGCATGATCACCAAAGCAAACTTCACAACTCAGCACTGTGGTACAAACCGAAGCAGTATGCCCCTTGGTATAACAGCGATAACAGTATGGTTTCCCTTTGTTTTTTTGGAACATTACCCCTCATGGATGATTCTGGAATATCAAGTGAAACCTCAGAGGGGTTGAAACCTGATGGGGTAGCGGCCATTGCGTGGTGTGTCGATGCCGGAGCCGAAGTAATTGCGTTGATTGAAGAAGCTTGTTGTTGCCGCAGGGGTGCAGCAGTCCCGTCGCCGGCGCCGAAGACCATTGGCCCTGCCTGCTGTGTCGCCATTTGCATGGCCGCAGGGCCAACCGCCTGTGCACCAAACCCCGCTGCCTGAGCAGCAGCGGCCTGGCCAGCCACAGCTCCCATCGGCGGCCCGAACGCTCCACCAGCAGCGCCACCATGCGCAGCAGCAGCACCGTGTCCGTTGCCGTGCCCGCTGGCCGCGCCAAAGGCACCACCAGCGGCTCCTGCCTGAGCCCCAGCCGCGCCAAAGGCTCCGCCCGGCGTTAGCCACCCCACCATGTGCTCCAGCCGCGCCGAACCCGCCATCGGCGTTAGCGGCAACAGCGTGGCCGCCTGCACCAAAACCGCCCAGGGCGTCACCGGCGTTGCCGAATCCCGGCGCAGTACCATAGCTGGCTGGGTTTGGGCCACGCCATTGCTGGTGCCCCCTGCGTTCGATAGCCACCTCCGTCGTTCCATCCTGCAGGGGCGTCCGGCATACGGGCGCCAACCACCATGATGGCCGCCCCGCGATGCCCGTCGTAGCCACCGCCCGGCGGCTTGCGCGCCATGGCCACGCCCGGCTCCCGTGGGTGACCGCGGCCTCATCCGCCATTGGCACCATTGCCGGAATTGAAACCAGGATTGAACCCTAGGTTGAACGCCCGCCCGGCCAGCCCCTCGCCCTCCGGCCACCCTACGCCGCCATCGCCTTCCCTGACCTCACGACGTCCACGAAGGATTTCCATGGAAGGTTTCGCGGCGGCTGCGCGTTGATCGCGGAAGCCGGGTACCCATCCGAGTGAAAAGGGCAACAAGCCCAGAGGTGGGCCGAAATATCCTTCCTGGGCCTAGGATAATTTTTCGACTTCCCTTAGGCTGATCAGCGCGGCCCGTGGCGTAGACGGACGGAGTCCCGCACGCCGTCCCGCACGCGTCTGAACCTGTGGCGTTCGGCGGCGCTGGGTCCGCGCTCTCCCCCGTCGGAGAGACCGGAGGGAATTCCGGATCAAGGTGGTTTGACATCCGAAATTCAAAATTTGAATCCTTTTCCTTGTTTGTCTCGTCGGCAGGTTTCGACAACGGACGTTCCAGCGAGGCCAAGCTCCGGCCATGGCCGCCGCCGAACACCGTTCTCCTGCCATTACTGCCCCTCATACAAGATGCCAAGGCGATCGCATCACCTAACGTCCTCGGTGGAGACACACAAGGAGGAGGTAGAGGACCACGCCATGTCCTTGCAGGGATGGCTTTTCATCAATTGGAATGTGAATCTCTACACTCTCCATGGTGTTGCAAGCTAGAGAAGATTTCAACAATCAGGAAAATATTCATTACGGCATGCTGGAGCATTTGGAATGTGAATCTCTACACTCTCCATGGTGTTGCAAGCTAGAGAAGATTCCAAATTGGAAGAGAATGTTTGTACATGAACTTAAATTGTGTGCTCGAATAAGCCTGTTTCTCTTAAAAAAACATAGTTCCACAAACCCACTCCTCTCTTTGGGCATGATGATTGGCTGGCAGTAGTGTTCTGCGACAAAGAGAACCGATGCACGCATCATATGGAACCGATGGGCGTGCCTTATTGTATCACTGCATATATGTCACCCCATTATATTTTGTGATTGGCACATATCGAAAATCTCATAATACACTTAATTATTGCACATGAAATTGCTTTCATAAACATATTTGTGCTGCACATGCGCATTGCTAGTAGACTCTAACTTTTGGAGAGATGTTGGGTCGTTTCACCTCAGAGGTCACTAATTTGAATACACATTAGTTTTAAACCAATAATGTTCTGTGCCACTAAATGTGAGCGGCTCATTACATAAGCTTATGTGTAGCAGCTGATAGATGTTGGTGCACTAAATGAATTGCTGATCAGCAGATACTATGTATATATTTCCATGGAGTATATATAATTTGGACACCAACACACTTCTTTGGTCTATAAAAGGAAGTCATACATATGTATATTAGACCAAGAGAGATACTAAAGTGGTTCATGCATTCCACGCCATTGGGTTTGCTGCAATAGGCATAGGAGACAATAGGAACCCTATTAAGAAGATGTGGACACAGGTCCTGCAATTAGAGCCGTCATGCTCCGCTAGGCCTCGCCGCATCGGCAACCACGAACATGCTGCTCTGGCTCACTGGCATCACTGTCAGTTTTCCCGGCCAAAACCAAGGAAGAAGCCACGACCACTTAACGCCTCGCCGTCAGTCGTCCGTAGCGTTCCCATGCCGATCTGCGGAGAGAGTAGTGCTGCAAATAGCGGCCTGTGCCCACCCTGGTGTTTGAGGCCTACTTTTGGTGCTGCGTAAGCAAATGCATGGGTGCTTTTATTGGGTCAACTGAATCCTGACACACTGTACGAACACACGAATTGCCTGGGCTAACTGGTTGACATAAAAAAGCACATGGTTAGCAAAATGCACAACCAAAGAAAAGCAGGCTTACCAGTTTGGCTGTAAGTCTGAGCTGTTTCCTGATTGCCTGAAACCCAATGTGGTGAGCTAACAATTAAATGACCCAGTATATCAAAGGAAGCTTATTAACTGGTTCACACAAAATCTTTTTTTAGCAAAATGCACCCTGTAACAAAAAAAAAAAGCAGGCTTACCACAGTTGGGCTGCAAGTCTGAGCTGTTTCCTGATTACCTGAAACCCAATGTGGTGAGCAAACAATTAAATGAACCCGGTATATCAAAACAAGCTTATTACACACTTATTAACGTGATGTTTGCATCCGATTTGACTGTTTGTATGTATATATATTCATGTGATTTTTGCATTGGATATGTATGTTCATAACATATTGGTGCATGTGATATATGTTGATGTTGACAATAACATTGGCCTCCTCTATAAATACTCGGAGGAAAAGAATTTTAGATTTGGTGGGCAAATTATAAACATTTTGAAAAGTGTTTTGAGAGACGGTTGAGAACTTCAGCCAGCTCAACACATTATTAAACACTTCTAGAAATAGATTTCTAGGGGTGCTTCGATACCTGCCTGGTTGCCTCTAGAAACCATCGCAGAGACTCATGGACAGAGGAGGTTCACATATGTCTGCCTCTAGAAAACGATTCCAGTCATGGCAACAAGACAAAGTTTAGGTTGCCAGAAATAAATGATTTTTAATAACTGGCTGTCTTGCCCCTATAAATTGGATTTTTAGAGGCCGCTTAGCAACTACCAAAATCAATTTCTAGAGGCAGCTGGCAAAATAGAAGAACCAAAAATAACTTTTTTTAATCAAGGAGGTCCATAAGAATTTTTTTTTCATTTCTCCATCTCAAGTCGTTCGAAAAATTTTGAATTTTTATAGGTGAAAACTTCAAAGAAAATTTTGGCACCATAGGTTATTTCAAATGAAAACGTTAACAATTGCAATGTTTCATTTCAAATAAAAACATTTACTACTGCAATGTTTCATATCTATCTTTATGCATTTGGTCATTTGGAAAAAAATCACAAATTTGAATTTCATAATGTGAGAAATTCAAATAGGCTTTGCTGGATTCAAATTATTTTAAATGAAAAGTTGTCAACCACAAAAGATGTAGATCTTTGATATAAAGTTTGTTTTCGTTTGACTTCATTGAGTAAGTTACAAATTTTGTTGTGTTGCACCTATTTTTAGATGGCTTTAGAAATCCATTTGAGAGACAATTAGATTTAGAGCCAATTGAAAAGATAGGGGCATTTCTAAAGGTGGCTGAAAGTCGTATTAGCCGCACCTAAAGGTCTAGTTCTAGAGGTGGCTCGTTTAAGAAACCATTTTTAGAGATGGTTTTAGATTGAGTTGTCCCTATTTAAAATGAAAAACAAAACGTTTCTACAATGCAACTTCACATGAATAGCTTGTCTGTTTTTGAGGCAACCATTTACAGATCTGGTGAATTTGTAAATAAAGGGAGGATCAGGCAGTGAATCTGTAATTAAAGTGGAGGAACCTCCAGAAATCCTGTCCTTAGTGATGCATAATGTTTGGGTGTTAATTGGCAAAGAAAATGGATTATGGAATTAATTAGGGCTAGGAAAGCAACATCTATGGAATGGACGTATGGGCTTGTCTGCCATTTGGCCGAGAATTTTAAGTAAAAGCAGCTTTGAAACTAACTTCAGTCTGAACTTTCCAAAATATTAAGTGAATTTCCCAATAGATATTCAGAATAATCACCTAGTTGGTTTTGGCTTCTCAGGTACAATGTTACGTTCAATAGTAAAAGCAGCTTTGAAACTAACTTCAGTCTGAACCAGTGCTAGCTTACGTTACTCCTCCAAAATAATTTTGGGTCTCCCATTTACTTACTACATATTCTTTTCGACTTCTGGATTTGTAGCAATGTCATATACATTCATGCACTATATAGGAACGCTCTTATATATGATTGAGGAAATTAACGAGCATAGTCAGCATTTCATAAGATTTTGTATCGAGAGGTAGTTAATAAGCTGTACTCGTCTGAGTTACCTCAAACTGTTGATGCATCTGCAGTTTTGGTCTAGTGCTCATGTTCTTGTCAACATGACGTTATCGTCTACAACTAGCATCATTGCTCTGAATAAATTACATGATTTTTACTCACTTTTTCCAACGGAAAGAGAACACTAGTCTCTTGCTTTGACGCTAACAGAATCATACCCAATTCAATTTCTGGCTGTTCCTTACAATTTCATCTTGTGATTTCACTAGTACACAAACTATTTTTCTTGACACTGGCGTTTCATCTCTACTAGCGGTTTCTCTTTAGAACAGCCTCGGCCCATCGGCCCTATTTCTACAGGCAGTTCTCTTAAGAAACCGTCAGTAGAAATACGATTTCTACTGATAGTTTTCTTAAAGAAACGCTAGTAGAAATTGACTATTTCTACTTGGCGGATTTCTTAAGGACGATTTCTACCGGGCGGTTTCTTAAGAGAACCGCCAAGAGAAATAATTTTAAATTATGTTTTTGAGTTTTTCAAACTTTTTTGGATGGAGAAACTCCCAAAATAAAAAGTTGTAGATCTCGAAAAGTTATGAAACTTTGTAGTTGACAACTTTTTCATTTGAAATCATCTTTTATGGAAAACTACGAACGAAATTTTCAAATTTAAAATTCAAATTTTGCAAATGACCTCGGATGGAGAAACACTCTAAATGAAAGTTGTAGATCTTGAAAAGTTAAGAAACTTTGTAGTTGAACAATTTTTCATTTGAATTCATTTAGACCCTTAAATATTGAATTTTCTGTCGGGTATGTCTAATATGTGGGGAACAAAAATAAGTAGTAAGCACAAGTGACCTGTGGTGGAGTGGTAGAGGGGGTACGCGCGAGGCCAACGTCGTGGGTTCGAATCCCGCCGGCCGCATAGCGCGATTTTACGCAAAAAATCCTGCCTCCCCGGTTCGAAAAATATTTTTGGCCTTTTTAAAAACATTTTTTGCTATTTTTTAGGTGTTTTCTAGGCAACGATTTCTACAGGCGATTTCTTAAGAGAACCGCCTGTAGAAATCGATTTCTACTGGTGGTTCTCAAACAACCGCCAGTACAAAATGACCGATTTCTACTTGGCCTCCCGCATCGGGCGGTTCTGAAAAAACGCCAAGTAGAAATGCGTATGGAACCGCCCGATCTGGGACTTTTGTGTACTAGTGTTTCGTCATTAGATTGCAAATGTTATTCAGAACATTTGAAAGTATATGAGTCGGCTCACTCATTAGAGTCATAACGATAAACTTGAAAAGATTTACAGAGTTGATGGTGAGTTATTCTGCTGCCACTTGCCTCGCTTGGCACTTGGCAGAGCACTTGCAGGTTCTTCATTTCCTTTATCAAAAAATTTTTTGTGGTAGAGGAGAAATGTTCAAACGTTTCGCCCAATTGGCCATTTATTATTTATGCATCTAAAACCCAACGTTGTGAGCTCATCACATGTTCATGTATAGCGGTGGATGCATTTAGTAATGAGTCGGAACTGCATGCAGATGCTGCTATATTTGCATGGAATTTATAATTGTAACATCCTCATAGGTACAGTCATACTGTACAGTATGCTAGGGTTGATTTAGCACACTTCGGTCTATAAAACCAAAGAATGCTAGGCTGGAGGAGATGACCGATCAAGTGTTTCATGAAGTCGATCTGTGCCAAAGGAGTTTGCTGCAATGGGCTTAGGAGATATCGGGAGCTTCAGCATTAGGATGCGATCATGTTTCCGCAGAACCCATGTTTATTCAGTAGCAGATAACCATACAAGTTCTATCCATACAAGTTCTATGAGTATCCATTTGAACTACCGGAAACCTCTTTCACCGATTTCAACTTAGCGGTAGACCTGATGCGACCGATATATGTGCCCATGTCCCCACCAATGTCATCACCTTTTGCGGAGGAGAGGGTGGCAACGGATAGCCCACCTGTGTGTGAACACCGATTTACAGGACATGGACAAAGAGTGGTTCACAAATGAAGAGTGGGTGGATTCAATATGAATGTTGTAAGTAGGAGAGATACTTTTGACACCCTCACAGGACACGGTGTTATCTTTGGCCAATAAAAGAATTATGTAAGGCCGATGAGACAGATGATTGAATATGGTAAATGAAGTCCATGCCACCAGTTTTGCTACATTAGTCTTTGTTGACATCGGCATCTCCAGCATTAAGAGATGTCGCACCATATATCCTGCAATCATATTCATATGTCTTGCTCCGATTGGGCACAGTGTCCTCTTCGGCCTGACCGGCCGTCACTAACGTGCTTCAGCCTTGCTGGTAGCTACGGCAGTTTAACTACCCATCAAAATCAAGCAAGCGTCAACTACACATCGCCTCCACGTTAATGTTCCCCAATGTTACTGTGGTCGCCCATGGTGTCCTAGCTCTGACCCTGTAGATACAATTGGCCCTCTTCCCATGTTCAGCTGTGGAGATTCATGCTGTTGTCTGCAGTTCGTGGAGGTTTAGGCCCGATTGCGTAATTGTAGGTGGGGCCACCATATAGTGGCCTCTATGTAGTTAAACAAATGGGTCGCTCTTATTAGGCCAACTGTTGTATATAGCTAGTGTTGTTCCAACTCCAAACGATATACATGTTATCATTGATAGAAAGAATACCACCCAAAATCCACATGAATGTTGAATCTTTGTTGTCATTAATATGTTGAAAGCATTTATTCTTCACTAGCTCATTTAACATGGCCTTCTATAAAAGAGGCACCTATATAATGCTCGGCCAACACCAACAGATGTTCATCTTGCTAAGGCACACCAACGACACAATGCAGAAATGCTAGCAAAGAACCATGTCCAGTCAAGAAAGAAAGGCCAGTGCCGAATTGAAAGCAACCACCAATTTAGCAACATGGAGAGTGTATGCATGCACTAGGAATAGGAAACACCTGGAACTGCATGAGCAGCTAGAAAAAAGAACGAAGCCTCCAGGGTGCAAGCCAGCACCTGTGCATTCAGACACCCGATGTGTGGCACGTCTCCGCCTTGAAATCCAACGCACACCTATACTAGCGCCTCCACCAGCCCTAACTCTGTTCCATTGTTTGGCAATGGCGCCCGCCGATACAGCCACATCCATGTCTCGCGTGCAAAGAGTGTTGAGACATGGTGTTCGCTACTCAGGCGAAGCTTACCGCATCATCGAACTGGATCGGTGGACATGCCGTCCTGCAGACGCCGCCTTTCACCTCGGCGATTCTTTGGCCGACCACAGCAGCATAGCATCAAGTGAGTTGCCATCCTCTGCTTCACTTGCTTGCGGGCCTCCCACCTCTCTCGTACGGGGGTGGAACAGCTGATCATGCAGGACATTGATCTGTTGGCAGTGTTAGTCAGAGAGACTTTAAACGTAAAGAGGGATACAAACTTCATCTCATGAAACAAAAAAGGTTTGAAAGAAAATAAGAAGAATTATAGAAAAGCTTCTACCCATAAGTCAATCTGAGGATGAAAAGCTACTTTTGTTCGTAATATAACTAGAGCGAATTATGTCTAGCCAGAATGGAAGGCTATCAATCAACAACTTAATTAATGGTGATTGGTTGATAAATGGAGATTGTGTAATAAAACAAATGGTTCCTGTGCCCTAAAATTATTTATATCTAAGTATAATTTTTAAATATTTATATGCGCTATATTATAGGGCGGAGAAAATATTATTGTTGACTCTCTAGCCAGCATCAACACGGAAGATGTACATTTGACATTAATAGGGTGTGAATATGAGCGTCGGGGTCGTGTAAATCTGTTCTGTACTACAGAATATGTACTACAGAATGTATACGTACAATCATGTGGTAGTGGGGGTGTGGGGGGGGGCGGGGGGCGCAAATAAATATCAAGCAAACTGCAGCTGTGCGTTCGTCAACCTCCTCTGCTTGTTTGCTGAAGTGTAGTTCTAGCTTCTTATATATATAGAGAGAGAGATAGAGCCTTTGTCCCTTGCCACATCTCATGACAAAACCCTATGTTAGAGTTTTTTTGATGAATAAAACCCTATGTTAGAGTTGAGACCATTGTGTAGTGGGATGGAACTTGGAGGCACCAGGAACAAGTAGTCTCGTCCAACCATGCCGCCTAGAATGGTGAAACACTGTTTGTGTTGGGATATCCATTGTCCACTCTACAGACTTCTTCACCGGAGTGCAGCATGACAGTATCACGGCGTGAACTGGACTGGGCCAGAAGAATAAGTGGAACTGTGGGAGTGATTGCTGATGAAGAAAGGAAAGCAGAAAGGCAATGCTCAAGAAGGCGCTAGACACAAAAAGATGGTAAACTGAAGGGGGAAGCATTTGAAGAGGTATTGTCTTTGGCTATAAAAAACTTGCTTGAGAGTGCTACTGTGCATCCATGCTGATGACAGTTATGTACTGGCCAGTTTGCAGCAGCAGAACAATTTTCGTATCTTAATCTGACTAACAAGAGGAGACCGGATCCCATAAAAGAGAGTTAATTGGCCAACCACGCCACTTTCTCTGCTAGCTGTAGTAGCTGTGTCCGTTGTTCCAAAGGTTCAGGCCATCTTGCTGGAACCTCCGGGCTAACAAAATTGAGAAGATTTTGAGTACGTTGTCATGTACGATGCTTAGAAATCCAAGAATCTCCGAGGATGTTTCATGTGAAACCTATATGTAGGGTTTGTGTTTATAGCGTGACTAAGTGTTTGAAATCTTCTTAATTTTTTTATCACAGACTCGCATATGATATGATGACATCTCGACAAGTTTCATGATTTCTGGAGTTTGTTTGCATTTTATAGATTTTTAAAACTATTGGCACACACATCTGCCCTCTTGTTCCATGAAGAAGATATTTGAAATTTCTTGTCTTTCTCTGGATAGGCCTTACATTGGACCTAATTACATGAATCTCATTTTTCGAATCATTAAATTCCAATTTCCGATGCACCTACAGTTTAAATTTGTCTTATGCGGAGAAAATCAATTAAACAAAATAAAACAAGGATATATAGCAAAAAGTTCATGAAATACTCCAAAATAGAACATAGTGTCGCCATACTCTATAAGGACAGAAAAAAATTTGGATGCTTAAATCTAAAAAAATCAGTTTGTTGAGTGTCGAAAATACTCGGCAAATTGGTTGTTTTGCCAGGTGTTTTAAGATAACACTCTGCTAACTGCTGGTTGTTTTGCCGGGTGTTTTAAGATAACACTCGGCTAACTCGCCGACGCCGTTACCTGCGCGCCATCACCCTTAGCCGAGTGTCTGTCTTCGGCACTCAGCAATATATATATATATATACCGAGTGTTATTCTTCGCCGAGTGTCGACACTCGACAAGCTATCCTTATGTTGTGTTTAGTATTGTGCCAAATGTGGCACTCGGCAAATCGCCCCTTTGCCGAGTGCCCGAAATAAACCACTCGAGAAATTTTTTACACTCGACATTGAAGCCATTTCCAATAGTGTGTGTGATCCACTAGACACCACGATTTGCCAAGGTAATTGGTTGAACAAAAAGAGTACTGCATTCATTTGAAATTATCATTTTGGAAACCACCGGCTTACCCAAGAGAAGCTAATTTACAACATTATGAAGTTCGGCTGAAAGCTCGGTGTTCTGTTCACCTGAAGCCTGATGTGGTTAGCCCACAAATTAGCTTATAGGCTCATCAAATTGTAATTTTTTTCTGAACTATCTTAACTCACTTCTACAGCTTGTGAACAAATGCTAATGCCATATAGAATTCTCAATTTGTGTATCAAACAAGATGCACAACCAAATTTCACAAGACTACATTATTCCAAATTTCACAAGACTACATTATTCTTCCATATGCACATTAATTCTTCAGGTCCACTAGTTGTTGGTATAACATATATATACTGCAATCTGCAAATGTGGCAGATCCTAGTTGACAACAAATTTTCTTAATAAGCTGCTCACAATAAGGTGCCACATGCACTTGACAGGACGCCTCCTTAATTTTCTGCTGCCTAACTTGTCACTTTCATTTGTACATATAAACCAGCATTATGCTCTATGTAAGTGAACCAGCAGCTCATTACATATTATACTCATACATAGCAGTTGGTACACCAAATTAATGAATTGAACAGCACGCAGATGCTGCATTTTTGACACATATGCATGGTACAGTGATGGTTTCTTTAATTTGGTCTATAAAAAAAGTATGTTTTGCTGGGAGACATGATCTGAGCAGTGCATGAAGTACGCATGCGGCAATGGTTTTGATTGCTATATTATATTTATTATTACAATAGGCATAGGAGACATCAGGAGCTTCGATATTAGGAGCTGTTCGTCTTCAAGCGATCAATGCAGACATGCTATGCCATGGATCGGCTGTCTGAGTATGGCTAATATTCCACTAGGAGTCCTATTACATGAACCTAGTACATTGGAGATAGAACTATTCTCCTAGTGATTATTAGGAACTGGGCCGGTCTATGGGCCTCCAAGCTGGGCCATCGGATGGGCCTATAGGCTACCTTGTGAAGACAGCACGTTGAGGATAAATGATCCAATCGGCATCTGGAAGAGGCATCGAACAAGGGGGCGTGCTAGGGTCCGACGGGTCGGCACCCTGCACCTCGCCGACCCTGCCGCTCACTTCCACACTGGACCACTTTCGCGCGCAGCCCACTCCCTTCTGGCCCGTTCTGTGCATGGCCCATCGCTTTCCGCATTTGTCCACTCGTTCAGCGCTTCTCGCACGTTTCTCTTGGTCTGCTACTCCGTGCTTTGCACCAGGATACATTCCTCTGCCGACATGTGTAGTAGAAAAAGAAACAGAGAATATGCTGAGTAAAATAAATCAGCAGAAGAAATCAAATCGAACAAAAGACATGAAATGAGAATATTATTACCCTGCCACTACATGAAAAGATGGTTTATGTCACATGTAAAATATTTAACTATAACAATTATTTCCCCTGCTATGCTACCGGACTTTTGTGTTACATATAAAATATTTTATTATTAAATTTATAAAATCATCTAAGTATGATTAAAAAATTATTGCACACAATATTCTTAACAAACAATATATCATGAGATACCTCATAAAATATGAACAATGATATACGTAATAGAGAAAGAGCAAGAAATAATAATCAAATGTAAATAAATAAAGAAAAAAAAATAATACAATACCACGTGTAAAAATACCACAATAAAAATCACATAGAACATCGCATGACTACCAGTAAAATAATATAAAAAATACATAGAACATCTCACAAGTACTATATAAATACTTAAAGATAATCATAAAACATTATATTTATACTATGTGAATATCACATAATAAATGATGGAATATCACATGTATACTAACATCACATGTATACTACGTAAACATCGCAACAACATATATAGAGAAACAAAAATAATAAAAACAAATATTGTAATAGAGGAAAATAAAAAATATCACATGAATATTACTTGAACATATTAATATATATCAAAAAATATCTCATAGGTACCATATAAATACTCAAAAATAACCATAAAACATCTCACTTATAATACTGAACAAACATATCATAGAATAAAGATAAAAAGTACATAATAAATGATAATTAAAAAAGATGCAGAAATATAGTTGAATCTCATTTATACTATTTAAATAATAAACATACAATAATACATCATAAAACATCATGTATGTACTACTTAAATAGATAATTTAAGAACATCCATTTATTATAAGAGAACGGCAAATAATACATATGTGTCGTGCAAATATCACATGTATAAAATGCAGTACAAGAGATAAAAGAGCAAAATGGGATTAAACAATAAGATAAAAACTAGAGTATAATAAAGAAGAAAAAGAGAAAAAAAATGAACTATAAGTTCTATGAAAATATATTAAAATAAATAAATAAGTTAAATTTATAATAGATTAATAAAGAAACATATTCTAGAACATCACATGTATGCTACAACATTGTATTATATTTTATTTATATATACACGACCTAAATAGATAATTTAAGAACATCCATTTATCATAAAAGAACATCAAAGAATACATAAAAAGAACACCATCTACACGAACATAACATGCTATCATGGAGTAGAAGAGATAAAATCGCAAACAATGAAAATAAAAAATTACAATAAATAAGAAAAGATAAATACAAATAAACTATAAATGCTATAAAAATATATTGAATTAAATAAATAAGTTAAATATACAATAAGTTAATACGGTGTCGGTGGTCGAGAATGGACACCAATGAGTAATTGAAAGAGAGCACACTTATCCTCGGGATGGTTTCCTAAGTGGACACGTCGATGTATACTGTTTCGGGCAAATCACCCTACGTCCAGTGAGAGCGGTGCCGTGTTACTCAGGAGCTTGTATGGGGCAGTATAAGTGGGGTCGAGAGAGGGAGAGGCTCGCAAGTCTTGGAATGAATCTAGGCTCGAAGTGGGTTGTATCGTATGCGAAGTGTGAATAGGGCGGTAGTCGCACACGTGCTCGGGTGCCCAAGTCCCCCCTTTTGTAGTTTGAAGGGGGCTCACAAGATGGGGCATGCTCGTGCGGTGAACAGGGAAGATTGGCCTACAGGGACTTAGACAATCTGGGAGGCGCCGCGGGCACTGTAGTCGACGTCATCGTCCTTCCTCTTGGCCTTGTAGCCCTTTTAGATATGCAGGGCTATCCCAGAACGGGGTTGCCGTACTTTGTTGACCGGGAGTACCGTGGGTCAAGCGCCGGCATGTAGGAAAGCCAGCCTTGGTGTTGCCAGGCGAGCAGGATTGATTCCTGACACGCCCGGTCTTCCCTCAAAAGCGGCTTGGCTCGGTCGTCGTCAAAATACGTCGGCCACGGTGTCGGTACGAGTGGCATTTCCTTCTCCGTGCTTCTTGTTCCATCGAGCTGGTCTGCCGGGTGGTACAGACCCGGCGCCCGGACGGAATGCCTACACGGGGCTTTCGTTCGTACCCGGCCGACAAAGAGGGATCCAAAGACCGTGTTTGTCAGGTTGAAGGCGTGGGGGCAACGCAAGACCCCTTGGTTACTTGGGGGTCCAGTTTTCCACTGCTCAGGAGGTGACGGCGCGTCCCCGTGCTTGCTACGGTACCGTGCAGCACTGCCGTACGCCTGTATAGGCCGAGGGAATCTTGTGCGGCACGTCCCGGCTTTGCTTCTCAGGATGGGGTCGGCCTCCGACCCTCCCCTCATTGGGTAGGGGTTGGGCGAATCGGAGATTGTCCAGGGGGTCGATCCCCTGGTGGTGGCTTTACCCCGCGGGCCTCGGATGAATTTAGTTGGATGCTGTTGGACCCGGAGCGCTTCCATCTTCACGTCATGGACCGGGCCGTGAGCATGTCCATCCTGGCGTGATGATTTTATTTTCGAAAGTTGTTTTATCCTGGTCCTTAGAGGGCCGTGGTTTTGACCCTCGATAGTAGCCCCCGAGAACGGAGGGGAGCTGGATGTTCCTCTTTGTGCTGGACGATTCTGCCAAAGGAACAACAGAGGGTTTCCCTGAAAATTCTTCCTGGTGGGTGCGCACGAGCGCACCCGCCGGGTGTAGCCCCCGAGCCTTCTGTAGGAGTGGTACACTCCTGCAGAGGCTCAAATATTGCTGTCGTGGCTCTTTAGGGTCGGTGTGTGTCCACTAGTAGTGGTTGCACTTGGTGACAAAAAACGGATCCCGCCACCGATTATGCCAACGTGGATTCCCGCCTTAGCACAAGGGCATTTTGGTCTTTGCTTTCGTCCCGTTTCAACGCCCGAGACGAGGGCGTCTAGAGACTTCGTGGCTATTGGTTAAGGTTGCCTCGGGGCACTCGACGCAGTGGTTCGGTTTCCACCGTGGTGCGCACGATGCCACGATCGTAGTAATGGATGACGTGGAACGCCAAGAGGCGTTTTTTCAGATCCATACGAGCGTCGGCCTCCTATTTAAAGGAGGGCATGGTGTGGCGAACTAAGCCAGCCATCTTCTTCTTCTCCCTAGCTCCGTCTCCTAGCCACTAGTACTTCTTCCCTTCTCCGACCGCCGGTTGCCGCTGAGAGAAAGAAAGAGATGGACCGTGGGAAGCGCCCCGCTGAGGGTGGCTCATCGGAGGAGCCACCCCGCGGCCGTCGCCGCATTCCCGAGTGAGCGTAATGCCTCCGGTCGAAAGGAGGGCTTTTTCCCTAGTTTCGATCTTTCCAATGGAAGAGGGTTTTTTCTCATCCACCGCTGAATGCATGACCTTGCAGGGTGATCTCCAGTGTGTCCGCCCCTCGCCGTTCCTCCTCGGCCGGCGGGCGCAGATCCGGCGGGGGCGCCGGGGCCAGTGTTAGGACCGAGTCCACGGACGAACTTCACGCTCGTCTTAACGCGGTCCTTGTCGCGCTCACCCGCTTGGAGGAGGAAGCGGAGGACGCCCGGGCGAACCTGGAGGACTCCGACCAGCGCATGGCGGGGCGGTGGCAGCGTGCTTACGCTCCAGGCCATCGTGGCTTACGTCGCTGGCTCCGGGGCCAATCTCGCGGCAGCCGTGAGCCGCGTGCTTGGCGCGTCCGACTGACGCCCCACGGCGTCCGTCGCTGGGCAAGAACCGCTTATTTGCGATAGCGCACCGCCGCTCCCGGGTCGACCTCCGGGGCCACCTCGAGTCCGCTGAGGGCGAGCGCCTCGGGGACCTGGAGCACTGGCCTTACCGAAGGACCCGGGGCCGCCATCATGCCGTCGTGGAGGTGGTGCCGGCGGAGGAGGTGATCCGCGATGCGCCCTGAGGCGCCGCGGGGTCTTCCTAGTCGGCATGGCGCCGCTGCGTCGCTCAACCTGGATGGGTTCTCTGGGTTGATCTCCATGGTCTTCCAAGGGGTCATGTTGCCGGACGTGCGGGATCCCCGTGCGCCTGGGCCTTCATGATCGTTTCCATGTTGGCGCCGGCGGTAGTCGTAGGTCTAGGTTGGCCATGCCGATGGCTTTTGTTTAGCGCCACTAGGACGGCTTTTTATGTTTAAGTTTGCATTTCCTTGTTTGTAATCATCCGTTAATGGAAAAGAATGCTCGCTCTTAGTCATTTGTCATGCTTATCTTCACTGTCCCTGATCTTCGTGGTGTTCGAACCGCAGGAGTGAGTGCTCGATCCTTGTCTTTTTCCTTGGGGTTTTCTTGTTCTCCGACGAACAACGGCGCCGTACTTCATTAGGGTTTTCCTTGCCGAGGGTCTAAAAATGGACAAAGAATGTCGCATCGGTCTCAGTCGACCCTAGCTTCATGATTACGGCCGCTCGTCGTAGCCTGTTCCGTAGGCGCGCCGCCCCGCTCCCACTGTGGTCAACGCGGAGCCCGAGAATACCCAGGGAGTCGCACCGGGACGAGCGGTACAGGAACCGCGATGGGACGGGACGGAACCATCAGCACGTGTGGGTTGACGGCTGCACGCCCCTGGAGTTAATGCGCTCAGGGGGCGTGCTCGTGCCTATCCAACCTCGGGTGGGCCCGGACCACGTCGCCCGCGTTCCGGAGAGCAGCGCAACGGGCGGTTTTTCCCCTTTTAAGGCATCGGGAGGAAGGAAGAGGGTTTTTCCTAGCCGCATTGCGTGTCTTCATCCCGCAGCCAGAGGAAAAAAGCCCCCGAGCCCTTCTTCTGCCTTCCTTGCTTCCTGTGCCACCGCCGCTAGTTTGCTTTCTCATCCCCCTGCGACCCACTGCTCATCGTGATGGCGAGCGGAGATATGCTCTCGTGGCCGCGCAGCACCGTGACGGCAACAGAGATGGAGCGCCTCGTGGCGGAGGGCGTTCTGCCGCCTCTGACGGAGGCGAGGGAGTGGGTTCTGCCGCTCGAGGATGACTTCCCCCGGGCCGATGGGATACGTCGTCTCCTTCGTGGCCTTCCATGAGCGGGGACTCGGTGTTCCCGTTCATGGCTTTGTGCGCGGGATTCTCCAGCACTACGGCGTCGAGCTCCACCATCTGAATCCCAATGGGATTCTACACATGGCGGTGTTTGTCACCCTGTGTGAGGGGTACCTGGGAATCCCGCCCCACTACGGCCTATGGAAGTTCTTCTTCTCCGCGCAGCTGTTGAAGCGGTGGGCGAGGGAGAGGGATGGCTTGCCGGAGCTCGACCTCCCGGTGGGGCGCACCGGCATCGCTCTACGCGGGGAGCGCGTGAAGCTCTATGTGGACGTGAAGACGTCCACGTCGAACCGCGGGTGGCACTCCGGGTGGTTCTACCTCAAGAACTCCGACGCGGCGCCGCTTCCCGATTTCTGCGACGTCTCGTTTCACAAGCGCCCACGGCGCTGGAGTGACGGGGTGAATGAGAAGGAGATCGAGAAGCTCGAGCACCATTTGGAGGCCATCATGATCCTGCAGGACATGGCCTCACCGGCGCTAGCATCGTGAACGCCTGGCTCCGGCGAGGGGTGCCGCCGCTGATGTCGCGTTGCCTTCGGTTGTGGGAGATGGTCGTCGGCTCGGACCCTGCTGGCACGGTGCTCCGGGGGCCGTTTTCGGCCACTGCTGCCACCCGGCACCTCCGAAACCTACTAGCGGCGCCGAAAAATGCCTCTGGCGTGTTGGTTCCCCTGGAGTCGCCAGTGCCGGGCCAGCCCCCGATGAGGCTAGACGCCGATTCCGTGAGCTTCGTAAGTACCTGGTTGTTCAGATTTAGTCTTTTCCCTCCTTTCTTCCTCGAGCCGTCCTTGACGTGTTTTCATCGCGCCAGCCCCCAACTCTGCCCCTGAAGGAGGACCCAGTGCCCCTTCCCCGCACGGCGGCGCAGCGGGCAGCAAATGTGGCCACCTCCGAGGCTCGCCACGCCAAGAAGGAGAGGAGGAAGGCGAGGCGGGCGGAGAACCGCCTTAGAGAAGAACGCGACCTGACTCCCCTTACTGACTCGGACGAGGAGGAGTTCAGCGTACGGTCTGACAGGTCTGCTCATGGCTTCGTCGACGCCTCCCTGAAGGGGAGAGCAGCGCAGCGGGTTGCTCGAGGAACCCCATCCTCGTCGAGGAGGGTGGGATGGACGAGGAGGAGCAAGCAGGGGGTGGCTCCCAGAGCTTGGACAAGATGGCCCATACAGTGGGGGCTGTGCTCGTGATCGGATCCTTGGGTGCGACCCTGGAGCCGCTGAGCCAGGCGACGGCCGCGAGTGGGCAGGAGTCGGCTCGCTCCGACCCCACTAGTGCCGATCCTCCTACCATGAGGGAGGCTGGGCCAGCTTGGTCTGACCCCCCTGTGGCTCCGTCGACCGTCGAGGACGTCGGTGGTGCGGCAACACACCCTGCTACGAGCGTGGGGAGCTCTACCCCGGTGGCCCGGCAAGATGATCGAGGCAAGGGGAAACGCCCCTGCTCGGATACCGCGGAGTCGTGATTGATGGGGCCGGTCCCCAAGATGCCGCGTTCTGCACCCAGGAGGTATGCTTTCAGCTGTTCCTTAGGCACACGTAGCTTTAGTTCTAATCTCGACCCTCCTCCTTTGCCACAGTTGGGTCCGGACTCTCGGGCGCCTTACGTTCGCACCCAAGAAGGCGCTGAGGAAGCAGCTGGAGGCGGGCGGTGCCGCGGCTAAGGCCCCGTCAGCGGGCGGGGATCTCACGCCGGTGCCCGCTGCGGTTCCCTCCCAAGAGGAATCTGTCAGGGCGACACCGCCGGCGGCTGGAGCCGGGGGAGTTCTGCTTCTGACGCAGGGCCCGTGGGATGAGGAATCCCAAGGGCCTGAGCCCCCGGGCGTCGTGTCTCAGGCAGCGCCTGCGGAGGCCGGCGCGCACAACCCCGAAGGAGACGGGGCGCGTGGTTCTGATGTTGCAGTCCCTCCCGCTCTCCCCCAGCCCATGGGCGATGTGCCGCCACCCTCAGGCGTAGGCAATGCTGCTGGGGCAACGGTGAGCGGTGCCGGGGCTCCTTCTCTTTTCTGGGGGGAGTCCTGACTCGAGTTTGCCGACCCACGCGATCTGACGTCGGAGCCTCTGGTGGTTGATGACTGCGCGGAGTGGGAGGTCCTTACCTCTTTTGAGGCGGCGATGTCAGCCATGAATCATGACGTCGCTGCCATGATGTCACGGATGGGGCAGACGGCATCGCTCCACCAGGTATTTCTAGCTTGCGCTCCTTCCTCTTTTACAGATTCTAGGGTTAGTGTCTTACCCTCAAGCTGCCACTTGGACAGACGGCGCTGCGGATAGGCCGGGTGAAGTCTTGTCTTCTGTGACGAGTAGCATCCCCGGTGGGAAAATGCGACGAGGACGATCCAGGATCTCCGTGCCCGGCTAAGGGATGCCAGCCATGACATCGAGGAGGTGGAGGAGAGGTATCTGGACCTCCTGCGTCGGCAAGAGGTGGACGACGCTGAGGCGAAGCGCGCTCAAGAGGAACTTGCGCAGCGCGACAGTCACATCCAGGAGTTGCTCGAGGAGGCGGAGCAGCTGCGCAACCGGCTCCGGCGCACGGAGCAGGACCTGGAGCAGGAGCGTTCTGAGACAAAACGTCTTTGCCGCGAGCGCGACGAAAGTCGCACGTCCGAGACCCGCATCCGTGGTAAGCGAAAAAAGCTCCGGGATGAGGTCACCGCCCTCAAGGGCGAGTTGGAGCGCGAGCGGCGCGGCAAGATGGAGGCCGAGAACGTGGCTCAGCTGGTGTCCGAGGAGGTGGTCAGCCCAGCCGCAGCCCGCTTCCGCAAAGCAGCAGAGAATGCTAATCTGCGTGCTGCTGCTGAGAGCGTTCTCGACGGCCTCGGTGTCGACCCCGCCCCCGACGGCTCCCTCACCGCACGGATGTCCCTGCTGCCTCAGCGGGTCGGCCACTTGGAGCGCGATGCTCTTCGGGCCGGGATCCGGGAGTCGTTCACCATCACGCACTCCCATTACGGGAGAAGCTTCGACGTTGACGGCGTCAGCGAGGGGTACTTTGGGGAGACCTCCGAGGCAGACGTCGAGGCTTTCCACGCGCTGGTGGCGAACAACGCTGATGCCCTGGCCGATTGTCTGGCAGACCTGGTGCTCCCTCAACGGGAGTAAAAACATTTGTTTGCTTTTGATTGCGGGCTTTTGGCGCCCAAAGACTTGTCTTTTAGTTATTTGTAATAACCATAACTTATCTGTCTTATTTTAGTTTTTGAACTACTCTCTTCTTAGACGAAAATATTTCTAGAAAAAATAGGCAACTTTGCATTTGGACACCCGCCGGGTGTGGTGGCATGCCATGCTCGGTGGAATGTTTCTCACTAGGCACCCAAAATCAATGGGTCCCGCCCTTCGAGGCTTTCTTTTCTAATTCAGGGATGTAGTGAGCCGGCTAATTTTCACACCGCGACTCCCATTACTTCGAGGCTACGTTGACGTTAGACATGGCTAGCCGGACCCTCACCTGACTGTGTCACTTAGCTATTGGAGCGTTTGACAAGGCAGCCAAGACTATTTTCGGGTGCTAGGACCGTTTCTTTTCCTCAACGCAATCCCTTAAGTAAAAGACTCGTGGCGTAATCCGAGCCAGACATATTGCCTTTTCAATGCTTAATAAAAAAGGGACAGGTGCCGACCGTAGGGGTCGAGATCTTTCTTTATAGAAAAATTCCCATATTAAACATGCTCAATTATCGACGATAAGAAAAGGTACAGGTACATGACGAAGTACATAATATGAAGCGAAAAGAAGAGAGAAAATAAACTTTAAGGATAGAAGCGACGTAACTGCTCGATGTTCCAGGCATTTTTGATGAGCTACCCCTTGTCATCCTTTAGCTTGTATGCTCCTGGTCGGAGGACCTCGGCAATGGTGAAGAGACCTTCCCATGGTGGTGTTAGCTTGTGACGCCCCTTATTGTCCTGCCGAAGCCGTAAGACAAGGTCACCGACGTTGAACGCTCGACCCCTCACCCACCGGCCATGATGCCGACGCAAGGACTGCAGGTACTTGGCAAAGTGAAGCAACGCGACGTCGCCGGCTTCATCGAGTTGGTCCATGGCATCCTCCAGGTAGGTCTGGTTTGCAGGCTCCGAGTAAGCCCTGACCCGTGGGGACCCATACTCTAGGTCGATGGGTAGGACGGCCTCCACCCCATAGACCATGTAGATAGGGGTATGCCCCATTGCTCTGCTCAGAGTCGTTCTCAAGCTCCACAGTACCGCTGGGAGGTCAGTAAGCCATCACCGGCCAAACTGATTGAGACGGTTAAAGATCCGAGACTTCAAGCCCTAGAGAATCATGCCATTGGCTCGCTCCACCTGTCCATTAGTGCGAGGGTGCGCGACAGACGCCCAGTCGATACGGATGTTGAATTCATCACAAAACACCAGAACTTTTTCCCCATGAACTGTGTGCCATTGTCCATAATGATCGAGTTTGGGTACGCCGAAGCGGTAGATGATGTCAATGAAGAAGAGCACGCTTTGGTCAGATTTGATGGTGGCTAGGGGTCTGGCCTCGATCCTTTTTGTAAACTTATCAATCGCAACCAAAACATGCGTGAAGCCCCCGGGTGCCTTGAGGAGGGGCCCTACTAGATCTAGACCCCAGACCGCGAATGGCCATGTGAGGGGGATCGTTTGTAGGGCCTGCGCCGGCAAATGTGTCTGTTTGGCATAATACTGGCATCCTTCACAGGATCGGACAATTTTTGTTGCGTCCGCCACCACGGTAGGCCAGTAAAAACCTTGACGATAAGCCTTGGCCATGATTGTTCGAGGTGCGGCGTGATGTCCACAGATACCTACGTGAATGTCCTCTAGTAGGGCACGTCCGTGGGCAATAGGAATGCATCGATGAAGGACACCCGAGTGCCCCTTTTTATATAGTTCACCATCGATGACAGCAAATGACTTGGCTCGACGGGCTAGCCGTCGTGCTTCAGTCCTGCCTGCGGGCAAGATTTCCCGGATGAGACAATTGAGGTATGGCTTCCTCCAATCATCTTCAGATCCGGGGTCCGAAGAAGCCACCCCCTGTTCCATCCGCGTCACTATGAAGACGGTAGGTTCAGAAGAGGGGTCGTCCCCCGGGGTCGGGCGAATCGCTCCGGGGTCGGAAGAAGCGGGGTCTGCCCGCAGGGTCGATCGAGCTGCCTCGGGGTCAAAAATGGAGTCAACTCCTTCCTTTCCGATCTTCACCGAAGGCTGGGCGAGATCCCTGGCAAATATTCCACTAGGAATGTGTTCTCGATTAGAGGCCATCTTAGCCAGGGCGTTGGCCTCCTCGTTGTCCCGATCGAAGGACGTGGCCTAGCTCCAGGCCATCGAAGCACTCCTCGAGTTTGCGCACCTCCTGGCAATATGCCGCCATCTTGGGGTCGTGACAGCTCGACTCCTTCATGACCTGATCAACGACAAGCTAGGAATCACCTCGAACCTCGAGGCGTTTTACACCGAGCTCCTTAGCTATTTGCAAGCCGTTCACCATGGCCTCATACTCTGCGACATTGTTGGAGGCTTTGAAGTGAAGTCATAGGGCGTACATCATCTTGACCCCAAGAGGGGAGACGAAAACCAGACCGGCTCCGGCACCGCTTTTCATTAGCGAGCCGTCAAAGAAGAGCTTCCAGCATTCGTGCTGGATGGGAGCCGGGGGTAGCTAGACTTCGGTCCATTCCGCAACAAAATCGGCCAAAACCTGCGACTTGATCGCCGTGCGAGCCCCATAGGTGATCTCATAACCCATTAGCTCAAGCGCCTACTTGGCTATCCGACCCGTGGCCTCAGGATTCTGAATGACCTCTCCCGGGGGAAAGTCGATACCACGGTGACGGAGTGCGCCTCGAAGTAGTGCCTCAGCTTCCTCTTCGTGATGAGGAGGGCATACGCCAATTTTTGGATTTACGGATAGCGGGTCTTGGTATCGGACAGGACCTTGCTGATAAAGTAGACTGGGCGCTGCACTTTCAGAGTGCGTCCCTCTTCTCTTCGTTCTACGACGAATGCGGTGCTCACCACCTGGGTGGTTGCGGCAATGTAGAGAAGCAAAGGTTCCTCCTTAGCGGGCGGAGTAAGGATTGGGGGACTGGTCAGCAGTTCCTTGAGCTTATCTAATGCCTCTTGAGCTTCGTCAGTCCACGTGAACTGATCCGCTTCCTTGAGGAGTCGGTACAGGGGTAGACCCCATTCACCTAGGCGTGATATAAACCGACTGAGCGTGGCGAGGCACCCCGTGATATGCTGTAACCCCTTAAGGTCCCGAATAGGCTTCATCTCAGTGATGGCCTTGATTTTGTCAGGGTTGGCTTCGATGCCTCGTTGCAAAATGATAAACCCCAGCAACATCCCTCTTGGTACGCCGAAAACGCATTTTTTGGGGTTGAGTTTGATGTGCTTTTCTTCGAGCCGAGCAAAGGCCAGCTCCAAATCGACTACGAGGTCACCGGTCTGTTTGGACTTGACAACGATGTCGTCCACATATACTTCGACAATCTCTCCGATGAGCTTGCCGAAGACCTTTACCATGCAGTGCTGGAAGGTTGCTCCCGCGTTCTTAAGTCCAAAAGGCATGGTTACGTAGCAGTACGAACCGAACGGGGTAATGAACAAAGTTGCGTGCTGATCGGATTCACGCATCTTGATCTGGTGATAACCAGAATAGGCATCAAGGAAGCATAGGGTTTCGCACCCAGAAGTGGAGTCGACAACCTAATCTATGCACGGTAAAGGAAACGGATCCTTAGGACACGCTTTATTAAGACCAGTATAGTCAACACACATTCTCCATTTCCCGCCTTTGTTTTGTACAATGACAGGATTAGCTAACCATTCTGGATGATACACTTCCTTAATGAACCCAGCCGCTAATAACTTCTTTACCTCCTCACCAATTACTCTACGCTTTGCCTCATCGAAGCGGCGTAGGCGTTGCTTCACCGGCTTGGAGTCGGGCTTGATCCACAAGGCGTGCTCGGCGACATCCCTCGGTATGCCGGGCATGTCCGAAGGCCTCGACGCGAAGATGCTTTAGTTCGCGTGGAGGAAGTCGACGAGCGCGTCTTCCTATTTGGGGTCGAGAGTGGTGCCGATCCACACCGTCATGCTGTCGGCGCTGCCGGGGTCGAGGGGCACAACACTACTACAAAAAAACTTAACCGCAACCTTTGATTTTGGGGCTCGGAGGCGGTTGGGCCGCATGCCCGCCTCGGTTAATCGGGCCCAGCCGAGGCTGGGCTGGCGGCCCAGCAACCGCCTCGGTTAATAGGTTAACCAAGGCGGGCTTTATTAAACAACCGCCTCGGTTAATGCCTATTAACCAAGGCGGTTGTGTTACAACAAAAACGCCTCGGTTGATATATTAACCGAGGCGGTTGCCTTTAGGAAACCACCTCGGTAAAGACATATTAACCGAGGCGGTTTTCTTTAGTAAACCACCTCGGTTATTAACCGAGGCGTTTGTTGTAACAAAACCGCCTCGGTTAATAGGCATTAACCGAGGCGGTCAGAGTTACAAATGCCCGCCTCGGTTTAGCCTGGGCTATATAACCAGCGCCCCACCTTCTTCTTCCCCATGACTTTCTCCTCCATTTTCGGGTTTTGAGCTCCCAAAACCCGAAAATGACCATTTTCTAGGGGGGAGAGTTTTGCTCTTGGATTTATTGAAGGGGGACACCGCAAGAGGTTGAATCTTACTCTTCTCCACTTATTTTCCTCTCTTTTCCATGGTTTGGAGCTTCCTCTCTAGATCTAGATCTAGATCTAAATGGACGAGAGAGAAAAGTAGATCTCCCATTTGTATTGATTGAAAATCGAATGTAGATGAAGGCTTACATGTTATTTTGTGTGCTTGTATGCGTATGTGTTGCAGTCATGGACGACCGGGAATGGATGTACAAGACATCGAGGCTAGATCCATCTTTCCTGGATCAGCTGAGGAAGAAGTTTATGCCCGCAGCGGAAAAACATCGTCTGAGTCTGGGTCGGGATCACATGATTTGCCCGTGTAGTCGGTGCACGAATCTGTTTGCCCATGAAGATACCATTGTACAGTCTCACTTGATTCGACATGGTTTTGTCAAGGATTACACCGTCTGGAAGCACCATGGGGAGCAAAATCCAGCGTCGACGACTTCTTACGGACCAAACTCGTCCACCACGTTAAATGATGAAGTACCAGAGGTCCCTCCGGAACCATCTACCTGTGTCCCAGGAACAGGCGACCAAGAAGGAAATCGTGATTACATTACGATTGATGATCTGCTTCAAGGTGATGATATTGGAGGTGGTGAAGATTGTGCGGATGTGTTGGATCCGAAGATGTGCAGCTTTTTGATAGAATTGCTAATTGTATGGATGAAGATGATGTTCTATTTGGGAATCCAAAGTGGCTCAAGAATTTTAAACAGATGAAGCAGGCGGCAATTGATCCCCTTTACAAAGACTGCCCAAAGCATTGGACGGCGTTACGTTTTGACCTGCAGATGCTTATGCTGAAGGCCCGGTATGGGTGGTCTAACACTAGCTTCAATGACTTGTTACGTATTCTCACAGATACATTCCCAGAGGGAAACAAAGTGCCCGCCAACACCTATCGGGCGAAGAAATTGATCCGGCCAGTGGCGATGAAGCTTAAAAAGTTTCATGCATGTCCTAATCACTGTATCTTATACCGGGGCAAGTATGAGAACTTGGAAAGCTGCCCGTACTGCGGTGCGAGTCGGTACAAGAAGAATGCTGGTTCTCGCATGAACGCGTATGAGGACGGACCGTCGGCTAGAGGGGCAAAGAAGAGGAAGACGACCAAGAAGCACTCATGCCGAGGATGAGGAAAAAGAGGGTTACACGCAGAGAAAAAGTCCTGCCCTATCTGTGTGGTACTTGCCTGTGATTGATCGCTTGCGAGCACTTTTCGGGAACCCAGAGGATGCACAGTTGATGTCCTGGCATGCATCACCTGAACGCAAGAAGGACGATGTCAAGCTCCGACACCCCTCTGATGGCAAGCAGTGGAAGAGTTTCGATGCCAAGTTCCCACTATTTGCCAAGGAAGCTAGGAACGTCAGGTTCGCATTGAGTACAGACGGGATGAATCCATTTGGTGACCTCAGCAGCACCCATAGCACATGGCCAGTCACTCTCACCATTTACAACCTGCCTCCCCATCTATGTCAAAAACGCAGATACCTTCTACTAACCATTCTTACTTCTAGACCAAAACAGCCAGGCAATGATATAGATGTGTTTCTAGAGCCATTGATGGAGGAAATGCAGAACTTAAGGGAAAAAGGGGTGAAGTTATTGGATGTGTTCTTAAAAGAGTCCTTCACTTTAAAAGCCATCATATTTGTCACAATCACCGACTACCCAGGTCTATTTTCATTGTTGGGACAGATTAAAGGTAAGACCGATTGCTGTGTTTGCATTGATGTACATGCTACAGTTATCTTAGCGCATCCCAGAAGATGGTGTACATGAGACATAGGCGATACATCTCTAGAAAGCATAGATACCAATAGCGTACGATGAATTAGTACTTCGACAACCAGGCAGAACCTCAACTTGATGAGCCGGTGAAGACGTGGTATGGGCAAAAGGTATTTCAAATGGTGAAGGACATAAACATTGAGTTTGAAAAGAAGAAAAAAGATGAAGGCAAACCGAAGACAAGAAAGAGAAAGCGGGATACAAAAGAGACGCAAGAAGAGCCTGTCCCCGCTATACCTTTCAAGAAGCAGTCTTGCTTCTTCAAATACCTATCATACTGGAAGGAGCTAGATACGCCCCATGCCATTGATTGCATGCACATGGAGAAGAATGTATTTGAGAGCACGATCGGGATCCTACTAAACATCAAAACAAAGACGAAGGATGGCCTGAAGTCGCATCAAGATCTAGTCAACCAAGGCATCAGGCCTGAAATTCACCCGACACCCGCGGCACAGGGTGGGAAAGTAGACCTTCCGGGTGCGAGCTATAACCTGACGTTAGATGAAAGGAGGGCTATGTGCAAGTGGCTTAGGGTAGTCAAGGTGCCAACTGGTTTCTCTTCCAACATCAAGAGCCTAGTCTCCATGAAAGATCTCACTCTTACCAACTTCAACTCTCATGACTGCCACGTCATGGTTACAGTGTTCCTTCCAATTGTGATCAGATGTATCGGTCCAGAGTATGTTAAGATGGTTATAACATGTATGTCCTACTTCTTTAACTGCATCACACAGAAGGTGATCGATGAGGCTGACCTGCCTGGCTTGAAATAGTTCATCGCGGAGACTCTTTGCCAGCTCGAGATGTGCTTCCCACCTTCTTTCTTTGATATAATGCCACGTTTAATGATGCACATGGTTGATCAGATACAGGACCTAGGCCCCGTATACCTACATCAGATGTGGACGTACAAGCAATTCATGTCCACTCTCAGCAGATACGTTCTTAACCG
The DNA here is from genome assembly GCA_015844335.1 of Chrysopogon serrulatus. Taxonomy (NCBI): domain Eukaryota; kingdom Viridiplantae; phylum Streptophyta; class Magnoliopsida; order Poales; family Poaceae; genus Chrysopogon; species Chrysopogon serrulatus. Next base: position 81 of record JADLZL010003090.1, on the reverse strand, counting down.
TGCTTACCCAGAGGGCTCCATGATCGAGGCATACACAACCGAGGAAGCTGTTAACTGGTGCACAACATACATTCGAGATGG
>JADLZL010003089.1:0-61217 GCA_015844335.1 Chrysopogon serrulatus | reverse complement strand
TGACCAAATACAAGGGGGGAGGTTTTGCTCTTGATTTCTTCTGAGGAGATAGCTAAAAAAGGTTAGTTTATGTGTTTCTTGCCTTATTTCCACCATTCTTGCTCAATCCTAGCCACTTTTGGGATCTAGGGTTTCACCTCAAGTGAGAGAGAAGAGCAGCTAGATTTTTATTTTTTTTTCAATAATTCTAGTCACTATTTATCTAGGGTTTCACTTTTTTTTATCTAGAGTTTAACCTTTAGAGTTTTATTAGTTACTCTTATTTAATTATTTAGTTATATTTAGTTTAATTAGCTAGTAGTGATGTTTTTAGTGGTTAGGCTTTAATTAGGGTTTTATTAATTAGTCTTGCTTTAGTTTTTAGGGTTTCATCTAATAAATTGATGCTTTAAATTATTAGTTATGTTTAGTTTATTTAGTTATATTTACTCTTATTTAATTATTAGTTTATGCGTCATATTGATGCTTGAAATTAGTTTTTTTTTTAATTATGTAGTTATGTTTTGTTAAATTAACAAGTGGTGAGACTTTAATTAGGGTTTTATTAATTAGTCTTGCTTTAGTTTTTAGGGTTTCATCTAATAAATTGATGCTTTAAATTATTAGTTATGTTTAGTTTATTTAGTTATGTTTACTCTTATTTAATTATTAGTTTATATGTCATATTGATGCTTAAAATTAGTTTTTATTTAATTATGTAGTTATGTTTTGTTAAATTAACTAGTGGTGAGGCTTTAATTAGGGTTTTATTAATTAGTCTTACTTTAGTTTTTAGGGTTTCATCTAATAAATTGATGCTTTAATTATTTAGTCTTATTTAATTATTTAGTTTTTTCTCTAATTATGGTTTCATTATTTAATCTTGTTTTAGTTTTCTAGATATTGATGCTATAATTATTTTGTTATATTTTGTTTAATTAAGTATTGGTAATTTTTTAATTAGAGTTTTATTAATTAGTCTTGCTTTAGTTATTATTGAGAGGCATATTTATTTAACTAGTTCTTTTAACTATATATACTTTAGCCCTGACGTGTATTATTTGAGAAATATACAAGCGAGGAGTCTTTTTTATCTGTATTCCTTTGAAGGAGTGTACTGATTATCTAAAGGTTAGTTAATTAATATCACAATGCATTCATATCTCCTTTTTAGTATTACGATATATGAATCTATTAAACTTTTAATAAGTATCAATGGATAGAGCATTCTGGATGTATAACTTAGACAGAGTAGATCCATCATACATACCGAGGTCCGTAGGTTTATTGATGCTTTGCCAAAAACTATGCTTTTAGAATACAGACATCTAAACACATATGTTGTCCTTGCATAGACTGCAGAAATCTTATTGTTTTTGAAGACACAAATCCAATCATGGCTTATCCGATCTGGCCGAGAATTTATGAATGATTACTTGATTTGGACAAAACATAGAGACGGTAGCTCTGCGCCGTATATAACTGGAGACCCTATGAACATCGGTGTCAATGGTCCAGATAGACTTATTGACGATGTATGCCAGTTCGTACAGAGACAGAACACCATTGTCCCTAGCAGAGTGAACATGTTGTGCCCGATGTTGATGATGATGCAAATGTTGGAGGAACCGACGACAACAGAACTCAAGTAGAGGATGAAGATGCAGAATTTATTGCTACACTATTGCGTCGTCATACAGATCCATCAATATTTTTTATGAAAGGGATGGAGGCCTTAGAGCAGGCAGCAGCAGAGCCATTGTACGATGAGAGTAAGGGTTGTACCAAAGAGTTCACGACATTATGGTCTGTGCTTAAGTTATTGATGTTGAAAGCTAGGTATGGATGGTCCGATGCCAGCTTCGATGCATTATTGAGTACTCTCAGAGATATGCTTCCAAAGGAGAACAAAGTGTCTGCTAACACTTACTATGCAAAAAAGCTAATCAGTCCTCTTACTATGGGTGTCCAGAAGATCCACGCTTGCAGATATCACTGTATCCTAAATCGAGGTGAATACAAAAACTTGAACTAATGTCCAAATTGTGGTGCAAGTCAGTACAAGACGAAAAAGACTATCTACAAGAGAAGAATGCAACTTCTGTTTCTAAAGGGAAGAAGAAAAAGAAGACCCAACAGAGTTCAAAACCCTGCAACAAAGAAAATAAAGAAGAAGACTATTATGCACAGAGAAGGGTTCCTGCTATGGTCATGTGGTATCTTCCGGTAGTTGACCATTTAAGGTGTTTGTTTACAAACCCTGAGGATGCAGAACTTATGACCTGGCATGCTTCTGACAAGCATAAAGTAGATGGAAAGCTTCGACATCCTACCGATGGGAAGCAATGGCAAAAATTCAATGCTGACCACCCAGAATTTGCTAAGGAGACAAAAAATATTAGGTTCACACTGTGTACTAATGGAATGAATCCCTTCACCGAAAGGAGCAGCAAGCACAACACGTGGCCGGTGATCCTCACCATCTACAACCTCCCTCCACACTTGTTGTAGAAGCACAAATACCTTTTGCTAACCATTCTTATTTCTGGACCTACACAACCTGACGTTGATATAGATGTATTCTTGGAGCCATTAATGGAGGAAATGAGAATATTGTGAGATACAGGTGTTGACATGTTAGACGAATACCGGAAAGAGTTATTCACACTGAGAGCAATAATTTTTGTTACGATCAATAATTACCCAGCTCTCTTTGTATTGTCAGGACAGTTCAAGGGTAAGATCGGTTGTGTAGTATGCTTGGATGAAACCTTTTACATGTCCCTCAGCGCATCCAATAAGATAGTATACATGAGACACAGGCGTTTCTTATCGAAAGGACATAGGTACCGCTTATGAAAGATGGATAGGTACTTTGATAATTATGATGAAATAAGGTCCACTGCTCCATCAGGTAATAGTAAAGGTCATAGAGTGTACAAGATAGTTAAGAACATCAAGTTTATATTTGGCAAGAAGACAAAAGATGGAAAAGCAAGAAAGGATGTGAAGCCAACTCCTGGGGCTATATTCAAGAAGATGTCAATTTTCTTCAAGTATTTGCCATATTAGAAAGAGTTTGATGTACGGCACGCGGTCAATGGTATGCACATTCAAAAAAATGTGTTTGAAAGCATAATTGGTACCTTGCTAGACATAAAGGGCAAGACAAAGGAAGGATTGAGTTCACGTCAGGACTTGGTCAATTTGAAGATAAAATTGGAACTTCATCCATTTTGCTAGATAATGGAAAGTACCACCTCCCGGCAGCATGCTACAACCTGAGTATGGATGAGAAACATACGATGTGTGTTTGGTTGAAGAAATTGAAAGTTCCAGTTGGATTCTGCTCCAACATTAAGAGCATTGTATCAATGAAGGACCTTACACTCACCAACTACAACTCATATAATTGCCATGTGATGCTGACAACTTTCCTCCCTGTTGCCATCAGGGCTATAAGTCCAGTGTTCTTAAAGATGGCAATCACACGGTTGTGCTTCTTTTTTAACGAGATATCACAGAAGGTAATTGACCGAGAGCAGTTGGAGTCTCTTTAGGAATTCACAATGGAGACAGTGTCACAGCTTGAGATGTGTTTCCCACCATCTTTCTTCGATATAATGGTACACCTTGTCGTGTATTTGGTGCCATAAATACAGATATTGGGTCCCATGTATTTGCATGAGATGTGGACATATGAGCGTTTTATGTCAATACTAGATGGGTATGTATTCACTCGTGCTCGTCCTGAGGCATCCATGATAGAGGGATACACTACCGAAGAGGCCATTGAGTCCGAAGGTCCATTCTGCAATAATTTCCTAAAAGACCAGATTGCAATAGGTTTGTCTCCGTCCCGATATAAGGGCAGACTATATGGGTGTGGGAGGATGGGCCGGAAATCATTCATCCCGTCAGACTATAATATTGTGCTCGAGGCGCATCATAGCATCATGCATCAGCTCTCGATAATGGAGCCTCTAATCAAACAACAAATAGAAGAGCTAAATGATCATAACCCTGGGCAAACAGAGGATTGGCCATCAAAGGAACACAAGCGTCAATTCACCTCATGGCTAATGGAGCAGAACATTACAAATGAAGAAAAAATTGAGCAACAAACAATCAAGAGGTTGGCAGCTAGACCATCTCGCCAGGTCACATCATGGCAGACCTATGACATTAGTGGCTTCACATTTTGTACCACTTTTAGGGACAAAAAGATTATGGCGTAAAATAGTGGTGTTTATTGCGAGGCCATAGATAATTCAGATAAAAATGCTACATACTTTGACTTCGTTGAGAAGATATGGGAACTAGACTATGATTTATTTAAGACGTCTTTGTTTTGATGCCAATGGGTTGATGACAAACATATCACAATGGACAACTATGGCCTGAGAGTTCTTGATCTAAGTAAAGTAGGCTATAAGGATGATCTTTGGATCCTTGCTACCCGTGGTGCAATGTGTCTTCTATGACGAACAGATTCTTTCTAAGGAAGAGAAGAAAAGTAGCGATAAGACCAAGCATATAGTTTTTTTCTAGAAAACAAAGAAGATTTAGGAGTTGATGGTGCACTTGACCTAGATGACTTCAACCAGTTCGGGCACCTGTCTCTCTTTGAAGATTATCTTTCAAAGATAAGGAATGTTAAGCGTAATATCCTCAAAAATTTATTGCCATGGGTGCGCCACGATAGAGAAGGCGAGAACAAGAGTCGGTTAGTTTTATCTAGTTAAGTTAAATATTAGTTATTGTCATATATAACAATTTATCGCTTATAATTTATACTCTTGTATTACTTGTCTTGGTATTCGTTTTCTAATTATTTAAGTTCTTTTCTTTCTACTTATTGATATTTATTTTCTAATTGTTTAAGTTCTTTTCTTTGTACTTCTTGATATTTATTTTATAATTGTTTAAGGTATAAAAACAAATAACCTAAAACAAATTGTCTAAAACAAATAACCTAAAACAAATAACCTACAAGAATAACCTACAAGAATAACCTACAAGCAATAACCTTAAAGAAATTGCTCTTCTTGGTATTTATTTTCTAATTGTTTAAGTCCTTTTCTTTCTACTTTTTGATAACCTAAAATAAATAGCCTTAAGGAAATAAGCTAAAAGAAATAACCAGAAGAAATAACCTAAAAATAACCTAAAGAAATAGCCATAAAAGAAATAACCTAAAAAACCTAAAGAAATAACCTAAAAAAATAACTTAAAAAATAACCTAAAGAAATAACCTAAAATAAGGAAACAATTACAGTTCTTTTGTTTCTACTTCTTTAAGTCCTTTTCTTTCTAAATATATAGCTCAAAAAAATTAAGGAGAAACCATAAATAAGAAAACAATTACAGTCCTTTTCTCTCTACATATATAGCTGTAAAATATTTTCTTATAAACATCTATAGTATAAAAAGAAAAGTATATAAAAGATAATATGTAGTCCTAAAAGAAATCTTTATAGTATAATATATAAAAGAAAAGTATGTAAAAAGAAATATAATATATACTAGATCCTAAAATAAAACATTAATTATTGATTATAAGCTTAGTTAGAGTTAATATCATTCACAAAAAAGAAATACATTAAGAAAAAAAAAAAAACATTTTCACCGGGCGGTTGGCTAAGTCCACCGCCTGTGAAAACAGCTTCTGAGGCGGTAGTCTTAGTGAACCGCCAGTGAAAATGGTTTCTACTGGGCGGTTCACTAAGACCACCGCCTGTAGAAATGCACCCGCTACTTATACCGCCCACCAGACTTGAAATTTTCACAAGTCCGGTGGGCGAGTTCTTTTGAAATCAACGCCGTCAGGCGCCTAATTTTCCGGAGCACCGCCGCCCCATGCACGGCCGCCGAGCGCCGCCCCTTCCCCTGCCCGCCGAGCCCCGCCGCTTCTTCCCCGTCCGCTGGAGGACCGCCGTCGGAGCACCACACCACCCCATCGACGCACCACCCACGCCGACCACCGCGCGTCGCCGTTCTTCCGGCGCCGGTGAGCACCTCTATTTCCGTGCGGGGAGGGGGCCATCGGTGGAGGGGCGCCCCGGCGTGCCGCCCAGACCGACCCTCGAGGCGCGGCGGCGGCCCCCCACCACCGGGCGGCGCGGAGGGCCCCGCCGCGGCGGCGACTTCGCGGGCTTGCCGCTTGCGGGCGGCGCGCCTATGGGCTCTTTGGGCCGTGATGGGCCTAGGCAGGCCGGCCGCTGCCCTTTTTTCAATTTTTAAGTTAGTTTTATTTGTAAATATTGAAAACTAATATTTATACTAACTTAAAAAATAATTTGCTATACATTAGTAAATATTAATAACAAATATTCTTTTAAGTATACTATATTATAATCTTTATTGTATGCAAATGTAATAATGTGTATGCAAATGTAATAATGTGTATGTACTAATTATAAGGAAATGTTTATTATTTTATTAACTTCATTTTTTGCAAATATCTTTCTTTTCTAAGTACTATATTATTTTTATTACTAAATATTTTGTATGTGTTATTGTATGTGCTAAGTACTTTGTTTACTAAGTACCTTTTTTGTTTTTTAGTAATGGCCCAAATAATTGTATATACATTAGTCATTAAATATTAATGGCTCAAATATTAATTTACATCAACGCCGCGATAGTCGCCAAATGAATCATCGTGCCACCGTCTTCTCATCGTTCTTACGCCGCCCTCGATTCAGTCTTAGTGTTATTTCATAATGACTTAGTGTTATTTCATAATGACTTAGTGTTATTTCTAATGACTTAGTGTTATTTTTCAAGTGTTATTTCATAATGACTTAGTGTTATTTCCTAATGAGTTAGTGTTATTTCATAACCACTTAGTGTTATTTCCTAATGACTTAGTGTTATTTCATAATGACTTAGTGTTATTTCCTAATGACTTAGTGTTATTTCCTAATGACTTAGTGTTATGCCCTATTGACTTAGTGTTATTTCCTAATGACTTAGTGTTTTTTATGAAATGTTATATTAGAGAAGATGGCTAAGTTAATGACTTTGTAAAGTTAATGACTTAGTGTTAATGACTTAGTGTTATTGATTTAGTGTTAATAACTTAGTATTAATGACTTAGTGTTATTGACTTAATGTTAATGACTTAGTGTTAATGACTTATTATATTTGAAGTTAGCGAGAAGATGACGTCTCCAAAATCTAAAGACCATCAGGTAGATGACCGGTGTGCAGAGTCACCCACTAAGACTCACACACCCCCGAAGCCACGGTGAGTTTCACGACATTATGAAAGTCTTGCACTTTTTTATCATAAAACCCTATCAAATTAACGGATATAGTTATTGTCATGCATAGAATGGTAAATCCTCTGGAAAAAAAAGATGATGATTTCCATGGTGACATGTTGGAAGAAGAGGAAGATGACGGCAACCGAAGTGATCCATGCCCTAGCATAGATAGACAACGTCAAAAAAGTATTGACCCATTATGATCCCAATGATGAGGTATACTTAGTACATAAAAAAGCGAATACTTCACTTCATAGTATTATACGCGCCGATCCTTACACTCTTGAATTCCTTCGGCCAGAAGGTTTTGTCTCAAATGCGGGAGATTCTAGCGGAAGAAGAAGACGTGCCATCCAACGAAGCACCAGAAACGACTAAGACAACCACTTCTAAATCAAGAAAAAGGAAACAGAGTGACCGAAAACGTAGTGACCGAGGAACAAACAAGTGGCCAGAGAAGACATATATAATTCCCAACATCGGCCTAAAAGGAGGGCCTCTAGTGTCTGATGTGGTGGCTGCCAAGATATGAAATACAATTGGTTTTTTGGTTAGGGATAAATTGGACATCACAATCTCCAGGTGGAAGGATGTCGATGCGAATAAAAGGAAAGAGCTATGGAACAAGTTTATAGAAAGGTTTGTTTTCCCTATGGGGACGGATAAACTTGTGAAGGATTATTTTTCTAAGCAGATTACAACATCATTCCGTAACTATAGATCTGAGATGAATACCAAATTTCTCAAATATGGGTTGGATCTAACGAGCAAGTATAAGATCACCCCTGGGTAGTGGAAAATATTCAAGGCGCAGGAGAACGACCCATCTTTCAAAGCCAAGAGTGAAGCTGCTTCAGAACTAGCAAAGAGGAACAAATATCACCATCACCTTGGCACCGGTGGTTACAAGCTACAAGTTCTAAAATGGCGGGCAGAGGAGGAGGAGCTAAAGAAACAAGGCTTTTCTGTGCTATCAGAGGAAGTTGGTGAGAGGACAGTGAATTGGCTCAGAGGTAGATGAACCAAACAAACTGCTACCGGTGTGAACTGTCCCTTAGACATCACAGTCCCAGCTGATAAGATGTTGGAACTAGCAGTGGTGGTTAAAGAAGGAAAATTGAAGTCACAAAGGGAGAGAGACATCTTGAGTCTTGGACTGGACAACCCTGAGCATCCTAGATGTGTACGAGGCATCTCGTCAAAGATGGGATGGAAAGAAGGATTTAGTGAGGAGTGGGTGGGCATGTATAAGAAAAGAGATCGATATAAGAAAGACATGAAGCAATATTTTGAGGAACAGGCTAAGGAACAATTCAAAAGTATGATATCAGATTTTCTAACAAATCCTGATCCCCACCGATGCGTAAGTTAGCTAGTGCAATGTCTGTTCAGCAGATGAGCATACAAGGCCCACAGATGCAGCTCATCCCAACACAACCCTTGCCTGGAGCTCAGGAGATGATTCATGCCAAGTCTGCTCAATCTCCTCCCTTTTCAAGTAGTGTGGGGTCTACGGAAAACACACACCACTACCCTGTGGATGACATTATTGGGCCGACACCTTGCAAACTGGTCATACGATATGGTATGAAGCATCAACGTACAAGGGAGGTAGCCACGGCCTTCACGATCCCCGGACGTGAGTACCATCGTGCTCCTATACCAGAAGACTACTGTAGGGTAGAAGTGTTAACGGTCGTCCCTGGACACAAGGATGATGTGCTAGAAATATCTGGCCCCGAGGGTATTGAGACACTCGGACAGGCCATTAATAATTTCATCATATGGCTTCGAAGAGATGTCCAGTTGACCTAGCCACCACCTTCCTCAGAAGCCCTGCCAGAAACTCAGGAGTCAACACCTCTCGACCATCAATAGGATCCAACACCATCCCCTTCTGCCAAGTATCTTCCTAACCCACCATCACCCCCTGCTGCCGATCCTTCACGAACCCCACCGTCAACATCGAAACCAGCAGGATCTTTGCCACAAACAACTACACCAATCTATGAGCCTGCTTCTTCCCCACCGCCTCAAGACATCGAAGCTTCGCTTTGGACACCACCGCCGCCACCAAAGAAGATCCAAGAAAAACCTAAGAAGAGAAAATTTCCTGTTCCCAAATTGGTCCCCCTCTACGAGCCAAAGAAAAAAACTGCTAGCACTGCCAAATTTTTAGAAGGGATTGCGCAGATTCGCAAGTCACATACCGTGGACTTAGCTGAGCAGCAGAAGTCAGCAGAAGGAGCAGAGATCAGAGCAATAGAGATCATGAAGCCAACATGGGATGACTATCAAAACATCCCTGATACATATATACCCGACAGGCCTCTACTGAGTTGGGAAAAACTCCAAAAGCTCCCGGCTGGTATAAAAAGACTTCATGACTAGTATATGAGAGCAGCTGCTATCGGGATCGACGCAATCAAGTAAATATACCACCATCGCTTTCAAAAGTGAACGAGATACGGCTTTCATTACTTTTGAGAACATGTGGTTGATGATGAACCTTAAAAGCGGCTCGACGTTCAGCTGCGCGCTATTTGCATTGTAAGTCTAGCTCTCGTACTAACACGAACTTCGTTTATTATTATTGACTTCTACTAAGATTGAATTTCCAACATGCACTTGTGCCTTGCAGAATGCAATATGAGCAAGACGAGTTTATTTACGGTCCTGGACCAAACCAGAATGAAAGCAAACGGACTGGGTACCTTAGTCCAAAAAAAATATGTGGAAATCAGCACACCTTCTGTATTGGTCCCGACAGCGATCATTTGAAGGGGTTATTAAAAAAAGACACTGCAAAGAGAATAAAAGATCTGGAGGAGGATCATGAGACTAAATACGCCACCTACATAGGCCATACATTGCTTCAGTTCAAACACAGGGAAGTCGTAGTTGCCCCTTATAACTTTAAGTAAGTATGAGTTTATATATATACATCGCCTTAAGTATCGGTTTATATAAATGCATAACAACTTGGTTTCGATCGTCTTGTAGCAAATGACCACTGGATATGCTTCTTCATTTATCCTAGGGATGGAAGGATGCCGGTCTTTGACTCCATGAGACTACTGATCTGAAAGATATGCAAAATTCCAAACCATCTTAGAACGGTAAGCCAATAAAATATAGCATGCATCTTTTTATCGATGAGAGTTTAAGATTGCTGCTAACTGATTCTTTTTGAGATCATAGATGTTATATATTCTATAAGTTAAGAGGTGGAGTGTATGACTTGTCCAAGAAGGGGAAGGAAATAAGAATATTTCACAAGTGGCCGGTACGTAAATTTATGAATCAATATCATGCATGTTTAATATATAAGATGGTATTACAAGTAAATAACTGTATGCAATTTATGTAGTGCCACAAGCAACCAACCGGTTCGGTGCACTGTGGATTCTACGCGCGTGCGAAGTTCATGAGAACGGCCGGACGGTACATCGGGAACCCCGATAAGGTACCACTAATAGTTACGTTTATATTTATATCATTAAAAATACAAATATATGTGTCGGAAATATATATAATGCTTATAAACTTCCTTTTCGGACATATCAAGAATCGGCGCTCAAAAACTTCGACGAGCAAACTCTCAGTATGGAATAGTTGATGACCTCTGCTCATTTATCATGAGAGAAATCATTCCTACAGAGAGAAAATATCACCATACTGAGAAAGCCCTTAGAGAGGCCAGAGTTCAGAGCGCTAAGGGACATTAGCGCTCTAAAATTAAGTCGAAATGATTATTAGATTCATCTCCACTGTAAATTTTATTATCATATCATGGCCGAAAAATAATTTTAATGTATATAATGTATGATGTAATTAAATTATTAATGATATATATATGTATATAATTATTATATGGTATAATTACTTTTTGTTAATGTATTTCTCATAATTAAATAGCCTTTTAATTGATCATAGTAAGAGAGAAAGAGGGGGGAGAAGGGAGGAAGATGAGGGGGAGAGGAGTGAGGGAGGAAGAGGGGGGACAGAGAGGAGGGACGGAGAGAGGAGAGGGCGCCACCTCAAAAAACAAAAATTCAAATAAATTTGGGTGGGAAAAAAAATAATACAGGCAGTTCACTTAAAGCAACCGTCTGTGGAAATGTCATTTCCACAGGCGGTTTCTTATGTCAACCGCTTTGGAAATGCATTTCCACCGGGCGGTTTTTAAACAACCGCCTTTGTGAAAATGCATCATTTTCACGGCCTCCAAAGACAAAGCGGCAGCCAAAATGCCTATGCAAAGGTGTTTGGAACCGCCTGTACAGAGTCTCTGTGTACTAGTCTGAATGAACTCACATAAGCAGGCAAACCACAACACACTAGTGCAAAACTATAATAAAGTATCGGTTGAAAAACCCCTGTAGTCTCGGATTTCTAACCGAGACTGTGAATCTAGGAACAAATGAATCCACTGGTCCTCGTTGGTTATATAAATCGGGACTAGCGGTTCCAGCCTGGGTCCTATGGGCGGCCATGTCATGCACCCAGTGGCAGAGCCAGAAATTAGATATAGAGGGAGCCGAACATTAGATATAATAGAAATTTCTAGTAACATTAGATATATTCTCGTGTATTGTACTGGAATTTTGTGCCCATACCTATAGTAACTAACCAGAAGAAAATGATAAAGAAACTAATAACCTTAGTTATCAGAGACGCGTGAGCTTTGAAGACTTTGTATTGGACACAAACACATGATTTTGGTTTTCGTATCGGAACCATGTTGGATGGGCACAGGTGAGCTTTAAGTGGAGGATGATTCATATTGGATGCCGATCCATCTGTGAGTAGGTATCGAAACATTGTATCACCAGGTAGATGATATTATAGTCTTTATTTAGGTGTAGAGAAGAGATAGGTAGTAATCACGATTAAGACCTGTTTAGAACACATAGCTATTCTATTTGTGTTTTTGATGTGAGATTTCTATATCGTTGCTATAAAATTCATATGTTCAAATTATACCTAAAGAAACTGAAAATAATGCTCTAGTTTTACTCTTTGACTCTTCAGGGACATACCTGATTTTTCTATATATTCTACTCGCATTGCAAACACTCAGCCAAATATTTAAAAAACAGCCATAGCCAAATATCTCTATAGACGATTAATAGCTTAAGACTTGTTACCAAGCTTTGCCGATTGCCTCAGTCAAGGCACTAGGCGAATCCTACTTTGCCGAGCATAGCACTCAACAAATCTGGAGGAATTTTTTTTTCTTTTTTGCATTCTATTGAATCGATCAACAAATATATCACATGTATATCATAAAAATTAAATATATATCACAAAAGCCATATATATATCACAATCATCACATATAAATATCACATGCATCACAAATAGCATCTATAAGTTCTGACAACCATCACAAGTGCAGCATCCACATGTCTAAAGTCCAGAAGTTCATCACAAATAACATCAACAAGTTCATCACGACACAAGTTCATCCAAAAGGAGGAATCTGAGTACCTAACGGCAGAGATCTATCATTTAGAGGTGTTGGATTTTTCGAACCCACCGACTACACTAATGAGACCAAAATTATCGTGTATTCCTTTACACCAAGTGCCTGGCACTTGGCAAAAAGGTCTTTACCGAGTGTCTTTCTTTACCAAGTGTAGCACTCCGCGAAGACATTCTTTACTGAGTGCCCGATATTTGGTGCTCGGCAAAGAGTTTTACACTCAGCAAAGGACCTGTGTCCGGCAGTGTCTTACTCATAAGTGACTCTGAGATGCAGTGGGAAGAAAGCAACACGTGAGACTAGCCATGGGGTTGGATGGCGGCCTTTTCCTAGGTCGTTTTTCTGCTATTTCTTGTTATTTTTCCAACCCGATTTATAAATTTTGGGAAACCATTTACCGTGGTGGTTTATGTAAGTCGTCGGTGCAAATGGATATACTGTATATGTTAAAGTACTGCCATGGCTGCACTGCTAGGTACCTAGAGAGACAATTGTAGCCAGAGCTTGCAGCACTGTGCTATTGGTACAGTATCTACAGAGTGCCAATTGCAGCCTGAGCTTGCAGCTGCAGCTGCAGTCATGGCAGCCGAAAAGGCGCAAAGCATTACGGATCCCTCAATACATGTACTCTTTTGATCTTGATACATAAATATTTTGATCCTGGTACATAAATAGTATCACTAGATAGCTCATTGTGTCTATTTCTATATTTATTTAACAGTATAAATGTTACTGATATTTTTTATAAGTCTGATTAAACTTAAGAAAGTTTGATCGGTATGAATACTATGGTGATAATTATTATTTTGGAAAGGAGGAAGTATAATGTATTAGTGTATTACACCAACACATTAAGGGCCAGGATATATGAATATGTGGAGAACAGATCGATTGATGCAGACTGAGCTTTTTGTCGTAAACAAGGGTGTCACGGTACGGTGGCTCCACATCCACGTGGGCTCGATGCGGACTAGCTTGACAATATTGCCCTCACGGGCCAAGCTACCTATTTTCTCCAAATCACCCATCCGTAGCTTTGAAATAACACCCTTTCCATTAGTATATTCCACGCCTAATCTAGAGTGAAACCAAATAAATTTAACGATCCCCTTTCTCATTATGTTACTCATTTGACATAGCTGAAACTAGGGTAGCTTAAGTTAATCACCAGTAAAAACAGAATTAAATTCTTATAGTTTCTATGATAGTGTTTCTATTATAGAGAATCTAAAAACATAAATTTTATATGATGAAGATATATTTTTTTAAAAAAATCAGCGGTCAATTTCAAAAAATTCTATAGGTGGTAAATCTTATATCATGAAGCTATATATTTTTTTTAAAAACTAGCTATATATTTTTTAAAAAAGAATTCTTACCAGTGAAATTAGTGAAAATTTCTATACTTCTATAGGTTGCAAAACTATATTTTTTTTGAAATGGACAGTTAAACATACTTATTAATATTTGACTTAGGACAAATCTAATATCACATATAAAAAAAAAGTGGGGGAGTAGTTTTTAACATGAGTATTTAACGAAGGTAAACGGTATATCAAAAATATTTCAATTGTTAATTCAGTTACTACCAATCAAATTTTAGATGAAGAAACTTTGCAGCCAAATTGTAATACTGCATTCTGCAAGACTCATCAGCGAACTGCCGATTTCCTCTTTCTCTATTTCTGGTATTCTGGTGGGCATTTGTTGGGAAGTATACTCTAGAACAACAACAACCTGAGCACATGAACAGCAGATCTCGCATAGATTCTGACAACGGACAGTTTAATTTACAAACACTTCCTCCCCAACTTTCGATGCAAAAGGTGCTCTACAACTTCTATTCTGGTACAGATACTGCCACTATAATGTTCTTTTACCATTTCGAGACTGCATACATGCTCGGCCACGTGTTCATCCTGTTTTATTCCTGCAGAAATAAAATAGCACGAATCGAGATTACACCACGTAACGCGACAACCACAACACAACAGCAATACAATTATACAAGTAGGAGCACTAGTAGTTCTTTATTTTGTTATTAGTATTAAATTAAGATAGATGCCCTTTTCTGAACTCTTTTGGAAAATATACTTTTATACGTATATATATAAATTCGCGCTGTTTTTCACTGCACCCCCATGTGCTTGTGCTTTCGTGCGTCCAGCGCGGCGCTGCCGTCCTGCCGGGCTCCGCTCGTTCGAAGGGGACAAGGATTCCGTCACCGCGGTGGGGTTCAAGCGCATATGACAAGCCGGAAAAGTGGTGGGCTCGGCCGTGGAATTTGCTCGGTTTTAGCGCGGCGGCCTCGGCCACGCCCCGCGGCCTCAGCGCAAGTACCACCCCCGGTCCCCGGGCGTTGTTTAGCGCGGGACCCTGACGCTGAAAAAACAGACGCCGCCACGCCGGTCAAGAATTGGCTTAGGGTTTCAAAATTGTGGCCAGCCTCGAACAGAACACTTGGAGAAGAGAACGTCATGCGGGTACGTTGGTACTGGGGTGCACTCGTGGTTTATATGGTAAAAAAAAAAGGCCATCCTCTTTTTTACTTAGTTTATTTATTTTCACTTCCAAAGATTTTGTAGCTAAATTGTCGTTCCTCTGTTGATACGGACTGATAGTATGGATCTGATTGGTTGCCTGCATTAGTCTATATTATATACTCCCTCCGTTTCAAAATAAGTGTCGCTGTGGGATGCGTGTCACAAGTTTGACTTAATTTATAGAAAATACGTGTAATATTTATATCTCTAAATAATTTTGTTAAAAAACTAGATCTAAAGATCTTTCCGATGATACTAATTATGATACTAATCAATGATATTTAATATTTATTAAAATTACCGGTATTTGTTTCTCGGGAAGCGAAGCGACAGATATTTTGAAACGGAGGGAGTATACTACAATTTGTTTATGTTTGGTTGTTCGTAGAGACTTACACAGTGCTCAAAATAGATCAATATAGCATTAATTAGTAAGATAATTTTTTCGTACTAGATAATATAGGTTTGCATATGCCGATGAATGCACAAAAAAAAAAAATATTTTCATATTATTTACTTTTACTAAAAACATGAGGATACAACATAAAAGGTGATTATATGTATGTAGTACAGTCCTGATCGCTTATTTTATCACCCGAATTTATCGGTTGTTCGAATTGTATTTTTCTTCTTAACTATGTTTTCTTCTAATAGCAAATCACCTGGCTTGTCTTATCAGTCGGTTTATGTGGCAAACTAACAAAAAATTATCGGACTCAGCTTACTCATGTAGGACAACTGAACATGAAGTCACTGCACTACGGGGAACAGTTGCTTTGCCGAGTGCACGGGCACTCGGCAAAAAGCCTCAAATGCACTCGGCAAAGGCTTTGCCGAGTGCCGCACTCGGCAAAGCGCACTCGGCAAAGAACCTGTCGACAAAGGTTTCTTTGCCGAGTGCCCGACACTCGGCAAAGATCAAAATGAAAAAAAAACCGAAAATAATAGTAAAAAAAATTTTTTAATCGGGGGAGGGCCCCACCGACCAGCGCCCATCCATCTCTCGTCCTCGTGGGATTTTTTTCGGCATTTTTTGAAACTATGTGTCCAACGGGATTCGAACTCATGACCTCTCCCTCGCGCGACACCTCCCCTACCACTGCACTACACACTCACATGTGTATATATTCCGTTTTAGTTTCCTAAATATTATATAAAATCGAGCGAAAATTGCTTGTTTAAGGCTCTAAACGAATTCAAATAAAAAACTTGTCAACTACAAAGTTTCATAACTTTTCCAGATCTACAATTTTTATTTAAGGAGTTTCTCCATCCGAGGTCGTTTATAAAATTCGAATTTCAAATTTGAGCGGATTCGAGATGCAGGTTCGCATAACAAGATGAATTCAAATGAAAAATTGCAAACTACAAAGTTTCATAACTTTTCGAGATCTATAACTTTTATTTTGGGTGTTTTCCCCATCTGAGATACTTTCAAAAATTCAAATTTCAAATTTGAGAAATGTGAGCGTACTTTTCGTTAGCAAAATTAATTTAAATTAAAAAATATTCAACTACAAAGTTGTATAATTTCTCAAGACCTACATCTTTCATTTTGGTCATTTGATCATCCGACATAATGGTAGAAACATGTTTTACAAATCTTATATATGTCTCTTGTAGTATCGTAAACTACAAGAGAGATATGAAAGATTTGTGAATAGATTTAATTTTACTTTATTAAATTAAGAAATGGCCAAAATAAAAGTTGTAGATCTTTAAAAGTTATACAATTTTGTAGTTGAAAATTTTTTCATTTAAATTAATTTATCGCTCCAAAATATACTCTGAAATGTGTCTTTGCCGAGTGAAAAAAAACACTCGGCAAAGATCTTCTTTGCCAAGTGTCAAAAAAAATAACACTCGGCAAAGAGACTTGTTTGCCGAGTGCCAAAAAAAGCACTGGGCAAAGAGCTCTTTTGCCGAGTGCTTTTTCGGCACTTTCGGCAAAGAAGCCTCTTTGCCGAGTGCTTTTTTTTTTTGCCGAGTGTTTTCCTTTGGCACTCGGCAAAGAGCTCTTTGCCGAGTGTGCCCGAAAAAAAAACACTCGGCAAAACATTTGACACTCGGCAAAGAGCCGGATTCCGGTAGTGCTGCTAGGTTGTGCTACACAAGATCTAATACAGACTAAGCCTAGTATAAATAACCGATCAGACAAAACATGCTATTGTTTCGGTCTTTCGGAGTCCATAGTGTCATTAGCCTTTGCTGATCAAAGAATCGTTAATGTCCACAACTTTGGCTTCCCATTTCTATTGCAATATATTATAATACTTCTTTCTCCGTTTGCTTCTCACTTTTACCGTCCACACCTTTCCAATCCAAATTCAACACGAGATCACGTTTTCAATTCAAAACGAGACCAAAACGCCTCTTTTATTTACAGAAATATGTCTACTAACTAATATAATTGATATAATAATGGAATTTCTTTTTTGCGATTATGGATTTTTGTTTCTAGACATTTACAATTGTACACAAAGGAACTGATAACCCTAGTTGGCATCTTCACAGCATTCAACCCAAAACAGTACTGTCTTAATTATATTGTGCTGAATGTCAAAGTAAATCACGTTGCCTGCAGAATCCTGGGTTGGAGTGGCAGGTCGTCAAGTGAAAAATCACATCTTCTCAAGATGATTTGTTTACTCCTGATGAAGTGATGAGGTAACTATCACCACAAGAAAGGTTACCGTTGCACTGTAACCGATCAGCTAAAGCAACAACCAGCCAATCAACAGGACAGGCTGCACAAGACCCTCTCATCGCATTTCATCGATTAAGAACTCGTGAACACAAAGCAACTGTTTAGTTACGTTAAAATAACATACTCGTAACCCGTGAACCCATTTTTTCTAGCAGGAGGCTGGGAAGGATCTTGATGACAAACATGGGCAAACCTTTATTTGATGTCCCCGAGTTGTTACCTCATACTAGTAACAGTTTTAAGACACCTTGTTACTGTTAGGAGCAGGCTCGTAGCATGATTCCACTTCCCCAAATCATTGGGTAGCAACATCTGATCTGTTGAAGCAAAGTTTTTCTGATTTGAGGCAGATGGGAGGGTGTCATTTATATGGAGCAATGTCTTTTCAAGTCCAGCACCAATTGCTATCGGTAGTACGAAGCTGAGATGCAAAGCAGAATGGATGAAGCTGTAGTCACAATCAAATCCTGGAATGAGATACTGCGAATTAGTTTCACTATAGCTGAAAACTGCATATGACAACTGAAAGCAGCGCCAGGATACATTTTGCACTGATCCATGACTTGTTTTCCACTGGGAAAGCAGCATCCACTTATTCTAGTGGCCTTTCTGTAGTTAAAAGACTAAAATGTTGACGGTTTCTAGTTCATGCTAAACTACCAACAAATGGTCCAAAAAGGAATTGTCAAAGAGTGGTATGTAAGCAAACAGACAATTTTTGTTGCATATGATATTGTCCTAAATGTACACCATCATAAAAGCATCCAATATGCAACAGAAAATATCGCTCATACAATACCTGAAAATTATAAGCAACAGATGGAATATATTGCCCAAGAAATTGAGAATAAAATACAAGTCCAGTATGGCCCTGAAAAGATTAGCACAACAGGAAACTCAGATGCAGTTATTTGAGCTACAATGTAGCGCTCGTTTTGCCATATGTAAAAAACTGCATTGGAATAGATAACTTTATAGAGCATTCAAATAGGACTGCATTGAATAGTTCACTGACCAGGGATGCGGCAAGTATTCATCCAAGCACCCTACATAGCACTCGTTTTGCCATATGTATACCCCGATATTCGACATCACCTTATTCATGCTAGGAATTACCATAAATAGGTAATAAATTAACCACTGTGCAAATAATAAGTATGGGGTGATAGAGAAGTTAACAAAACCAATCTATGAACATCATCCCCTTATTAAGAGTCTAAGGCATCATATTTTTGAACATGATGCATTAGTGGATAACTGTATTACTATTTAGAAGTATAGGCTGACTGGTAGGGATGAAAACGATCGGAAACGATCGATAGGAGGTTAAATCATTTTCATTTTCAATATTCTTTCTCGAAAACGAAATTGATATGATATTATCGGAAATGAATACGGTATCGATATTCTGGTAATTTCAAAAATGATAATAGTCGATCGGAAAATACAACAATAACGATCGAATTCATGAGAACGGTATCCTAAAAAAACGATAAACATGTCAAATCGTATAACACAAAAAAGACTATATAACTTCGACCTATCTCAAATGACAATTAATAAATAAAGTCACAATTAAAAAGACTACAAGCTAAAACTACACAGTTCACACCATCTTAGATTCAAACAATAAGGTAACAGTACAATTAAGTTCTAAGTTGATTTGAAACAAGATAGTAACTACGGAAATAGCATAGGGTTCATAGTCGACCTATTTTCTCGGTAATTACCGGCTAAATACGGAAATCTTCGAAAACGATCGGAAGAGGACAAAATCATTTCCACTTTCGTTTCCGTTTAATTTTATCATTATCATTTTTGTTTTTTTGGTTACCATTATCGTTTCCATTTTGACCTGAAAATCAGAAAAAAACTCGAAAACGATTGTCGAAAGTCGAAAATTATCATTTTCGTTTTCATCCCTACTGACTGGCATTATTCCTTACTATCTATCTAGAAATCAGTTATGCATCCAACAAGCTGGACTGCAAGGTTAGAAAACCGCTGACCTACTAACCAGAGAGATTTCTTGAAAGAGACCTGCCTTTATGCACAAGAAATAAATTTCTCAGACCTATCATCAAAAGCACAGAAAAAAAACCATCACATGGTCCCATCTAGCCACCCCGTTACCTTACAACAACAACAACAACAACAACAACAACAACAAAGCCTTTTATCCCAAGCAAGTTGGGGTAGGCTAGAGATGAAACCCAAGAGAGACGGAAAACTGAAGACACAAAAGGGCACACGACGAAAGAGGTCACGGTTCGCAGGCACGTTGATTGCCGCCTCCAAGCGCCTGTCCCAAAACTAAATCCTTGGAGATATTCCACTCCTTAAGGTCTCTCTTAACCGACTCGTCCCCAAGTCGGTTTTAGGGTCGACCTCTACCGCTCTTTACGTTATCGGCCCGCTTCAAACCCCACTACGCACCGGGCGCCTCGGGAGGCCTCCGCCGGACATGTCCAAACCACCTCAATCGGTGTTGAATCAATTTCTCCTCCATTGGTGCCACCCCAACCCTATCCCGAATATCGCCGTTCGAACTCTCTCCCTCCCCCCGTGTGCCCGCAAAACCAACGCAACATACGCATCTCTACGCCACACTCAATTGCTGGACATGTCGCCTTTTGTGGGCCAACACTCAAAGACCGTATAACATCGCGGACGAATCGCCGTCCCTATAGAATTTACCCTTCAGCCTTCCGAGGCACCCTTTTATCACAAAGGACGCCGAGAAGCTTAGCGCCATTTCAACCAACCCGCTGCAATTCTGTGGCTCGACGCCTTCATCTATGTCGCCATCCTTTGTAGCATCGATCCTAAATACCGAAAAGTATCCTTCTTGGCCACCACTTGCCCATCTAGGCTAACGCCTCCCTCCTCGTGCCTAGTCGCTGAAATCGCACCTCATATACTCGGTCTTGGTCCTACTAAGTCCGAACCCCTTCGACTCTAACGTGAGTCTCCATGGTTCTAACTTCCTATTAACCCCCCGCCCCTACTTGTCATCCACTAGCACCACATCGTCAAAGAAAGAGCATACACCAAGGGATATCACCTTGTATGTCCCTTTGTGACCTCATCTAACACCAAGGCAAATAAATAAGGGCTCAATGCTGACCCCTGATGTAGTCCTATTTTAATTGGAAAGTCACCGTGTCGCCATCGCAAGTTCGGACAAACGTCATCAAGATCCCCTGTACATATCCCTAATGAGGGAAATGTACTTAGTTGGTACTTTGTGCTTTTCCAAAGCCCACCCCGTTACCTTACTGTACTTTTTTTTTGCATTATATATATCAGAACTACCATGAGTTAAAAAAAAAAATCTGCGCCAACAACAGAACACTTCAGTTCATGCCAACATAACAGATAGAATGCAGAAAGTAGAAAAAAAACATGAAACATACAAATATAGGAAACTGCCTCAAGCCCCTATGGAAAAGATATAAATTTACGATCTGCCTTGTATCCAGAAGTAGGCTTCCAGCCGCATGGCCAAGGGATACATAATCTGCATCAAAAGATATAAATACTTAACTAGGGACAACTACAAGTCCTTTAAGCATTTGTTGCATAGATGATCATCCTGATGATCAACAGATAAGCACGTATGTTAACCACTAAAAGAAACGACCCTTGCGGGAAAGACCTTCCCTGAGACATTGCATTAAGAAGAGGGTCTCAAGTTCTCAACAAAGGACCTAGAAAAGGGACCAAAGGCCGGGCTGCCCAAAAACACAGAGAAAGCAGCATAGCTTGGCGAGGCCCCTTTTTTTGTGAGGCCCAGGGTTTGAACCTTGGTTGGTGGCATCACAACTGGATGTCCTACCACCGCTCTACTGGTGCATGTGCATTTGACTTGTTCATTTTAGAGAATGCTACCACCTAGCTACAAGTTCTAGTACAGAAAGTACTTATGTGTCTGATAAAATGCTAAGCTATTCCAAGTAGTAGCAAAGTTTGAATGACTTGCCATTTCGTTCCTTCCAAGTCAAGACTTTAGTGCAGCCAGCAATGTGGTGTAAAGTTGAAGCCATTCTTTTGATAGGTTCAGAAACTTTGTTTGACTAGAAAGACACAAATACTACCAGCTGCAGAGTATTTGGGAATTAAAGATCTTCGAATAACTTCTTACAAATGCTGATGATATTGCCATATTTATGTGCAGATCAATCATGGTGGATCTTGAGTCTGTACAGAGACAAATGAGATTACAAACATCACTATTCAAGAGAAATAGAGCATCAACCAAATTATCAATCTTTTGCAGTGAAACTATTTACTCCTGCACTATTTTTCCTTTTTATATAAGCAGGGGTCCTACTTTACTTTTACGGCAAAAAGAAAAAAATGAGGGAAATATATGGTATTGGCAGTATCATATCTAAAAAGTCTTCAATGTACAGCATTGTGAATAACCAGCTGTTATATTGCACCTAATTCAAAATAAGATTTGTTTGTAGGAACTGATGTTTACTAGATAATAATAATTGCTATCATAATGCAAGCAGAAAAGTCATAGACTTACACGACTCGTATGTTGGGCATCACTGCAAATGAAAGCGTACAAGAATTATGTGGACAAACATAATGAAGATGGGTTCGCATTGAATTCAAGAAAAAAAATTCCTAGGTCCCCAAGGAACTATTAGTTGATAATTAGTAGTATATCTGATCTCATTTGACATGTGAATAAATAAAAAAATTGTAGAAGAGGTAGCCAAGAGGCTTTTTTTAGTTCCAAAACTCTCAATCTTAGCAAGCAGCGCACATCTCCAGGAAGCAGACCAATCAAGTAACACAGTATAAATGTATAATACATAATTCTTCACAGAAAGAGATCATCCTAAAAATTAATCGTAACGCCAGCAGCAGCACATGGTTGGGCATGGCCTTCTAGTTTCTTAGTTGTGTTGCTACGTTTTCATTTCAGACTATGCAGCATGCCCAATCTACAGGGGCACAAGATCAGCACAAAGATTTGTTATATGAAAATACATCCTAAAGATTTTCTCTCTGTCTTCCGTTTCAGCAGCTGATCTATCATTACCATATCGTAAGCCCTATCCAACTGAAATCCAAAGAACTTCATCGCTCATCACTCGTTAATACGCCAACATCACTGAGCCGCCAATAATACAGCCAGTAAAATGTCAAAAGTCCAAAATTACCTTCATCAGGTACTCCCAATTGCAGCTA
This sequence comes from Chrysopogon serrulatus, assembly GCA_015844335.1. Classification (NCBI taxonomy): domain Eukaryota; kingdom Viridiplantae; phylum Streptophyta; class Magnoliopsida; order Poales; family Poaceae; genus Chrysopogon; species Chrysopogon serrulatus. The sequence goes on along the minus strand of JADLZL010003089.1, from coordinate 38,021 downwards.
GTCTCCGCATCATCTCGCCTCCTCTTGTAGGCCATCTTCACATGGTCGAACTCAACAAGCGGACTGATCCCCAAAATCTATCTATCAACAGTGACCACCAATTAGGGAATAGTAAACTGCAGGGACTACATTCAAATTCCTGGGTAGTTTACCGCAGAATGCAGGTCCTAATCACGAACACATCTATAAATGCAGCTGACCAGCTCTACCTCCTATGGGTTCTCATTCTCCCCAGAGCCGAACTGCGGGCTCCCTGCCAGTGCCACAGATGCAGCCACAACACCACCTCCATGGCGCCTCGCTTTGCAGACAACCTTTTGTCAACTTGCGAAATCGAAGGGAAAAAGAAGCCCCATGCCCCCATCGGCCATTGGCATTCGGCAACCTACCAAAGTGCAACGAGATAAGAATTTTAACCCATTGTAATTGCCACATCACCTTTCTAGTTTTTCTAAAAAAAATAAAAAACGCTGCCAAACGGAGGCGTTAGTAGTTACCGTGTAGAGTTCATCCCCAGGCGAGGTGACGCGAGGAGGCAAGGTGACCGGGCAAGGAGAGAAGGACGAGAAGAGGACCAGATTGCGCATGCGGAAGGGGAACGAAGAGGCAGCCATCATCCCGACATTGTGGGGGCTGGCGGTGGTGGCGGCCGCTACCGCCTTCATAGTCGCCATTGCCCATTGGTGCTCGGTGATTGTGGCGGCCTGGCGTGTTGGTGAGCGGTGGTGAGCCCGTCTATCTGAGGCGTTGGAGAATCGGAGAAGAGGCTGAAATTGAGATGGACTGCGTCAGCAATTGGGCCGAGTTTTGCTTGATCGAATGCGTAAGTAATTGGGCCAAGTTTTTGTTTCTGGGCTTTTGAGCTCGGCTCTATTTTAACTCGGAACTAGTCCTTTTAGTTTTTACCTAAGCTTTTATGGTTGTCTGATTTAGCTTTCGTTTTTATAAAAATAATTTTGTATATTTTTATATCATTTATTTTTAAATATCGTTTATTTTTTTCGTGCAAAACAATATTTTTACAGTGAGTCTAACGGATTTTATGGTATAATTTTGTGGCACTTATACGATTTTATATTTATTTTATAAAAATATTTGGTTGCGCCAGTAGTGTCCACCAAAGCAAATTCAACAAGAAAATTTCAACTTCTTCAGTATCTAGCAGCAAAGAGCGGTCACTTGCAGTGTCTAGCGGCAAATTTTCCCTAGATAAAGAGACCTACTTGAAAATAAGCATCAAAATGACTTGAAAATGTATCTAGCTTCGCCATGGATTATGGTGGATTAATGATATGCAATCAAAGGACTAATGTGCTAACAAGTGTTTAAGCCAATTATAATTTATAAGTATAAGTGACATAATTGCAGAATGATGACCCTTCAAATTTAATCAAGATGAGTTGTGGCATATTGAGTTTTATGGCAATTTCAAATCCTTTATCTTTCACATTTGAGTATTGGAAAATATCGCACTGTAAAGAGGGATGCAAGTCATTATCATGAAGCTGCATCTATGCTCAAAGAGTGGCTAACTAACCCTTTATCCCAAACATCCTTGTGAGTTAGTCTAGAGAAAAAAAACTATTTTTTTGTTTTTTAACATCAATTACCATAAGTCGGCTCGACCGGTGTCCGAAAAATAATGAAATAATATTGATTTACTGAAGGGTGACAACTTTTTCTAGACGTCCGATATGGATTTCTAGTGTTAAAAAATACTTAGAAAATTGATTTCCCTTTTTTAGATGTACAGTATGGTTTCTGAATGTCCAAAAAAATTTATTAGATTGTTTTAAATTTTCGTGACTGCAGTTTTTAGATGTTTGATCCTCACCAGATGTCCTGTATCCGCGTTGACTATTTTGATCTAGGTTGGTTTCTTTGGATATCCCAAAATATTTGTTTCTACACTACAATAATTGGATCTAAGAGGGGATTTATACTTCCTCTGTGGCTTACCTTTTCACCTACCTTAAGCCAAAACAGTTGTGCACCATTACTCCTCTCCTCATTCTCTCTCCCACACATAGCTTTGACTTAAGTGATTATTCTAGTGGGGATTTGAGAGGAGACTTGCTTGAGACTTGAGTTTCGAGCCTGCAATAGTCACATCCACTCTCTTGTGTTTGAGATACCTTCAATGCTTGCTTTGAATTCATTACTCTTAGACTCTTGAATCTTAGCCGACAAGGAGATGCCCATGAGCTTCTCCCTTGTGGATCACGCGTTTGATTATAGTGGGTTTCTCAAGTTCAACTTTGCGGTCATTCGAGGAAGACGAGGTGAAATAGACTCCAATATTTGTGGCTACCTCAACAATGGGGACATAGGAATGTCTTTGTGGTTTGGCTGAACGTCGCAAATCATGAGTCACTTGTGTTCTACTTGTATTGCGCTATTATTGTGAAATCTTTGATAATACATTTGAGTGCAGGAATCTTCAAAGATCAACTTTATCCGGTGCCAATACTGGACATCTGGTTGAAATAAAACATTCGGTCCATACTAATTTTTTATGTAGGTTTGTTTGAGAAATTTTAGATTAGGCCTATTCAAACACCAGCTCACCCCACCCATCTATGCGCCAAGTGATCCTTTCATCTTTCAAACAATTTCAAGGTAGAAACCATAATATAGAGCATGATTTTAAAAAATGAAACTTGTTTTGTAATTTTCCAAGGTAAAACATAATTTCTATGAACTTTCCAATATTGATCCATATTTTATGGTTTTAATTGCTTTATTATTTTCTTAATGCACACATATTTGGATATATTTTTACAATCTTTGACTTTTTAATATTTCTAATCTAGTTTACCTCCCTACTTTTAACCTAGTCCGATTTACCCTTTCCAACATGGCTCACGTTACCCAAACCACCATTAAACAGTTGAGGGAAGTTTAAAAACCAAATTTATAGATGAGCAAAATAAACTGAACCACCGCAAAAAGTTAAGAGAGGTGAAAATACCTTTTCCTTTTACTTGTTGTATATCTGTTTTGAGCAATGAGTTGTTGGAACTAGGTGAATACCCCGCACGTTACCGCATAAATTGTTAATGACTTGGAGTAAAATTACTTATATAAGGAGATAAACAATTATAAGTGAATATTACGCCGATGTGGACAACTAAATGCATGATGTGTCTTGATCCTAATTGCAAATTACGTTGACCATTAATACATATAATAATGGGTTGATAAGGTGGATAGCTTGCATATTAAGAGAAAAACAGCTAGTGAAATTTGGCTTTATAAAAGTTATTATAGATTGTTGTGGTTTGGATAAAATCGTGAGACATCTCCAAGAGTTTGAAAACCTACTCTCAATCTTTATTTTGGTAAGATTGAAAGAAGTTGTTCTCCAACAATTCTTTGTCTCGACTTCCAATATTCCGCATCTGAGAATATCTATCCAATTGCCTGAAAATATACGCACAAGTATCAATTGCCCAATGCGGAGGTGAAAGGACATGGAGAACAATAAGAAGCAAGGACAGGTTTCCAATACGAATATATATAAGAGAAATAAAGTATAAAAAATGGTTGGAGTGGTTTGGAAATTTCACATGATGCAAAATTGACCTCTTATATTTTAGGAGCAAGATGTTAGAAATAGTTGGAAAAAGAATCTAACAAATTTGTTCCAAACCCATGCTTTCAAATCTTGGATGTGTGGATACAAAAACGCCGGGCCACCAAAGCCATCGGTAGCTATCATCAACCCATCACCACTGCAATCCTGATAAGAGTGGCATCTTCTTGACGCCACGTTTCTCGAGAAGGGCATCTTTTTCTCCACAACGATAATGTTTTCTTTGAACTTCACAACGACAATTTTGCCGCAAAGGAGCTCTCAAGAAAAATGCAGAATCCAAAGCAGCTCCAGCTTGCCAAGCTGCCATGCTGTCTAACTGACATGAGGACCCACCCTCGTGCTCCAGTCCGTAACGATCGCCAGTCGTCTAGTAGTACTCTGGAGTCTGGATCTCTCAATCTATCGCCGAAGCCGTGGGCGGTGGGCCAGCGCCCAGCCGCCCACAGCGTCACGCCGTCACGTACACTGCTCGCAACCCGTTTTGCCTGCACACGAAGGAATCAGTGGTCAGATTGGCACACTGACTTTTGGGCCCCGCTGTGTCGGGCGTATTGTCAGTGACTGATGAGCAGTTGCTGCCATCTTCGGGGCGAGTGACAGTGGAGACTCCCAAGGCTCCCCCGTCGCAGGCACAGCGGCGTTGTTAAATTGCGGCCACTCATTGTAGCCCTTCGCTATCCCTTGGTTGCCGCCTCCTCCGAAGTCACTCCCAAACCCCCGCATCCAGAACCTTCTCGAAGCTCCCCTCCGCCGCCTCCTCCTCCTCCTCCACTCGCTCCGATGGCGAAGGAACCGATGCGCGTGCTCGTCACTGGCGCTGCAGGTACGGTGCTGCACCCCACCCTCCTTCCCGCTCCGTGTAGCATCCAGTTTCGGCTGGTCCTGGCTCGGATCTGGCCTAGTCTGCCGGAGCCCGATCCGATCCTGTGGGTCCTGTGGTGTTTGGAGTGTGCTTGACTCGCTAGATCTCGGTTTTTGTCTCTTGATCTGATGGGGTTCAGGGCGTTAGGGTTGACGTAGATTTGACCAGTCGTAGAGCTCACTCTCACTGTCCTTTTTCAGCTGGTGAAGTTGAACCGATCCGCGCTGCTAGCTGATCTGATCAGTGGTTGGGCTTCGTGGGTAGATCCTCGTGGTAGCCAATTGATCCAGTTAACCCGCTAGCTGCACTTAATGAATTGCTTACTCTTAAGATAGCTGATTTCACAGCTGTGATCTCTAGTTCACCTTGAGGGTTCTATTATGGAAGTTTTCAGGATAGCAGCATGTTCTGATCTGGTATACGTGTTTTGGAGTCAGTGGTTACACCAAACGAGTGGATTTGATACATTTGATCCTATATGATTATCTGGTGGGACTTAAGTTACAGATCTAGTTACTCCATGGATTTTACAAGCTAAAACCAGCATGAATTCTGTCCACAGCACTACATGATCACTGCCTGAATGATGTAACGTTTTAGCTGTTCAGATAGATGTCTCAGTAATCATGTAATGTAATTGGTGGAACTTCCTCAAACATTAAAGGCTGTGGTGTAGGCATCCAGGGGTCCAGGCTGCAGTTGTTTGGGGACCTCAACATGCCTCCACCAAAGTTGTCATGCCAAATTATATGGCTGTCTTGACTTGTTGACTCTTTTGTAGCATGGCATCTGAGCTCTTGCATTTCTGTTATCATAACAACAGGGCTTGGTATTGGTTAGCCAAAATTCTGTCAGATATTCTGCTTATCTGTTTATTCTAGCTTATGCCTAGTCCATTTATAAAATTGCACAGCATGCTTGACACTTTTCTGTTTTGGAACTATTCTGATAAGCATCCATTGTGATACAAGTACTATTGTCTGCTGCTTGTCATATTTCATGGTATTAGAGCTGGTGTACAATGCATATTTACAATGCATATTTACTTTCAGTTCCATTTTCTTATATGCTTGTACCGTGTTAAAATACGATGCTTCTTGTTGTGATAGTGACCTTTGGATGATATTTGGTACATTTAATAATTTTCGTATTATTTTAAAGATGTGTCAGCAATAAAGGTGTGTCCATGTAGCCTAACAGAATGAGGAGCAATAATATGTTCTGGCTTTGAGGTTCCGCCACATGCTATGATAGGATAGGATGTTGCATTCTGCTTTGCATGGACATGCACATTGTACACCCCTGTGCGATCCACGAATGGTGCCATGCATGCCATAAGTTTTTCATAGCAAACAAATTTGTTATGAAAATTTGTCTAGTCGATGAGTGATTGTCATTGTGATAGAGGGTGAGTTTGGATCCAAAATCTTACTACAGATTTTTTCGCCCAAGATATGGGTGATATTTTGATTTTTAAGTCATAAACCCAATTTCATGTGGTAAGCCCGAGCATGAAGGGGGTCAATCATACAATTTCCGCAGCACAACTAGAATTGGAGGATGCTGAGGCTGCCAACCAACAATGCACTAAAAAATTTCTGGCTAGTTTTATATTTGAGCAGTGCTTTTATTATAGGATGATCTCACTTTCTGGAGACTGGAGTAGGGATATTGGTATATTTGTTTGTTTGGTGGTTCCTTGTTCAGGGAAGTACGTAAGATCTAAGTTGTGCAGTTGGGTCATTAGCTTAACACAGTAGAGGCAGTACTACCGTCTCTTCTAGTAACTTTTGGGGTTAAGAAAACTGATTCTGGTCATTTTAAGTATGTTTTCAAGTGAATTTTCCATTCTCAAAATGCTTTACATTTTATTTATGTAAACATCCCAATACTATCTGATAAAAAATCTTGCTGTACTGGAAATCGAGAGGAACTTGTCTGTGGTTGAGTATATTCTACTCCCTCCATTCCAAATTGTAAGACATTTTGGCTTTTCTAGAATCTAGATACATTACTTTTGCTATGTATCTTGAAAAGCCAAAACGCCTTATAATTTGGAATGGAGAAAGTAGCTCTCACAAGTTAGCACTGAACCATACTGATTTGTAACTTCAGTGCTGACTTCATATTATGATTCCATTCTCTCACTGTTACTACAGGAAAAGCGATTTGTACCAGGGGACAGCTTAAACCTATCTTTCTCTAATTTTTGGAAGGCTACGTGAGCTAATTTGTTTTTTTTTTTCAATTGATAGGACAAATTGGATATGCGCTTGTTCCCATGATTGCTAGGGGAGTTATGCTTGGTGCAGATCAGCCTGTTATTCTTCACATGCTTGACATCCCACCAGCAGCTGAAGCCCTTAATGGCGTTAAGATGGAGTTGGTTGATGCTGCATTTCCTCTTCTGAAGGGTAAGCTGATGTTCTAATTCAGAGAGTACTGCCTCTTCTTCTATATGTGAACTGTTGTTCTTGCTGCCTTGCTGGTGTATAAATGTTTGGTAAACTATAGGAGTTGTCGCAACAACTGATGTTGTTGAAGCCTGCACTGGTGTGAATGTGGCTGTCATGGTTGGTGGCTTCCCCAGGAAGGAGGGAATGGAAAGGAAAGATGTTATGTCAAAAAATGTTTCAATCTACAAAGCCCAAGCATCTGCCCTTGAAGCTCATGCGGCCCCCAACTGCAAGGTATTGGCAACCTTCCAATATTTTAGTAGCAGATTAAGAGTCATCATGCACTAAATTTGGTCATTTTGGTGCTGATAGTGTTGTCGATCACTTAATTCAGTCATATAAGTGGTTATCCTGTCATCATGCACTTGGTTTAGCTACTTATCTGGGTGGTCAATGGTGATGTACATATATGGTGTATTATATGGCCAGTATAAAATGGCCTGCCCTGTTTTATGAGTTTTTTTTCCTCCTGTTTTCATGCTCCACACTATGCCACTGCCAATGTGCCATTGTATGCCTTAACAAGTAATCTCAACAAATAGTAAAGCAAATGATCTGATTTTCAGTTATTATGTACCCTTAGTTTCCTGAGAAGCCATGTCTGGTTGATTATGTTTCTTTGCCTGTTTTCATCTGTAGAGTTTTCAATACCTGTTCTGTGCTCTGCAGGTTCTTGTGGTTGCCAACCCAGCCAACACCAATGCTCTTATCTTGAAAGAATTCGCTCCATCTATTCCTGAGAAGAACGTTACTTGCCTGACCCGTCTGGACCACAACAGGGCTCTTGGCCAAATTTCTGAGAGACTTAGTGTCCAAGTTAGTGATGTGAAGAATGTTATCATCTGGGGTAACCACTCATCCTCTCAGTACCCTGATGTTAACCATGCCACAGTGAAGACTTCCGCTGGGGAGAAGCCTGTTCGTGAGCTTGTTGCTGATGATGAGTGGTAAGTCAGAACTGCCAAAAAGGCTTGGATATCACTGTTTGTTATTTTCCTAGCAGGTTGGAAGTCGGAACTAACGGTTTCACCCTTTATTCTAACAGGCTTAATGGTGAATTCATCACAACTGTTCAACAGCGTGGTGCTGCAATCATCAAAGCGAGAAAGCTCTCTAGTGCTCTCTCAGCTGCTAGCTCTGCTTGTGACCACATTCGTGATTGGGTTCTTGGAACCCCTGAGGTCAGCTTCAGTTCTTTGGGCCTTTTGATTCTTTCAGTTTTAAATTTGAACTTTGTATCAACACCTTCAATTCTTTCTACTGTAGGGAACATTTGTTTCCATGGGTGTGTACTCTGATGGCTCATACAGTGTTCCTTCTGGACTTATTTACTCATTCCCAGTTACATGCAGTGGTGGTGAATGGAAGATCGTTCAAGGTATGATGGTTGTAGTGAAAGGAAAAGACTTGACACAGCTATTTGGTGCCTTTGTACATTGCAGTTTTTTTTTCATAGATAGCTAGATGTTGCAGTTTCTTCCATAGCTCTTGGTGTCTGGAAGTCTACAGTGCAGTTATATTTGGCCTAAAGGATCTCAATAAGAATTTGCCATCATACACAGTAGGAAGTGATTATGGTCCTTTTTTTTTTTATCAAATAGAGCTAATAGAACGGTGCTAAAAAATCTTGAGCTCATCCAAACAATCAAGATTATAGTTCACTGTCAGGCGCCAGCTAATGAAAAGCTATTAGCTGACTCGCCCAGTTATTGCAGCTAATAAGTTCATTCATACAGGGCCTATAGGCTGACTGTTTTGCAGTAATCTACTAAGCTATTATCTGCCCAACACCAAAGCTCAAACATTGGTGTTCTTATCATAAATTACAATGCATCTAAGTTGCCCGATGTTGTATCATGTAGGCCTCCCGATTGACGAGTTCTCAAGGAAGAAGATGGACGCAACTGCCCAAGAGCTGTCGGAGGAGAAGACGCTTGCTTACTCATGCCTTGAGTAAATTCTACCATACCCAGGGAGCAATTGCTTCCCACTATGTTTTGAATAAAAGAAACTGCAGCTCCATTCATAGATTCTCACCCAGAACTGCTGCACGTCGCAGTGCAGGTGTGTTGCTGGCTTCGCCCAGTGTGTATGAGGCTTGTAGCTCCGTTTTTGCCTGATGACTTGCAGGGCATTTATTGAAAACTTACAATTGAACCGCTTGACGTTGGAAGTGGCAGCATAGTTTTGTTGCTTTCCTGGTGCCTAACTATCCTTAAGTTTACTGTTACTTAGAGCGTTCTGAATTCCGTGGGTTTTTATGTTCTCTCTGATTTTTACAGATTCTGTTTTTATTTTTCATTTTCATGTTGGAAAATTCATTTGTCCCCCAAACGGAAGCTTTATTGCAGGGTGCGTCCCTGCTCTTTTTTTTGTCCCGGCACATGACCAAACTGTCGTGGTCCTGTGGCGAACACTCTTGGGTGAATGTTCACCTTGGCGCGTGGTCTTGTGGGACACGTTCTTGCTTCACCTGGGCGCTTATTTGTTCAGGGTATCAAGACTTGGTGCTGGAATTTTGAGATATGGATGATAGATGATGTGATACCAAGAATAGGAGACAAGATAGATGATTATTATTATACTTTCATTAAGAAACATGATTTTCATGTATTGTGTTTTGTTTGGAACTGCCCTTAGCATCGTTTGCGCAGTTTGACAACAAATATAATATGAGCTGGGCAAATCGAATCTCGGGTCACAGGGTTTCAGGACTACGGACCAGATCTTGTACAACTTGATTTTGGCTTCTGCTGAAGATATTTGAATTATATAATCTGTTCGATAATGTCATATTCGGCCAAACTATTGTCATTTGTCAGGTGATGACGCGAGTAGCCCCAATGCTTTAACTTAATTGTTCATCGTTATGCTTTGGCTTAATTATTGTTCATCATTCAGCATGGTTAACAACTTAACATCCCTACCAGCCTTATCAGTTATCACGGTTAGCCAGCCGCCACCGTCACATCCCAGGGAGCCGAGTAGACGCGGCAGCCGTGGACTCAGTCTCCGTCATCAGTCATCACCTACTTAGCTGCGTCGACAGTCGACACCGAGATGTCGTGATCGCCTCCGACGGCCTGTCGCCCACTAACGCTGTAGGGCAGCTGTAGACTTGTAGCGGACTAGAGATTAGCGAAAGAGGCCGCGGCTCGTGTGAACGGCCGTGATCGTTGCAGTGCAGCGTGCATTCGCGCAGCCGTACTCATGGATCGGATCGTTGAAGCAGCTCAATGGTCAATGCGCGCAACGGCCGATAGACCATGGACGCAGCTGCAGGAGGACGCCAGGACATGATCGCCATGGTCAGATTTCGGACAACTCCCCCCAGCTATACATACATGCATATAATAATAATGCATTATTGATAGGCAGACAGTAATCTTTTGCCTGACACAGAATATAATCTATCGGATTTTAAAATAATACTATATGTTTTATATAGGAGTTGTAACATGTTTAAAACGAAAATTGAACCCTATATATAAAGCGTGCCTGAGCAATCAAGAGAAGAAAGGTACAAGAAAGCAAACTTAGCAAGTCTAGCTAGCCAAGATCAGAACATACTGTTAATTAATAAACTATGTACATGGCGGAGTAGTCGGGATTGTTTTGGCTTCACGGGATCCTAGCTGCTAGTGCCGGTTATCCTGACCAGCAGATTGAGTTTCAGAATTGGTCGTCGTCTTGCACTGATGCCGACCATTTAGCTTTGGACCTTTGGTAGCCGCAGACTGACTAGCTAGCGACGACAGAGGCGGCTCGCGTAGCCGCGTGCGCATCGCCGCTGCCCTGATCGCTGCAGGGGAACGTATATGCGGGCAGCTTTGCGGCATGCAGCTGGATGCGCGGCTATACAATTTATATATAGAGTTAAATGCACCAGCGGTCCTTAAACTTGTAAGGGTGTGTCATTTAGATCCACGAACTTTGAAAACGTATTTTTGGTCCCGAAATTTGTAAAGGTGTGTCACTTAGGTCCACGAACTCGAAAATGCATTTCTAGGTCTCTAAACTTGTAATAATGTGTCACTTAGGTCCACGAACAAATATTATATTTCTATTTCTATTTAATAATATAGTTGTGAATAGTGCATAAAAATAATATTTAATATGACATCATCAATAAATAAATAAACTAAAGTGTTAAAATAATTTAAAAAATAAAATAAATTAGGATTAAACTAAATTAGAAAAGTACTAAAATTAGTTTAATCTTTATGTATCGTTAATCAGATAGAGAAAAACGAATTCGGATACATCCACTTCGGCTATTCGTATCCGTCCAATTCCAGATCCCTATTCAACAATATTCGATAGTATGCGTATCCGCAAAAAAAAAATAAAATATCATGAACCTACTTAAAAGTCAACAATTATTTAATTTTATTATTGCAAATAATGCACGAAACCTATTTAATTGTATATCTATAGATAACTTTAGTATTAATTTAAATTTTTAATGATACATAAATATTAAATATTTTAGTACTTTTCTAAAGTTTAATCCTAATATATGTGTTCTTTTTAAATTATTTTAATACTTTAGTTTATTTATTTATTGATGATGTCATACTAAATATTATTTTTATTTTTATTTTTATGTGTTATTTATAACTATATTATTAAATAGAAATATAATATTTCTTTGTAGACCTAAGTGACACACACTTGTCGGTTTAGGGACCCAAAATGTATTTTCGAGTTCGTGAACCTAAATGACATGTTTTTACAAGTTTAGGGACTTAGAAGTGCGTTTTCTGAGTTCGTGGACCTAAGTGACACACTCTTACAAGTTCAAGGGCCGCTGGTGCATTTAACTCTTATATATACACTAGGTAAGCGTACCCGTGCGTTGCTACGGGACAAATAAATTTATGTATTAAAAACACATAGATCACATGATAATATGAATATACTATAAAATATTTAAAACACACGGGTCGCACGATAAGATGAATATACTATAAAATTAAATACCGATGTTAACGTGATATTTAATAAAAAATGAAGTTTGTGAAATTAATAGTCATGGCGAAGCGTTGTGTCGTAGCTCACAAACTCTAAAGTATAGACCTTTTAGTGATTTGGTTAATATAATATTTTATATCGACAGGAAGAAATATTAGATATCCATTTTTTCATTTTTTTCGTGCGTAAAAAATGCACGAATATATGACACTGTTCTTGAAATGTAATATATTACTCTGTTTCGTGAAGCTACAACACCCGTTCTCCTCAAGAGTGATGAGTATCTTTGAAACACGGCTGAGCCATTCTCCCGTCTCGTATTATGTAGTTTTGTGAGAAGTGCACTATACAAAAAGGTCTTTCCCGTTTTGCCAGGTCCATCCGCAGAGAACAACCTATCTTGTTTGCTGTAGACAGTGCCTATTATCTCATCCTAGGCAGACCTTTGCTCATTGTTGAGTGAGAGTGATGGGTATCTTTGAAACACGGGTGGGCCATCCTCCCATCTCGTATTATATAGTTTTGTGGGAAGTGCACTATATAAAAAGGTCTTTTCCGTCCTGCCAGGTCCATCCACAGAGAATGGCCTGCCTTGTTTACTGTAAATAACGGTCATTATCTCATCCTAGGCAGACTTTTGCTCAGCGTTGCACAATGGCACATCTTCGGGATTATGCTCGACGCTAACTTCTTCAAATATTTCACAAGGAATATGGGAACTAAATTATTTTTTATATACATTAAGTATAAGTTTTCATTGCAAACAAATAGGTAATGGAAACTAAAAATAGTTTTTTATGACTGAGAGAGCAAAATTCAGCTTTGGTTAAAAAGCTATCACGATGCTGAATGATAAGAGTAGACCGGAAGATTGGCGAACAATTTAATTTTAATGTCAATCGGAAGTTTCAGTTGTAATGCATGGAAGTTCGGAAAGATCTGGCAAAATTATAGCTGGCAATGCTCAGTCATTAGATAATGGGATATTGCGGAGCATATTTGAACAAATATAATAAGTTTGCAACTAAGATAATTGAATATATATGGGTGTGCCGGATCATAAACTGTAGGGGGCAAAACCTGGTTTTCCGCTAGGACGATCTGTGCAGTTTGGCAGCCACATGATGGACAATCAAAGCTGCAGCAGTCAGCAGAGAAGTCCGAGAACAGAACCTTGCTATTTAGAAAAAATGCTCGCTGAAAAAGAAAATTATATAGCCAAAAAAAGTTGACAGAAACCTGAAGACAAACACTATTTTTGCTAGACACGAATTAGTGATAGATTTTTGCTAGACACGAATTAGTGATAGGTTTTTTAGTGTTTTCTGTGGCTGTCATCCAATTCACAGAGGCCTAAACAATCACCAGTGAACAACTAACCAATAGGATTGAAGTCATGGACCTGTAACAATCTGTACTCTCTCCCGAATCCCAGTCACAGCCACCTATCAAAAACATGACACCATTGGCTTCCCTTCAAAAGCACAAAATTGAATTAACCTAAAAGAAAATTCATAGTTCTTTCAACCTAATAAAACATGGCTACACACAAAGAAAATTATAAAAATTTTCATGTACAGCTAGCTTTGTTCGTATTGTATCTCCCAACGATGATGATGATGATGCAAACACATAGAGAATTAAAAAATTAGAATTAAATAGTCTAATTTGCTTGACTGAATGATGACTAAGTGAATTTACTATCAAACTACTACCAATCAGACCTGTCTCTCAGACTTGTTGTGACCCATCGTTGAATAGCTAGCCAAGACACCGATGACCTAGATATGTTTCAGATTACTATTCTTGGCAAGAGATCCAAATCTGAAAAGACACCGAACAGCAGGCACAAATCCATATTTGAAAAAAGATCAATGTTAGTAGCTGCCAGCATACCTATTGGTTGCTTGTCGAAGATCAGCTGGCGTGCAGCGGCGATGGCGCAGAGCTGAGCGCCTGGCGTCCGAAGCGTTAAACAGTGGGGAGGTCGGCGTTGGCAAGGTGTCGTGACGGGCACGCCGGCGTGTCAATGAGCAGGGCGGCGAGACGACGGGCGCTCCAATGGCGTCGAGGCGGTGGGGCAAGACGGGCTTGCGGAGACGCATGTTGGCCAGCTGGCCGCTGCATGTCGTTCCTTTCTTTTCTTCCATGGCCTGGGCAATGATGGTGTCGTGATAGTGTGGGGAAAGGAGCTAGGCGATGGAGTCTGATGATGCTTGATCTAGCCCACCTCTCTTTTGTGCTGTTGTTGCTAGAAGGAAACGGAGGAGAAACTGAAATCCCGGTTTGCACGTACGTGATTTTAGGAAGGAGAAAGTGCCTCCCTTCATATTCTGCCAAGGAACGTGGGAGTTTTGCACAAGCGTTAATTACGCCGGATGGACGCGGATTGATCGAAGGCCACCTTCCTGCCAGGTAGATCGCACGCTGAGGGAGGTAGTGAACCATGATGTGGTAACCGCAAAAGGAAAGAAAATTAGTCACAGAAGGAAAGAAAATTAGTCGCAGAAGGAAAGAAATTGAGAAAGAAAGAGTGGGATCGCACGGAGGGAGATTGGCAGGACGAAACAATTGTCGTACGAAAAAGTGTCCACTCTTTAGTTTTTTTAGCTGTGAGAGATACACATGCGACTGTGCAAAGCATGGATGGACGCGGGGACACACAATCGGCATTCGGCAATTCGATCGGCATGGTCAGAGCGAGGACCGTGTTCGCCATCTACGCACATGCATTATTCAGAGTACGTTTCAGAATTATTATATATTATATATTACTGGACCGTATAGTTGCAGAATATACTTACTCTGTGCTATTACTCCGTAGCTAGCAAGATAAACGTGCGTTCTATATATGATCCGTCGTACTAACCTACTAGTACTTCCACACATGCATGCATAGCTACCCATCATCATAATCATATCCGCACCGCAGAGGCAAGAAGCTAGCCGGCCGGCGGCTCACTCGATGGCAGTGGCATGAGGCCTGAGCTGAGCAGCTACCGAGTCTAGTGCTGGAACTGGAGTCGTCGTCGCTGTGCCGTGCGTGCATCCTGGAGCCGCGTGTGTGTGGACGCAACGGTGCATGGCATGCATGCACTTGACGCCATGGCCAGAGCCCGGTGGGCCACTAATTAGTGACCTCGTCGTCGTCAAGTAGGCCCAAGTCAGCAAACATACGTGTTACTACTGCCTGCATGTGTGTTACTCTTGTCTGTACGCTTTCTTCGTCGTGTGGTCCGTGTCATCGTCGCCAAATAGTGTCGATAAACTGGCTGATAAGCTGTAGTGGACATATGGTATACAGCCATCATAGTCTAGTGATTATCGAGCCTCGATTTTAGATTCAATTCCTCGTGAGAGCGAATATTTCAGGATTTAACAACATTTTTACTTTTAGTGGTAGGTGACGTTCTCGTCGACAGCGATGCGTCTGTGGTGACTTCGTTAATCTCATGCATTTTTCGGCTAGGTCTTCGGAGATGTTGTAGAGTTTGTGTGCGTGTGCATACGTTGTGAGCGTCTGCGTTGTATTATATAATCTAAAAAAATGCATCTCGATCAGCGCCTGTGGTGGCTTCATGAAACTCGAGTATTTTTCGACTCCGTTTTCAAAGATGCTTATAGAGGTAGAGTTTGCGTGCATTCGTTTATATGGGTGAGTACATGCTTTGTGTTAAAAAAAATGCATCTCAGGACAGGACATAGCCGAGTCCTGCGACAGCGCAAGTTTTTACGTACTACGCGCAAATCTCGACTAAGCCGAGTCTGCCCGTGTTCACGTCATGCTGTTGCCACAGCGATCGAGTTGAATATATCTAGACGTCCTTACCCCGTTTATATACTCATATATCAAGCAGTTTATTTATCGATTATATTTTATATATACTCGGTTCATGATGTACATATACTCGCCTTTGACTGAACCAACAAATCCGCGTGCGTTACGGCGTTTTGAAACACAGGCAAGCCACTGATATATATAATAAAGAGATGGAGTTGCTGGGTCAGCTCCGTTTGGACGTCGTCCCGGCGTTGATAAACGGTATGACGCCTTCACATTGGTTTTTCTATTGGTACACGTTTTCACATCAGTTTTCCATGCCTTCTCTTCTGACTCCTGTTTCATGAGACCTTTGTAGAAATTTTACAGGGGTGTCTGCATGTACACGTCCATCAGATCAATTGACAAACCGTACGAGGCCGTTGAAACCTTTGCACAATTAATTAAAAAGGGTCCATGCACAAAAGCCAAGGGAAATTTGATGGGAATCTAGCTGCATGGCTCGTTCAAAAAGCTGTATGAAGCCGTCGGTTTGATTCTAGCTAGGAAAAAACAATAACACTAGATGTATGAAAACCGTGACATAGCTTTTTTCATGTGTTAAAGCTAGCTTTGAGTTGTTATTAATTTATTATGACCTAATATAAGCCATGTTTGGATCCCATGAGCTAATTGTTAGCTGTTAAAATTAGCTCTAGTAGATCCACACTTCCCAGCTAATAATACTCCATTGATAGCTAAAAATGAATTGTTTAAGTAACGAAAAAATATGAACCGGTACTATTTAGCTAAGTACCAGTAACTATGAGCTGGAGGACCCAAACGGGACTCAACTACGAGTACCGCTAGCAAAAAGCTTTAGCTCCCTCCAGCTAGAGCTAACAATTAGCTTATCAATCAGCACAGTGGATGGGATATTAACACATATTCTCTTTTCTAAAAAAAAAACAGCTAACAATTAGCTACCCGGGATCAAGTAGTAACAAAGTCCAAGACTCATTCTCCAGCTCTAATTTGCAGCACCAGAAAGCAGTTTACATGTTCACTTTAGTTCATTTCAACTTACTATTGTGTGAACCTCCAACGTTGCAATCTTCAACTAGGCTACGTCCTCATCTTATTACTGACACGGTCAACCAAGAATCCGGTCCAGTCCGTTAATCACAGTGGATTTATAGCCTTGAGCTTGTTGCAGTTAACATTTCCACCACTCCGTATGTGTTTAGTCATTTGACGGAATCTGTTTGTGCCTAACATTTTGAAATGTTCAGTTACTTTCATCGACAGAAAGCATATCCACCCAGCTTTGAGACTTCTGCACGTATGTCTGCTGCTACTACGCAGTCGATCCAAACAAAAAGTAGGCAAGCACCAGAGTTTTTTTTTTTCAAATAGTAAAGAAGCATACGCACTTACGCAGCGTCCTCAGAAAGAGAGTTCAACAAATTGTCTTCGTCCGCCCTTTAGGCTTTTACGCATTCTTTTTACTTGGCTGCATTCTTTTTACTTGGCTCTGAATCGGAAAACATTCGGTGCCGTATCTCCACAGTGCACCTCCCCGCTTTCTCACAAGCTATTTTATTCCGCCATGGATAAAAGAACGTTTACTTTGTGCTGCAATGGAAAGGGTCACGACATGGACATCAGTACAACGAACGGTGACAGTTGTGGTACTATGAAACATTGCCTCTCAGTTGGGTCTTCGGATAGGTCACTGCTAATTTTGCAGGACATTTGTTTTTTCCAGCCCAATACATTGAACCTAATAATTTTCCCCCATCTGTGAATGATCTTAGCTCCATCTGAGGTAATTAATTTAGGAAGGTAACCCTCGAAAACAAGAGAAGAAAGAAGGCAAAATAAATTGTACAGTAGGCAAAATCATATTTAACCGCTGCGGCTATCTCATCTCATTTATGTATATTTATATATATACCATTTATAGGCACCAACTGCATCTGATTGTGACGACACACAGCCGAAAGAACGAACGAAATGGCGGTGACGACACACAGCCGAAAGAACGAACGAAATGGTGCTAGTATTCATTCTTTTTCTAAGGAAGGTGAAATCACCCGATCGATCGAGTTTCCCAGCATTTTCTCATCAACGGAAAATGGGGGAAGAAGATGTGACAAGAGAAAAAGGAAAAATAAGATGCTCTAATCTTGAAGGTAGCAGGCAGGCAGCAGCTAAGCTTTGATTCCGCATTTTCTAGTTACAAAACGCTCAAATCCCTCATGTCGCCGGCGTCGCCGGCCTCCAGCAGCATCTTGAGCCAGAACTCCATGTCCTCGTCCCTCGTGGACGACGACGGCGGGCCCGCGAGGCCCAGCTCCTCGTCCAAGGCGCCGAGGCCCATGTCCATGACGTCCGCCGAAGACCAGAAGCTGTCGTCGATGGGCGGGAACTCGGCGGAGCTGAAGCTCTCCATCTCCATGATCTCCTCCGTCTTGATGGCGCCGAGGCCGGCCTGCTGCTGCTGCTGCTGCTCCTGGTGGTGGCTGGTGGTGGCCGCGTTGTCGGCCGACGACACGGCCGCGGCGGAGTCCGTCGCGGTGGAGAACGTCACGCCGCTGCTCACGCTGCTGGACAGCCCCGGCGACGCCGTCAGGAACGGCTGCTGCTGCTCGCTGTTGTCCACGTCGGCGGCGGCCTTCGCGGCGGCAGATCTCTTGGCAGCGGTGGCGGGCTTGCTTTTGCGCGCCGCCTTCTTCTCCTTCCGGCCGCCGGTGACGGAGCCGGAGCCGGAGCCGGCCTCCCCGTCGTCGTTGTCCTCCAGGCGCTTCTTGATGTGGGTGTGCCACACGTTCTTGATCTCGTTGTCGGTGCGCCCCGGCAGCTGCGCCGCGATCGCTGACCACCTGTGTTGCCACATAAAACGTTCAGCTGTCAGCGCCCAGAACACGACACCAACGACGAGCAGGAGCAGTTCATTCAATCAAAAAAGAAAGGAAGGAAAAAAAGGAATTCTGCTCGATGCAAGCGATGCCGCAAAGATTTGATTCCCTGATCGAACGTGCAGGCGCAGGCTGTTTCGAAAACACAAATCCTCCTTGCCAAGCTCGCTCGTGAATAGTTAAGCACTTACTCGAGTAGTTTATTGTTACGGGAAAACAAAACTCGCTTCGCCATCGAATTCAGCAACTGGGGTTCTAATCTCATCTCATGTGCGGTTAATAAACTGGTAGGATGGGCACCGCATCTGCCCCCATTTTCTATGCCATGCCATCCAATCCAATGCAGAGAGAGAGAGAGAGCAGTGTGTGTGGTCCAGGGCTACTACGATCGATCATCAGCTTTGCAAGTGGTGAAATGGGTTCGCTGCTGCATTCCTGTTCCTGCAGGCAGGCAGCGCATAGCAAGCAAGCAAGCGCAGGCAGGAACCCATTTTCTTATGCACCACGAGAGGCCAAACGAGATGGAATCTCTGGCGACTTTGATGGCTGGGATTGGTTAGCTAGCAAGTGGGGGCTTAAGCTAATCCCCCAAGCTTTTGTCCTCTCTAGCTCTAGGGGTGGCCCGCTGGGGGATGATAAGTTATGGTTTCGAGGCGGCTATGGCCATGGCCGCCGCGCAATGATAAAAGCCGTACGAAAAAGAGCTCCAAAAGATGGCGAGGAGTATCTTTCCATCGCCCATCTGAACCACTGTTGGTGGATGCAGACTGCAGGACTTGCAGATGCAGGCCCATTTTTTTCATTTATGTTCCAGAGAGGAAAACAAAATATACTCCATAAATGCCTTTTGTTTTCTCTCCGTGGACGGAGAGAAATGCAATGCGATGGATTTCATTTCTAAGGAACATTTATTTTTTTCCCCTTTTCGCGGAGAGAAGGCCAAAAAAAAAAACAAAAAGCTAAACATGGGCTGGGAATTTTTTTTGAAACAAAAAATGGGTTGGGAATTCCCTTAAAAAAAGGGTTGGGAATCGAAACCGGAATATCTGGCTGGGCGAGCGAGCAGAAGCAAACAAAATGGGGGCAGTGCTGCTGACCGACGGAGGGAGGGAGGGACGGACGGACGAACGGACGGACCTGTTGCCGAGCTCGCTGTGGAGGCGGACGATGAGGGCCTCCTCGTCGGCGGAGAAGTTGCCGCGCTTGATGTCCGGGCGGAGGTAGTTGATCCAGCGGAGGCGGCAGCTCTTCCCGCAGCGGAGCAGGCCCGCCTGGCGGGGCAGCGCGCGCCAGTTGGGGTGGCCGTTCTGCCGGATGTACGCCACCAGGCGCTGGTCCTCCTCGGGGCTCCACGCGCCCCGCCGCAGCCCCTCCTTCTCGCAGCACGGCGCCCTCCCCATCGTCCGGGCTCGAGGTCGACGCGCGCGATCGGTCCAAGTGGCTGCTGGCGCCGCGGGAGTCGGAAGGTGCGTGCTCCGGTACGGTCGAGCTTGTAGTAGCCGGCGGCGACGGCGGACGCAAGGACAGGACCAGGAGAGTGGAGCGGCGAACTGGATTGAGCACGACGGGGACGGGGACGGGCTGTCCCGTGTCCCCGGCGAGGGGGTATTTATGGGCGGGCAGGAGGAGGAGGGCAGTGGGGAAAGCGAGTGGAGGGGGAGGATCGCCATCGCCGGGGCGGGGCTGGGGGCAGATTTGGAAAACGTGCGAGCGAGGTGAGACGCGACTGCGCGTACGCACGCTGCGCTTGCGTTTTTGCTTCCACGGTCGCGGGGGGTGGGGCCCCGTCGTCCGTGTGTGTGTTGAGTTCACCGTGCGCTGGCTGGCTGGCTGCCTGGTTGGGCCCGCACGCGGCAGTGCTGCGCGTTGGCCGTTGCTTTGGTGGACTCATGCAGAGCTGAGATGGGCAGCTACAGCTAGCACCAGTAGCATTTTCCAACTTGTTTTTCCTTGTTATCTGATCCGATAATGAAGCAAAAGGAGGCTTGGGGCTTTTAGGCCAATCTCAATGGGATGCTTTATGTCCCAGTTTCCAAGATATGACACTGAGAATGAAACATGGTCTTTCAATGTGCTGTTTCATTTCGCTGTTTCATATGTAATCCGTAGCATTTAATTATTGCACTGTATTGTGATCAAATATACATATGAACTATGTAGCCAAGCTGCAAACACGAAATCAAATACAAGCATACAGAATCTTTCAAAACAAATTGCATATGCAGCTAGCAATTTTTAGCCCAATCCAAACAAATCAAAACAATTGTTTTTCTCACTTTTAGCGGCGGCAGCAGGGCATCCGGAGTTCCGGACTACAGCTTGTCTCCGTCCTTATCCACTTGCTGCTGTACTAGTTCATGGCGCACGGTGGGGGCAACCAGCCTTGGGCGTCCGCCGCTCATTCTGCTCGTTCGGTAGGAGGAGCGCCCACCACGGGCTTGACGCGTCCGTGCTTTCGCCAAGGCCTGCTGGTCACACGACGGAGATCGACGGCGGTGCGGGGGAGATCGACGGCGGCGGCAGTCCAAGCGAGGAACCTGGAGGTCGCGATGGCGGAGGCGAGGACGCCGTCTTGCGGCTATGCTGGCCGCCCCCACGCCCTTTTGCTCCTTTGCCGGAGATGCGCTGTACCGAAGGAAGATGGAGATGGCGGGAGACAGCAGGAAGGAAGAAGACGGAGGCGCACGCAACTGGGAGCACGAGATCGAAGTGGATGAAACGAATCCCCTCACTGCAGGTGTCATCCGGTTTCCAATGACTTGGAAACAGCGCCAGGTCGTTTCATCCCCATGACACGTTTTCTTTCTCTCTCCTTCCAGTTTCACGCAAAAGTTGATGTGGCACCCTATTTAATATACATGACATCTCCCATGAAACCCCATTGAGACTGGCGTTATTTCAGGACGTTTCTGAGAAACGGAGGGAAAATATACTTTGGGAAATCAGACCTTGAAATGGAGGAAAAAATTGATGGAATTTTGAAGGATTGAATTATTCCTACAGGAAATTTTCTTATAGAAGTCTTTCGAACAACGGATTGGATCTTACAAATTCCTTTGAACTATCCTATACAGCTTTTGGAGGAGAAAAAGCATGAGGTCCAACCTCTAGTTTTGTTTTCCCTTGTGTCTTAGGATTCCTGTGTTATTCCTATATACCATCTACAGTAGATACTTTATTTGTAAGTTTCTACTTCCTTCATCCTAAATTATAAGACATGTGATGTTCTCAATGTCAAGTTTGACCACTCGTATTATTTAAAAAATTTATGCAAAAATTATCAAATTTAAGTTATTTTTGAAGAACTTTTATTAATAAACTAAGCCACGGCAAAAAAAAAATAATATTTTTGTAATTTTTTAAATAAGATGAGTGGTCGAACTTTATGTCAAAAGTCAAACATCTTATAAATTAGAATGGAGAAAGTACATTCTATCTTCCTATAGCAACCACGTGATCGTTTCAATCTTGTGTTTTTCGTATTTTTGTATTTTGAGAATCTTGCATTCTAGAAGGGCTTTACTTTGTCTTCGAAATATATGAAAACCAACTCCAAAAAATATATTTTGTCGACTAAAATTTTTTAAGGCGCATTCATAATGAGTCAACATATGTACTCAGTTACTCACATATAAAAGATTGTTAGATGCAAATTTAATCTACAAAAACTCATATAAAAATAACAATTTTTGAATGCATGTGCATTGCAAGACAAAGTTATTATAGTTTTGTCTTCTTACATGAACTTCAAATTTATTATTTACATATGATTTTTCTGACACAAATTTATTGCAGTTTTGACTTTAAAGCTAAAAACATTCGAGCACTCAGAAGCGAGGACGAGATAGAGTGTGTGCATGTTTTTTACGGAAGACTATTTCCTCCTGATGTTATGGGCACGACGGGGCCCAAAGGACAGGGAAAGGAGCAGCGGAACCAGGAAGCAGGGATGAAAACGGTATAAACGATTCTATTTGAGACCGAATTCGTTTAGAGAGGTTTAGATCCGTTCGTATTGAGTCCGGATATTCAACATCTGATACCGTATCCGTATTTAAATATTCAAATCATATATTTATGATGTCGATATTCAATCATATCCTATCCGCCATAGTTGACACTATCCGTATTTGAATCCGAATTCGGACAAAAATATAAAAATAAATATGATATCAGTAATATTTGTTCGTAACTTATCCGTTTTCAAGAAGGACGGGTTGGGTGGGTGATTTTCAGTGACTATCGGAGCTGTGCCTTTATTGGAAAACGTACAGTACATGAAATTTTACTATGTCAGCCCTTGCTGTTGTCAGCTTTGTTGATTTGCTTAGCTTCACGTAACTGTTGAAGACTTTGCGCGCGTAAGTTGAGCAATAGTCTTCAAAGCGTGTTTTTCATACGACATTGTAATAGCGACTAGATTAGATCGTTGGATGGGGGTATATTAAGTATGTCCTCTTTGGAGAAACGGTCGTTCGATTGGGACTATAGTGCGTTTGATAGGAATCTAGATCTTTTTTTCAAAAATGTTTTTAGATTCAGATCCTCTTAAGAAAGGTTTTAGATAATGTATCAGAATCACTCGATGAGATATATATAGTTTGGCTGTTAGACTACATTCTTATTAGAAAAATCTATAAACAACTTTTTTCTTAAAAATCTAGAGCTTTCTATAAGCATAGAACAACTTAAATACAACCTATTTAACTTATTGCAGATAAAAGCTATTAACTTAATAAATACGTAGCAGAAGCACTTAAGGTGGTAGAAAAATGAAATGAAACTACCCACATGCCGTTTCAGTCTTTGACGAACAAAAATCTCATGAACGCCAGAAACGTTTAGCTCTGAATAGTTAGGCTGCAATGCCGCTTGGAATTCGTTTCAAAAAAAAAATCGTTTCAAAAAATGCCGCTTGGAATCGGTTCTAGGGTGTGTTTAGTTCCCCAAAACTTTTCAAGATTTTCCATCACATCGAATTTTTGAACACATGCATGAAAGCATTAAATATAGATAAAAAATAAAACTAATTACATTAGTTTAGCTGGAAATGACGAGATGAACCTTTTAAACCTAATTAGTTCATGATTGGACACTAATTACCAAATAACAACGAAATTGCTACTATGGCGAAATCCAAAAAATTTTGGGAACTAATGGATCTGATTCCATCATCTTGATCAAGACAGGCCTTAACCAACGGTGACATGTGATGCAATAGTGACAACTATAGTAAATTACTACTTGGATGTATTAACTGCGTGTACATTTTCTCGAGCGAGGAATGGTCGTCTGATGATGATTTAACCTTGATGTAGGTAACTCTTTGTTAAAATGAGAACACATTTACCTTGTCAACCATACACACCTAATGACATAAGAGATCCAGACCTAGCCAGCATCGTCATCCTTGGCTTCGATCGAGTAGTGCCAGCCAAATGCCCATGTCACATACTGCCATTAACCAAAAGAAAACAACACCACTCATTAATTTATGACCTATTATAACTGACAACACGATCCTAAGAGATTTAGAACCTGAATTTAAAATTTAAAAGCCAGTAGGACCCAGTTTGGACGACCAAAATATAAAAGATATTTCATGATGGACAGCAGTAGCATGCTAACATTTCAAGCCCCTTCCCCACATTGGATTAAAAAAAATTAGAGAGAAGCAGTTGGACCATCCGTGAAAGGGACCAATTTGCAGAGCTTGTAATGCCACTGTTGGGGGTACATGTAGGCATAGGCGCACAAAGTGGCAGAGGGGTTTATCGATAAATATCACCATGTATGATGCCGTAACGAATATTCACTTTTCGTTTGGTTTAATATTGACACGAGATCAACGAATATTCAACCATATGATTCTTGCAAGAACACGACAGGAATATTGTCAAGGAAAAAAAAAAGATAAAGATGGCATATATTGCCACTGACCATAGAGCCTTTTTTTTTAAAAAAATTCGCGATCCCACATGATACCGGGACACTGGCAGTGTTGCATCATGATCCATTATGAGCTGGTGTTGGAGCGACTGCGTGCTAGTACGTCACTACTGAATTAACAATATCACAAATTTTGTGCATATAGCCATTCATTATTCAGATGGGAAATGTCCAGTCTTTTTCCTGGACGAAAAATAGATGAAAAATCCAGATAATATATACCCCAGCAAGTGCCATCTGATTCATCCTATAATAACATATGCAATCTACATTTGACACCTGAGATTAAATACTAGCGGCACTCATTTAAAGTGTTGCGGCTAAATAATGCATGCACTCAATTAATTCTTCGTGCTAATTAGTCCCTCTGCTCTGAAATATAGGAAAAGTCAAAATTTCATTAATATTCAAATTAATTATATGCAAGTTTAGTTAGAAAATAAAATTTGTACCAGTAGATTTGTGTTTAAATTGGCTCTGAGATAATACTAATTTAGCAAATCACAACATATAATAAGAAAAATTAATGGTTAAAGTCAGTTTTATTTAAAGTTTTAAATCTCCGGTTATAGTAGTTAGCTTCAGCTATAGTAGTTTTAGAGGTTATTAACTAAATGCTTTTAGCCAGAGATTTAGAACTTTGGCTTTCATTTGATATTTCTGATTATTAATAAAAAACATTTATCATTTTGAGAACGGAAGGAGTACTGTAAGATGGCCAACCCATCTTTGCATTTTGCAGGAGAATAAAATCCATCATACAACAGAACACGCTACTTGATACAGTATGATTCGTCTTGTAATATCGTCTCCATACTAGTAGAAATTTAAATAAATATATATATATATATATATATTAATATTAATATTAATATTTTCATATCAGTAGTTTGCTTATATTAGAGCAAACGTCATGCATTGTATCTAGTCAATCCAGCTATTATTATTTATCAATTCTCTGCTTTCATTCCTGCTGTCACAGGACTAGTCCAGATACACAGATGCCAGCCAAGCTGGGCACGACCCACGAAAGCCAAATATAACCTGCCTGCATATATTCCATATGTCCTGTAAGTGTAAAAATACTTTTATTCGCATATAAAATTAATATATTACGCAGAAGGTTGTGAGCAAACTAATTATGTTCTCTTGTGTTTTCAAACAGGAATGGTCGGGTTGGTGTGCCGCCATCGACTCCTCGTTTGCTTATTCAACTTAACTACCTGCACTACGATTTATTTACGCCCGGGTATAATATCCAACAATAATATTATCAGAGTTAGATCTTCATAAGAACTAACAACAATAATAGAGTATCACTGCCGGCCGGCTAGAGCAAAAACCACTAAAACTTGCAATTGGGTGTCTAAGGACCAACCTTTAAATTAGACATAATGGTGAACTTGATGGGAGTTTCAACTCAACGAGGGGTAATGTCACTGAGTATTGGATCTCTAGTGACATAGCTCATGGGGTAGTCAAGGACTATCATCTGGGATAGTAAGTTTGAGTAATCCCCATACAAGCCACACGTCGCTCATGGAAGCGGTAAGCTGAGCACTTAATGGTGACTTGACAATCATGTGGATTCAACCCAGAATATAGCGCGAGGTAGCTCAAAGACTACTTTGGCTCCATTGTGGATTCAACCCAGAATGGAGGTTCGTCCTTATGTGTAGGCGTTGTTATACACCTCTACAGAGTCTTCTTCGAATGTCTGAGGTCTTCAGACGGATTTTATATTTTCGTTATTCTCTCTTCTAGGTGCAGTGTAGTTGAGAGTTAATGAACTTGTATATGATATGAAATGTTGATCACTTGTTACATGTACAATTTCAATATCTATGAATGGCTAAAGTTAGATTAATAGTTCATGAAAAATGTCATTTTCTTAACACATACGCCATGCTTTTCACAAAATACAAATGCCTATTAAATTTTCTTGTATCCACCAAATACTTATATTGGAATAAGTCCTCTGAGTACAATCGTACTCACAGTACTAGTGCTAAGATTTTACATGTACTTTAGACCTGGTGAGCACTCGAGCCAAGTTTGGGTGAAGTAAAAAAGTTTAGCAGATGATGGGATGGGTGTCCCCAAAGCTGTAGTTACTCTGATGTTTAGCGATTGCGTGTAAGAGTGAAAATAGAATGGCGAGTTAGAAGACACAGTCGGTTTACTTAAGCTTCAAATTGCATCTTGCAATCTTGATCTTAACTTATTTAAAAGTGAATTCGATGTAATGTTCTTCAATCAGCTTTATTATATGATCTTGAGTGATAGTTGGTTCGTGGAGTGAAGTTCCACAATTGATCCTTCCTGCGATTACAATTCACGCGAGAGGAGGTTCCTAGAAGCAACTCCGTGGACCTCTGCATGACCCGAGGGTTAGCACCATGTCAGTTGAGAGGATGAGCTGATGTGTTAGCTTGTTGGGCCAGGGCAGAATGAACCCTCGCAGTGGCTACTTCTCACAACTTTTTTATTATAGAAATAAATTAAATAATGATGCATCTGTATATAAATCATATATCTATGCTATCATAAAAGATAGACTAAAGTAACCCTTGTCTTCATCTAATTTACCCACATAAATATGTCTACTAAAAATAACCTAATGTAACCACTACATTCACATATAAATTACTCAACTTTGGCATTATCAAAATAATAGCCCCATAAACCCAAATGTAAATTGCCTAACCATGCACGAGGAAGTGGTGAGCATATTGATTTCATGTTAAACGCATAGGTCCTGCTAACATTTCAACCAAACATATGTCAAAATGAATATGGAGGTACAATGCAAAGAAGAAAAGGATCGGATTGACAGCTGAAGTGAATCGCCACTATATGAATACGTATTATGTTAGAGCATAAACAAATGAGGCGAGGCAAAGTAATGAAGCGCACAAATTAAAACTACTAGTGCTAACTACTAGCGAGGAGATGCATATGGTGTTCTGGGAGCGGAGATGCACTTTCAGACACAACATCTATGCTGAGTGCAACATGCTTTGCCGAGAGCCGGTATCCAATAGTGATGTCCAGCCCGGCTCTGCACCTAGCGAGAGCGTTTTTTTTTTTTTTTTTTTTTTTTTTTTGGACAATGGCGCCTAGCAAGAGCCTTAGCAGTGGGCCAGTGCCAACGGCACCTGGATATAGCGCCCCAAGTGCCCCTTGACCGTTTTGCGCGGAACCAAATGTCACTATCGTTGATGATAATATGCCGTCCCTTTGCCAACCCCCTACAGATATGCTACGATGTGACCATCGATCTGTTATTCTCTCTAGCTGGGTTGGTTGCTAGTATTTTGTCATTTCCTCATGTGAACGCATGGCTCGTCGATGATGGACGACAGTACGTGTCCTCTCCTTTTGACCTCTTGGCACGACGACCGACCGACGTAACCAGCTAGCTAGCATATATAAACATTATTACAAAGCTATACTATACTAATAAAGTGTGTATATTAGCACTGCTGACCCATAAACATTTACTTGACCAGCATGGGCATAAAATAGCAGGACACATTAGTCCCTCGTGCAAGTTGTTGGAAGTATATGTAACACTTAACTACTGTTTTTTCTTTCAACATGTGTGCACTGAGAACATAGAAAACACTAGCGTTTGTGCAACGTGTACGTTTCTGGTGGAAGATGAGAGGAAGCACACCAGGTCTGTTGTGGACTTGTTGCTACTAGCTAGGAGCTAGCTAGTACTACTTTTCGGCTACTAGCTGCTGTGGAAGATATTGCAGCCGAGGGGCCGACCGGGGTTTTCAAAGCTTGGTGAAGCCGAGAGTTCACATCGTGCCATGCCGCCTTTGAAGTTTGAACGATGCATGTATGTGCATTTCATGCGTGCATCCATGCAATCTTTTTATCCTCTCGGTGGATAGAAGTTCGCCAGTTCGGTTTGCTTGATTGACTGAGATATGGGTACCCACTAATTCCACTATTTCAATGTTGATGCCAACCGAAGATGAGCGACTTCATCCTTTTACAACGCATTGTTGTTGGAATATGATCTCAGCTAATCCGAGATTAATCATGGTATTAACTTAAAACCTAAGTTTCGGTCCACATGTTAGATAACTATCCACCAGATTAGATTTGTCATGATCGATGACAACCCTTATATATCGTCTAGGGTTTGTCCCTGGACTCACAGTGCATCTATAAATAAGAAGAGGTGCCCCTTGCGTCTCCATTCACGTGAGTAATCACACAATCGGTCAATTAGGCATTGGAGGGTTTAGAAAGGTCTATTTTCCGTCTAGATTAGTGCCTATGGCGACCAGAAGGCCAGCACTATTTGGCTACTTGAGTTCATCACCCACAGAGGGTTCCCAAGCTGGTGATCGATTGTCATCTTCTGCACATACGATGATCGCATCGACACCGAGGCTATGGTTGTATCCAACTACGATCCGCATCCACTCAGTTCTTCTGCTTATGTTCATGTTGTGGTCACGTGTTAGTGTAAGTTTAAGATCCTGATTAATCTAAGATTAGTTTCAACAATTATGTCAAACAAGAAAATATCTCGAGTTACATCACTAGACAATCCATATGAGCAAGAGCACACGTCTTTGAATTATACTAAAATAATGATTAAAATCCGTATGAGCAAGAGCACGTCTTTGAATTATATTAAAATAATGATTAGGATTAGAATCTTTATGTTACATAAATCCCATCACATAAACATAAATGAAAATTCCTATCTTTTACTAGAAATTGAGCAGCAAATTAAAATGTGTTATGAGATTCATGCAAAAAACAGTTTAGGATAAAAAAATCAAAGATGTTCACATATACTCACAGTTGGTCCATTTGTATGGATCCGGGCATTGAGGTTTTAGAGCTCTAAAATTGAGAGAGGTTTGTTCTGAGCTTTACGAGAAAGACGAAAGTTTCACATCATTAGCGACATATATTTTCACAACAAAGTGATGAGAAAAAGACCACATCATAAAGGCACATCATATATAAGCTAGAGTCTGCAGTGATGACCAGGGGGTAGAGCCCACCATGCATCAAGTTATTTTTTTTTGAAGAGACAAATTATTTAAATTTGGGTCATCTCTATATTGTATCAGTGGAGTCATTACTAATGATGAATAGTAAATTTTATAGGATTAATAATAACATTTTATAGTGGTTATTAATCAGCTGATCTTGCAAACCAAACCTAGCTCCACCCCCTGGCGATGACCTTTGCCTGCTTCATATGGCCTTTTATTTGTAGACTTCATTTTAACTAGTATCTGATCGAAAAGCAAGTGTGCGTGCATGAATAATCTAAGTGTGGTATAATTATTCTAATGAAAGGATGAATCCAGATGTTAGGGTTTTTTTTTTCGAGACAGATGTTAGTTTTCATGGTCCAAAAGCAAAAGCAACGCGTGCATTTTTCAGATCATTGTCAGCTCTCGGGTGAAAATTAAACTCGCAGAAAAGCTCACCAATGAAAGAGGCAGATAGCCTTGCAATGTGACTTGAGATCGATAACTGAGTTAACAGAGTCTGCATGCAACTATTAAATGAGCGCAGTCATACATACAAAAATGAGCAATCATAGCATAAACTATTGTTTAACCGTACACACAATCCCAACTATTGATATAGAACATGTGGAAGGGCCTTTAGTTGGCAAACGCTTAACAATTGTGCCCCTTTGGCCAAAAAGTCCAGGGTGTGTCTTTCCAAGGGAAGAGATATCCATGGGCCCCACCAACACAACTAAACCCACCACTCCTTTCTCTCTCAACAAAAAGCAAAATGAAGCTGTCTTCTTCATCTAGGTTGGTGGAGAAGAATAAGCGAGAGGCCTAATTGTTTGTTTATTTTTGCATATAGGCATTATGGACATTAAAAAAAAAGATATGTATATATGTGGTCAGTGTCTTCAATGGTACCCAAGTCCAACCTGGTCGTATTATGGTCCTTGTTTGTGGCCTTTAGCATATTACAAGTACGGCTTATATATACCACTAGTAGGTGAAAACGACGGATTGATCCATATGATGGGACACTGGTACACTGGTGTTTAACACTGGCGCCATCTATTTTTACTACTGGCGGTCTGTAAACGAGCCGCGCCCGTAGCATTAAAAAACAATAGGGGTCCAGTCTTAAACCGCCGGAGAAAACACAATTTTCAGCGGGCGGTCGTTAAGAAATCCGTCAATGTTAGTGTTGTCATTTACACTGGCGGTTATTATTAGAAACCGCCCGGTGTAACGATATTTATATTGGCGGTTATTATTAGAAACCGCCAAGACAAATTTTTATTTACACCGGGCGGCTATGTTCAAAGAAACCGCCAAGATAGAAATTATTACACTGGCGGTTTTCAGTGTCACCCGCCTGTGCTAGAATCTAAGCATTTATTGCACCTGAGCTACTCGCTGCTTGCTTCGCTGGGAAGAGTCGAGCAGCGCGGCCAGCTTCATCTGTGGCGATTTTGGATCTCAAAAAATGCAAGGTTGAAGAGGCCGAGACCCCAGGTGGCTTCAGGTTAGTTTATCAAATGTATCAGCTCATTAGTGCTTCTCACTCTTTTGGGTTTAGTGTGCTAGAAACTAGATATATATATATAGAGAGACCTTCATATGGTTTGATTTGAGAGAGAGAGGTTAGTGCATTTGTCTTAGGGTTTCAATCATGCTTCCTAGAAGATTTGGAGTAGTGGTGTGTGCCTCTCAACGTCAAGAAAATCAAGTGTGTTTCGAATATATTGCTGCAAAGGCCGGCTAGAACTTCGCTCGGCATCACATCGAAGTTCTGTTTTCCCAAGTTATAAGCATGATGGCTGTGTACATTTTTCACCTAGGTATCGATTCTTTTTTTTGATATTAGATTTTAAATTTTTCTACCTAGGTTCTATATCCACTAAACTTTATTGTTCGAAAGTGAATTCTTTTTCTATGTTTATTTAAATAATTGCATTAATTTATGTTGTAATCTAATAATTTTGAATGGGCCCTATACCATTACAATTTTTGTACACAGCTCAAGATGGAAAGGCCGCTATGGATGTACAACTTGTCAAGATTAGATCCATCATACCGGTTGGAGGTTCAGAGGTTCATTGATGCAGCTAAGAGGCATGCTTGCAAACGAAGACAAGGTACATATATTGTCCGTGCATCGACCGCAAAAATGTTGCTTTATTTGAGGATGCAAACCGGATCGGTTCTCATTTGCTTCACCGAGGATTTATGAATGATTACTTGATTTGGGCAAAACATGGAGAGGGGCAGCTCCACAACAAACCAAGTGCGGCCGGACCGCGACACCACATCCCTCGACCGATCCAATTATGCGGGATGATAGTGATGATGAGCTCGTTGGTGTCCAAGATCATGTGGGTGATGTCGGAGTTGAGGTCGATGAAAGTGAACAAGCAGAGTTCTTGGAGGCATTGTTGCACCGTTATTCCGATCCGTCAATGTTGTTTAAAAAGGGTATGGAGGAATGAAGAAGGCTGCAAAGCAGAGCATTTGTATGATGAGTCTAAGGGTTGTACCAACGAATTCACCACACCGAGATCTGTCCTCCGCTTTTTGATGCTAAAAGCTCGATTTGGTTGGTCTGATGCTAGCTTCAATGAGTTATTGCGTGTTCTAGGAGAGCTCCTTCCGAAGGGAAACAAAGTGCCCGCTAACACATACTATGCAAAGAAGCTAATCAGTCCCATCGACTATGGGTGTCGAAAAGATCCACGCATGCAGGAATCATTGTATCCTATATAGAGGCGATGATTATAAAGACTTGGAGAGTTGTCCAAATTGTGGTGCTAGTAGGTATAAGACGAATAAAGACTACAAGGAGGAAGAGAATGGAGTCTCGCTTTGATAGGGAAGAAGCGAAAAGAAGACCACCAAGAGCACCCGGAAGAGTGCAAAAACCATTGTACATGAAGAAGTAGACTATTATGCGCAGAGAAGGGTTCCCGCTTTAGTGATATGGTACCTCCCGTTGTTGATCGGTTGAGGTGTTTATTCGCAAAACCCCGAGGATGCTGAACTTATGTGCCGGCATGCTTCGATGAGCGTAAAGACGATGGTAAACTTCGACATCCATCCGATGCCAAGCAATGGAAAAATTTCAATGACACACACCCGAATTTGCTAAGGATCCAAGGAATATAAGGTTCGCGACCGAGCACCGATGGAATGAATCCATTTGCCGAGCGGAGCAGACAAGCACAAAGACATGGCCGATCCTAACCATCTACAACCTTCCTCCATGGTTGTGCCGTGGCGAAAATACCTTTTGCTAACCATTCTCATTTCTGGACCTACACAACCCTGTTGATATAGATGTGTTTTTAGAGCCTTTAATGGAGGAAATGAAAAAACTATGGGAAGAGGGAGAGGGCATGTGGGATGAGTTTCGCAAGGAGCCATTCACAAAAGACGAGCAATGATTTTTGTTACAATAAATGATTACCCGGCTCTCTTTTCATTATCTGGGCAGTTTAAAGGAAAGGTTGGTTGTGCAAGTATGCCTTGACGAAACCTCATACGTGTACCTTATCTTGATCTACCAAGCTTGTGTACATGAGGCACAGCGCTTCTTACCGAGAAGACACAAATACCGGTTGAAAAGGATGGACAAGTACTTTGATAATAGGGATGAATCAAAATCTATTGCTCAAACAAGTACAAGTCTTTGGAAAAAGAGTGTTTCGATATAGTCAAGAAAGTCAAATTTGTTTTCGGAAGAAGACCAAGGATGGAAAGAAAAAAGAAAGGATGTCAAGGCATCGGAAGGGGACACATTCAAGAAGATGTCAATTTTTTTTTTTCAAGTATTTGCCATACTTGGAAAGACTTAGACATAAGGCATGCGATCGATGGTATGCATGTCCGTAAGAATGTTTTCGATAGCATAATTGGGACCTTGCTCGACATAAAGGGCAAGACAAAGGAAGGACTCAATTCACGTTTGGACTTGGTCAACTTAGGCATCGACCCGAAACTTCATCCTGTACCTCAACCAAATGGAAAGTACCACCTCCCCTGACAAGCTACAACCTCAACCCGGATGAGAAACATGCGATTTGTGTGTGGCTTAAGACTTTGAAAGCTCCATCTGGATTCTCGCTCAAACATCGAGTCTTGTATCAATGAAAGACCTTACATTAAGTAACTACAACTCCCATGATTGTCATGTCATGCCGACTACTTTCCTCCCTATTGCAATAAGGGCTATAAAGCCAGTGTTTATAAAGATGGCAATCACACGACTGTGCTACTTCTTCAAAGAAGATCTCACGTAGGTAATTGACCGTGAAGAATTGGATTCCCTACAGGATTTTGCTTTGCGAGACATTATCACGCTTGGAGATGTGTTTCCATCATTCTTCGATATCATGGTACACCTCATTGTTCACTTGGTGGGTCAAATAGATGCATTAGGTCCCATGTATTTGCATGAAATGTGGACCTATGAGCGTTTCATGTCGATTCTGAATGGCTATGTATCAAATCGTGCTCACCCTGAGGGGTCCATGATAGAGGCCTACACCACGTAAGAGGCAATTGAGTCCGAGGTCCATTCTGCAATAAATGCCTAAAAGACCAGATTGCAATCGGTTTGCCTCCGTCCCGGCACGAAGGTAGGCTGTATGGACAAGGGCGTATGGGTCGGAAGTCATTCATTCCTCTTGATTACGAAACTATCCAACAGGCACATCATAGCATCCTACATCGCTCTCGATAATGGCGCCATTGGTCGCAACACATGAATGGGCTTCGGGAACAAAACAATGGGCACATAGAAGATTGGGTCATGAAGGAGCACAAGCTTACATTCACCACATGGC
The DNA here is from genome assembly GCA_015844335.1 of Chrysopogon serrulatus. Lineage (NCBI taxonomy): Eukaryota > Viridiplantae > Streptophyta > Magnoliopsida > Poales > Poaceae > Chrysopogon > Chrysopogon serrulatus. The sequence continues at coordinate 3,657 of JADLZL010003089.1, read as the reverse complement.
TAATGGATCAGGACATTCCATATGGGGAATCAATGGAGGAACAAACCATAAAGGCCCTGGCATCCGACCATCACGCCAAATCACTACATGGAAGGTCTATGACATTAATGGCTTCACGTTTTGTGTCCATTCGAAGGACCAAAAGAGTCTCACACAAAATAGTGGTGTTCGTTGTGATGCCATAGATGAAAATAATGAATATACCACATATTATGGGTTTGTTCAAGAAATATGGGAGCTACACTATGGTGTCAATATTCAGATTCCTGGTCTTTAGATGCCGGTGGGTAGACCATCAACGAGGTTTCAGTGTCGACAACTATGGCTTGAGAATTGTTGACCTCGACAAATTGGGTTACAAGGATGACCCATGGGTCCTTGGTAACCGTGCTGCACAAGTCTTTTATGCAGAGGACATAAGCCCTGAGATCAAAAAGGCACGGAAGCCGAAGCATGTAGCTATATCCGGGAAACAACAAATTGTAGGATGTGACGGTGTCGGTGATCCCGAGGACTTCAACCGTTCAAATAAATGCCACTTTTTGTAGACCCGCCGGACAAGATAGTTAAAGTAGAGCAAAGCATCCCAACAAATTTGATGCCCCGTTTACGCCTCGATGGACAGCAAAGAACAGTCTAGATGGTGTAGTTTGTGCATGACGTCATTTGTCATGTAATTTATGTATCCCAGTATGTGAATGGTTCATCCTATTAACTCTATGCCTGATATGATTTATTATGTATCGTGTACCCAACAATGTACTCTGAAAGGATCAAGATGCCCTAGAGGGGGGGTGGGGATTGGGCTTTTCTAACCGTTATCGCAGACCGACATGTATCCCATTATGTGAATGGTTCATCATGTAAACTCTATGCCCGACATGATTTATCATGTATCATCTACCCAACAATGTACTCTGAAATCGGTGTTCAAGGGGTCACCGGACGCCGCATATGCAACTCATCGGACGCTTACGGAAGCTCCTGACGCAAAGACGAAAAGGTCCGAAAACGCACGAGATCACCGGACGCGTCCGGAGACGTGGCATCGGACGCTCTGGAAGATCCGGACGCAAATACGTAAAGGTCCGAAAACTGCGAGGGCACCGGACGCGCCCGAGAAGTGGCATCTCGACGCGCGGTCCGTCCGGTGACACGGCATCCCACGCCCCTAAGGCACAACCTGCATAGCGTCCGGCGCCCCCTCGATCGTCCGATGCTCCACTAGGCATCGTCCGACGCCGTCTTCACTGATTTATTGCACTACGCAATCGATCGACGTTCTAATCCCTCCCCCCAAGTTCTCGACCTTCCTAGCAATGTCGATCGATTGAACGTAAGTCCACCGGGCGTAATCTGGCATTTGTGAAAACCAGAAAATTCTGGCGGGCGGCGGGGTCCCCCCTCGTATTCCTTGGCATACCCAAGATTTCAAATGAACAAATTAATATGTATACGAAGTTTATACGTATCGTTTATACATATCTTATACATTCACGCCATGGTCCGATACAAGCTGCCGCTTCGGTAGCCCGCGAACGTATGCCACAAAGACGGCGAGCACGAAGTCCCGTCGCCACTTCGAAGCCAGTGACCGGCACGGCGGCTCTGGTGAGTAGCACCTTGGCACGTCCCTCCCCTCCTCTGGGCGACTCATCCTCTGACCTTTCCGCTCCCCCTGGCCTGTGGCCTTGCCGACCTGCTCGTTTCCCTGTCAACCGCCGGTTTACGATGGAATGATTTTTTTCAATGGGTCACTTCTTTGTAACTGTTATGAAGTACAAGATTAAAATTATGAATATGGAGGGTCCTTATTTTCTTGTTGGGGGGCTAAAGGAGGGTTATATATAATGGTGCAATGAATTATCATCGCTTCCATGTTGGTATTTTGTAGAATATTATGTACGAGTTTAGTTACGCTAGGACTTTGAGTTGTATTTGGGCTAATTTCTAACAATTAATAGGCGACTTTGAAAACTTAATGATAGATTTGATAAGGTAAACACGTAACTACTTTCTTGCACGGTTGCTTTTTTTAGTCCACTTGATTCATTTGTTGTTTATGATCAAGTCAAGTTGGCTACACTATAAATTTTTATTAAGGATTTCACAACCGAGGAATTAGGAAAATTTCCATGGCAACTTACTATGTACATTTTTGTGTTTGTAGAGATAAAATATTTAAAAAATTGAAGAGTTCTATGGGATCTTTCAGTTAAGCTTATGGACGCACAAAAAAGATGAACACTATTATATTGTTTTCGGGCTTCTTACGTTGGTGCTGAATTTTGTACTACGGTTACTTTTTAAGGATTTGTTAAATTTTGTGGCTATTGTAACTTGTCGTCTATTATATTCCATCTTCGCTTCAAAAATTTTATGCGTTTGGCATACCCAACCACAAATCTCTAGCTCATACTTGATTCCTCCCCCCGCCCGAAGTTCTCGCATTCTAGCAATAGTCCAATTTGAGCTGGCCCTATATATATGCACTCACATTTGGTTACCATTTAAAATAGTTTACATTATACATTTAATTAAAAGACAAGCAGAAAACCCATTTATTTATACAAGGGCTAATGCCGATGGAGTTCCATGGTTTCCATGCATAGTTCATTATTACAAACAAATAACAAACCACACAATTCAAAAGGTCTTAACATTATTACAAATCCATTGAATCTACGACATGTTATACAAACCATCGGCCTATCCAATCCCGAAACATATTCATCCTTCCATCTTCATCGGGCTTCACTACTTGTACCGCCCCATTTGCTCGAATAGGCCATGGTTCAAGCTAGTTTGTAGTTTTCATCTTGATCACAATCCTCCGAAAGTCCTTATCCCGTGCATCGTTGTCTCTAATGAAATTATGGAGGGCCATGATCGCGAGAATTATTTGGCTTTGCTTATACATTTCAAGACCCGGTCTGCGTGATTTAATATCTTCCACACTTCTTCTTCCGCACTCCAAATGTTCTCGCCACCTCTAGACCCGCCCGATGAAATGACAGAAAATACATCTTGTATTTTGTTACGAAAACTAAGACGAACAAGATCCCCGCAGGATCGCTATTGCCATTGGTAACTATAAGGTTAGTGATAAGAAAATCTATGGTCATACATTTTTATCGAAAATAAATAAATAGTAGGGTTGTCGGTTGTACAAAAGCCAAAACCATGGCACTTGATGGAACACTTACGGGGTATAAAGTGAAAGATTCGGTACTCAAAATTACCCGTGACAAACAAGTCGATCAAAAGGGACGGTGGTGAAGAACATACATGTAAATGCACTCGGTGACACAAAATCTAACATGTTGCTCTGTCTCATGCTCCTCTTCAAAATTCGGGCATGGCAACCAAGCCGGTCATGCACGCAAAATTAAAAGTCATTGACTATTTAGAAACCGTGAAGCAAAGATAAACTTTTGAGAAGTGATAGTATGTGCCAAAATCATCAAAATGATCCTCTCCAATTTTTTCAAAGAACTTGCGATTTACAAGACTTCCTCGTTGCTTACCACCTTTACAAGAAGGCATGATCCTAGGCACGCAGGAGCATCGAGGGTAACCCGGCTCGGTGCTAGCATGGCTTGCACGAAGGAATGCCCCGAGAGAAATAGCATCGAATGGAACCATGATTGAGTACCT